>CM076578.1:1095248004-1095458801 GCA_034641835.2 Pinus albicaulis
TTGTTTTTATAAAGCAATTAATTTTGCCCAACAACCCCTTCAAACATTAATATCAACACATACTTAATTATTCGAGAAGGGAAATGGGAGGTCTATTCCGACAAGGACCATATCTATGACACTAATGATGAAGATATCCATAGGACCCTTGTTCTTCCCCACAATCATAGGGTCATAGTAGAGTCCCATGTGGACCCTTTCCTCAACCTTTATTACATTATCACTAATAATGAGGAATATTCCAAATCTCCCAAGTGTACTAACCATGGGCCACCTGCTTGTTGTGTCTCTCTATCTCATTGGTATCCCTTTCCCACTAACCATGACCCTATGATGGCCATAGAACATGACATAAATAACAAAGACAATGATGAAGGTGATATGCCCGAGGTTTCCATCCATGCAAAGTTTATGAGCCTAATTGTTGGCATCTATATCTTTTGGTTAGAGGAGAGTATCTCATGGACTAGATTACATCCTTTTTTTACCTATTCTCGCGTGATCATCCATGTATGGGTATTCCATTTTCCCACCTCACGCCCTAGTGACCCTCCATATGATTGTTTCTGTCCTTACTCCTGGATTTTCTACATAATTAATCATTGGGAAAAATGTTTTTATAATGATCTAATGATGTCCTGGTTGCATTGGCTCTATGATTACACTTAGTGCTTCTACGTTGTAATGTGCATGTTAGGGTAGGATGCATTTCATGTTGATTTTCCTCATTAGAACCAACATCATATGATATTATCATGTTACATTAGTTGCATTTAGATTAATATTGCATTCGAAATTTTATTTAATAGTTTATTTTTAGTGTATAATAAAAGCATATGCAATCATGAGATGTCGTGAAAGCATATTGTCCCGTATGTTTAATTTGTGATATGTGTAGGTGACAAGTCTGTAGACCCAAGCGATTGCTGGAGTTTCTCATGAATGCCCTAGTTGAGTACATTTTTCACTCTCCGAGAGATCATGTCCCAGTTGGAGCTAGATGTTACCCACCACTTTGTGGATGATATCCCTAGGAGAAATTTTTTCTCCAAGATGGTCCTCAACCAGCAGCCAACATCCCCTTGCAGTCACTAGATAGCTTGATGTTCCATTTTCTCCTCCACCTAAGCCAACTTTTTGGTCCCATTCCCATTGGTTATTATTTCATGTTTTAAGGTGGGCCTCCCAACCCCGAACGTATGAATTTTCATTGGTATAGGTGAGTACTTTTCCTTACTTATCATGGAAACTTTTGGGCATGGATTGGTGGGGGGATTTTTCGGAAAGAGTGGGTTGGGTCTGCACTCTTGTCTCCTCAACTTGTTTTGGTGGTTATCCTTGTATCCTAGCCTCGTGGGATCTCCTTTACTAGCCATTAGTTTTAGGGTTGGCCCCACATGGGAAATCCTGATTTTGTTTGCATGGTCTTGCTTCCTGACACCATATACATCACTCATTTCCACTCATTCTAACCCCATTCATCAATTTTCCCATCTGAGTCCACATGTGTCCACTGGATCCACATAGGGTTATCCCCCCATCCCCTTGTCCACACCTTGGGTCGAGCCTGGAACGATGCCCCAGAGGTTGATGCAGCTGAAAAGAAAAGAAAATAATTTTTTTTTCCACTCTCAATAGGAAATGTACAACAAAATGCAAAAGATGGTCAGGAAATACAAATTCAACATGTGGGAAAAATCCAAACATGAGCTCTACCCCTTATCTATGGCCATCACCCTGGTTCCTATAGGCCTTAGACGAGCCCCTTCCATCTTTAAGGAACCCATGGTTGTCCCAACCCATGGTAGGTAATGAAATTCCCCACCTTAAAGGGGGTATATATTTCTATATCCTACACATAATGCTCTCATCCCCTTGAGCCCTGAGAATTTATCAAGAAAAACCATTTAAAGGAAAAAGACATATGAATAAGGGTCTAAAAACAAAGGTTGGGGTAAATCATGTACTACGATTTTCTACCTCCTAAACTCATATACCCATGTGTGTGTGTTACACAACAATTTGTCACCATCCCTGCAATTCCCCGTCCCGCACATTGGAGGGCTTATTTCGTGACCTGTGAGCAGTGACATGATCTGAGAACAATTTCATGGCATTCCCCTGAACATGGAATTTCATTCCTCTAAAGACAACTCCTTGTGAAAAACCCTAAAAATAGCCTTTTTATCCTTGGTGCGACTGCTCAGTGTAATACTCGCGCCAATGGGGGAGATCCTCCAAAGAGGGCGCGCCAACTGGTGCACTGTCTCAGTGTTGTAACCATGCCAGGCTTAATAAGGAGTGTTTAAAAAAATAAATGGCGGAATATTGACTCCAACAAACTCCTGAATTGGACTCTAAATCGAGTTGGGACGTTTGGCTCTGGTTCTCCATGTATAGGAAGTAGTTTTCCACCTCTCATGGAAGCTTCCTTGAGGATAGGGCCAATCCCACGATTGTAGGGATCCCAACTCCCCTTCCACCATCTATATAAGCTTGCCATTTCCCTTTGCAATCTAGTCTCCAAGAGCCTTCAAAGCCTAAAGAATGCTGCAATAGTCCTCATAGTGCCAAATCAGTAGCAAGGAGATTGACGATCGAAGAGAGAGGCTTGTCCCCATTCCTGACAAGCTTTACCGAGACGTATTCCGCTGACGACCCGCCGAAGGAAGATTCAACGTCAGAGCCTAGTTGTATTTTCCTTTGTATGAATTAATGATAAGCGACTATTGGTTATGGTTCCACTCGTATTTTTCATTATGATCATGAGTTGTGTCTTCTCTGACTGATACATAATTGCATATATCGGGTTTTACGCTTGTGTTTATCGTGTTTCTTGTGTGTGCAGGTGTTCGATCGCGACGAGCGAGAGGATTGTGATCTGCTGGATCAAGGAAACGGGAGCACCATCTTCCCTACAAACAACAGCGTTGGACTTGAGGTAGGCCTTCATCGCAAGTTGGTTTATTGCAATTAGGAACTTGCACCTTAGCATGGTATGATTGTTGCTAGACCCGATCTGGGCTAGTAGGGATCACCTTTGTCCACAGAGGGGATTTACCTCCACAACAAATTGGTGACTCCTCTGGGGAGGCAGCTTGTTGTTTACTTTATAAACTATAGATGGAGCCTGAAGTTAGCCAGATAGCCTTGGCAGCTCTTACTTTCTTGCGTCAAAGTAGATGAATCTTCACTTGATCAAATCTCGGAATCTAGTTTATGGACCTTTGGAGTGCTGAAGTATTATCTTCTTTAAATTGATTCTTGACTTTTCTTGCTTGATCAGCTCTTTTGGCTGGCTCTTTCCGTGTGCTTGGCTTTTGTTTAGCTTCACCATCACTAGTCTGTTTCTTGGATTTATCTTTTTTATTTTTTCTTAGTAAACTCGACTGGCGTGCTTATTAGCCTAACAGTCGTGCCAATTGGTGCATGTTGCCAGTGTATTACCCGCGCCAATCCTGTTCTGGCGCTAGTTTCAGCCTGACAGTCGCGCCAATGCTGTGAGGTGCTAGGGTTTGCTCTGTTTTGAGCTTGATCTGTGTGTTTGGTTTCATTTTTACGACTTCTTGAGTGTTCTGGAGTTGCTTGAGTGTTCTAGAGCCTTGTTTGACTGACTGTGACCTTCATCCTTTGGTTGTTTGCCCGTTTTTATCGATTTTACATTCTAGCCCTAGGGCATCTAGGTGCTATTGTGCGTCGAGCCTCCCTTGGGAGTTTGTGGTTTTTATCTGTTCAGTCAACTTTGTGATTGCTTCTCTGCATTCATTTGGTGGTTGTCTATCATTTTATTGTGTTATTTGAGTGCTTGGCTTCTTCTTCATTCAGATTTAGCCTTGTCTCGTTTTGGGCCTAGATTACATGGTTCATTTGAGTTTTTGGGTGTCTTTTGATTTGAGAGACTTTTTGTCAATTTGAGGTCTGATTGTGTGCTTGCATTGAGTGAAAGTTGATTGTTTTTCTCTTTGCTATCGCTTCTCAAATTGATTCTTATTAGTTTTCATTTTGTTTAGTGCATTTTTCTCTTAAACATTGAAAATACAAAAAATATCTTTTGATTTGGATTAGTTAGTGTGAATTAAATATTTTCGGTGTTATTAGTGATTAGTAACTTTGAAAGAAAAGCTTTTAGTTTCCATTAGCTGCATTAGAGACGTCACTGGTTTTTGTCTGGTAATTTTGTTATTGTGTGAAAAGCTCTTAACTCTCTCGTAATTAGCTTGCATCGAATTAAATGATATATTGTGGCATGTAGTGTGTATTTAGGAGATTTTGAGACATAACACTAGCTAGGGCCCGAAAAATGAAACATAATTGAAGATAAACATTAAAATTTATTCAATTTACACTAAGGCAGTATTAAAACATTAACGAAATATTTAGAGGTCTAGGCTAGAGACGTGTTCCGGCGTCTTTAAACCTAGTAGCTGTCGTTCACCTCTTGGCTTTAGACAGCACTAGTACGGACTTGTGCTCCCCGTACCATCGCGTATATAAAGGGAGACCCCACTAGGTTTCTATCCTTTATCCATAGGAAGCCGAGTCTGCCGCCCTATACCCATGATACACCATACACAACATTCGGGGAGATTGCCTGCACGTACGTTAAGTCCTTGGTTGATTTCTATTTCATATTGAAAGCAAGGTGTATATTTCAGTTCACGGTTATTTGGTACACCCTTTGCCTAGCATTCCTGAGCAGTCATTTTGATCTTATATGACTCCTTAAATTTGAAAAGATCACCAAGCGCTTGTCCTTTCACGCTTGCTTCAAAACTGAAAGAGATAGAGTCATCTTTCATCCGTTTCTCGACCCTTAAAACATGAAACAATGAAGTTTCTAAGTTTCAATGTCGTAAAATAAATCACCTGCGATCACACGCCCTGTTAGATTTTGCTTGTTGGCCGTTTGATTGTGTGCCTTGGTTTTTCAACCTGTGTGTTGTGTTTGATCTTTTCCTTTCGTCATTACTGTCACAGTGGTGGAACCCTCAGTTTCGTCTACTGGTAGTCCATATACGGACGATTCATCAGAGGTCTCGCAATCCTCTGCTGAACATCAGCAGCCCATTGTTTCTGAGTTTCCCGACAGGGGACCAGTTCTGTCTGAGCTTCCCTTTGGAGGACCAGTTGAGTTTAATTGGCCCTTATCTGACCCTTGGTCTGGATTTGGAGTAGGGGAACATTTCCCTCCTCTTACATCGGGTTCGCCTTTTATAGCTGCTGTTATTCCTCCTAGTCCTCGCCGTCTACTACGAGATCTAGCGGCAGGTTCAGATATGGGTGCATCCAACCATTCTCCTAGTGAGGAAATCCCCACATCTGGTGAAGATTACCAGTTGTTCCTAGAAGACAACCCCGAATTATATGTCATGTCTTCGCCCGATCCTTCACTACTAGCAGGGTATAGATATTTAGGACAGATTATCACCGCCGTTGCCTCTATGGGGATATCGACTCCTTATATGAGGCCCATTATTCCTTCATTGAGGATGTCTCCTAGGACAACCATCACGTCATCCCCTAAGGTCACTTATGTACCTGTCAGGCCCACTGTTTGTGTGGCTGCATCTACACCTGCTGTTACCACCCAGTCCGTAAGGACCACATCGCTTCCCGAAGACGTCTATATAGCATCTGCTATGCCGGAGAACATCTCTCCTGAGGAGTATCGATTGTCCTTACAACAATCGAACCCCGAGGTCGGACAATCCTCTCAAGATCCCAACCGCCCGTATTTTTCGCATTATGCACAGGATGGTACCCCTGTTTACGTTTTTCCATATCAGTATGATGAGTACGAGAATCCTTTAAGTTTACCCGCTCCAGAGGCTCACCTTCATGCTCAAGGTTTTTCGTCTAACCAGGCTAGGTAGTCTTATAACCCGCAAGGACAACCTTTTCAAGGCCAACCTTCGGGCCAGCCTGCTATCCTTATGACTCGCAAGGACAACCCTTACAGGGCTACCCTTCGGGCCAGCAAGGGCCATTATACGGTCCGCAAGGACAGTATTACAACCCTTCAGGTCAACCTGTGCAGCCACTCCCTGAAGTCCCACCTAGGCAACCTCAAGGACTCACAGGACAACCGGGGTACCAACCAGGGCTAGTATATGGTCCCAGGGGGCAAGTCCAACCTTACCAACCCATGCAACCTTAGTATCCTATTGGTCCGAATGTTTCACATCAGCCAAGATCATCTTATGGTCCTACGGCAGGTCAAACCGGTTACCAGCCACCACCTGGTTCTATTCCACCACCAGGCCAACCGACCCATCCAGTACAACCTAGTGTTCCACAACAGCCAAGTCAACCTGTGCAACCGGCTCACCTGGGAAACCTGTTCAACCAGGTCAGCCCGTTCAGCCTGGCCAGCCTACACATCCTGTCAACCCTGCTCAATAGCCTATTTACTCGATGCCGCAACCAAATCAACCGGTGCATCCTAATTATCGAGCTCAGCAGGGTCCCACCTATCAGCAGCCCACTCAACCTCAAGGCGGTTACTACCCTCACGGTCAATCTCGACCGACTTATAATCCGCCCCAAGGTTCCCATTATTACAATCAAAAACCTGGCTACACCTATACTCAGCAGCCAAATCCATAGATTACTCAAACGGGACCAACATATAATCAAGGTCCATACTCTGTTTATCAACCCCCGTACACTGGTTACCAGCAACCGAATCAGGCTGGTTATACACCCTATACCCCCTACGGTCAGAATCCTTCAGGAAAGAACCCATGGGGGCAAGGATACACTCAACGAGTGTGGAGTACAGGTACAGGTCCTTATCGAGGGCCTGGCATGCCGTTCAATCCGCAATTTCCGTTCTTGGCTACCTTGGAGTTACCGGAAGTTTCTAAATTAACCAATGATCCGATTCTTCATAATCCTTATTGGCCTCCGGTTTCGACCAAGGTACCCAATGACTGCCCTAAGTTTGAAGGTAAAGCTAGTGAAGACCCCCAAGCTCATGTAATGACCTACCATTTGTGGTGTTCGTCTAATTCTTGGGTCGATGATTCAATTCGTCTACGTCTCTTCCAGCGCACTCTTACCGGTGCTGCCGCTAAGTGGTATATTTAACTACCCCATGGTATCTTTCAAGATTTCAATACTTTAGAAATGGATTTTCTCACCCACTTTCAGTTACTGGTTCGCTATGAAGCCGGGACACATCTCCTGACTTCCTTGAAGTAGGATAAAGCCACCCACATATCCGATCATATTCATGAGTGGCGACGTCATCGTAGGCTGATCAAGTTTGATATACCTGATCAAATACTAACTCATTGGTTCACCATGTCCTTCGTTAACAAAATCACTCAAGATATTGCTATGGGGGCATGTGTGACTGAGGAACAGGCCATTGCGCGTGCCCAGTATCTTGATCTAGTATACTCTCAGTCCGGCACGTTGTATGATATTTTGACTGATGCTCCACGCCCAGGAACCTATAAAGCTCCACCTACCCCGGCGGTGGATGGTGTTATTGGTTCCGTGTCTCAAAATTCTCAGAAATCTTCAAATGGGAAGCAGAAGTCCAATTCTTCCAATAATTTTTCTCTTCCCGCCCCTCCAGATTCTGGCAAAACTGCAGAGGTCAACGCCGTTCAGGCTAATCCTGCAGAAAAAGCCTCCAAAGGAAAGAAGAAGGGCAAAGGAAAATCTAAACCCGACGCCCCAAAACCAGAGTCTGCTAAACCTCGTACTGAGGACGGTTCTCAACGTAAACTGAAGTACCCCTACCTTATTTGTGAAGGAGATCATTATACCAAGGATTGTCCCTGACGATTTGAAATTAGTCAACTTCTCAAAGGCTCCAAAGGGACTCTAGCAGTTCTCAAAGAACCGTTCCCGTCTCAGCAGACCCAGATGGTTGAACAGCCTTCACCCTCTGTGCCATCTGGGTCCCAAGTCTTTATGATGAATGGTGCTGCACCTGTCTCCATTGCTATGCGTTCGAAGGATTACGCTGGATCGCGTCAGGCAGCTGGGAAGGAAGTTGTGGATGGCCCACCTCCTCCTCCTATCTCCGGTCCTCTGGAAATTGAGAAGCCCACTGCTGAACCTGTTGTGAGGCCACCTTCTAAAGGTGTTCTACGAAGGTCTTCCTACAATCCAAATGCCCGTGCCGCTCAGCACTACAGTGTCATTGAGGATTTGGCTCAGGCACCTTCTGCTATGTCCGCATTGGAAGTCCTTCAAAGTTTCCCTTTGCAACGAAAAGCTCTGTTGTCTGTGATCGGTGGGATTGATCCCACCGATTCTAGTCTTCTCACCTTCGACCTAGAAAACTTTACCCCCCGACTTCCGCATCAAATTGCTCTTGTGATACAAGTCGAGATCAACGGTCTTAACATTCATAGGGCCATTTTGGATGAAGGTGCTTCTACCTGTGTCATGTCGTCCGCCTGCTGGAAGGCCATTAGCTCGCCAGCGCTTTCATCATCTCCCAATTCCTTAGAGGCATTCGATGGTCGGGAATCAAAACCCCTGGGTGTTCTTGAGAGTTTGCCGATTACGTTACAGGGGAAGACAGTCAACGTAGAAGTAGAAGTGGTTGATGCCAAGCTTAACTACAACCTGCTTCTTGGCCGCAGTTGGACTCATGCAATGCTATGCGTGCCATCCACCCTCTTCCGACTTCTTAAGTTCCCTCATGAGGGAAATTTTTTTACTGTGGATCAATTGTCTTTCTTCACCTCCACCTCTAAGAACAACGTTCCTTACGTGGATAAGATCCCCAATCCCCCTGACAGCGTAGGACCAAGTCTCTTCAAGGACCCCGTCCTCATGGGTATTTTTCCCTGCCACCACCACACACCATTCAAGTTAATATGGTCTCTAGGTCTGACGACACATGGATCATCCCTTCGCCTGAACAGGTGACCGATTTTGGAGAATCGATGCCCTTAACTCTAGTAGAGATTAATTACTGTGAAATTGTCACCGCATCCGATCCTCCTCCCTCTCAACATGCTCCCTCGAGCATGGCTTTAGATATCTACTCTCAATCCCCCTGGCTTGGCGAGGCCGACTCGCCTGATCCTCTTAAAGAGACTTTCCCTTCTGACGAAGCCATTGTTGAAACAATGTCTCTTGAGGAGCTACCTTGGAGCGATGGACATCATCGTTCCTCGTTCATGCCCAGCCCAGGGGCAATGTCCGATTGTCTAGAGCGTTTTTCATCTCAGGTTCCTACTCCCCCTCTCCAGACGCCTATATTGGTGCATGAGGTCCTTTCGGAAGGAAACCTGAGCAACATTACTCAAACCACTCCGATCGACATCTCCGTCAAACCGGGGATAGTTGAAAACATACATGTGGGAGTAACTTGTTCTCCTGATGAGATACGAGTTTATACTGATCTTTTCCGTGAATTCAGAGACGTGTTCGCTTGGTCCTATGAGGAAATTCCTGGGATTGATCCCAGCATAGTAGTGCACGAGATTCCTACCTATCCCGGTGCGAAACTCGTGCGCCAACGCCTACGCCCAGTGCACCCTCACAAAGCCGCTGCCATTAAAGCAGAAGTTGAAAAAATTCTGAATGCGGGCTTCATTTACCCAATTCCCCTCACAGAATGGGTCTCAAACATTGTCCCTGTAGATAAGAAATAGGGTACTATAAGAGTCTGTGTTGATTACCGTGATATTAATCGAGCCTGTCCTAAGGACAACTACCTCACTCCCTTCATAGATCAAATCATTGACGAATGTTCTAGGAGTGAGATTTATTCCCTGATGGACGGTTTTTCCGGGTATAATCAGATAAATATTTTACCTGTCGATCAACACAAGACTGCATTCATATGTACGTGGGGTACCTTTTCTTATAAAAAGCTCCCGTTCGACTTGAAGAACGCTGGAGCTTCTTTCCAGCGTGCTATGTCTTACGCATTCCACGACATACGCCATATCGTTCAGCCTTACCTAGACGATCTGCCAGCTCACTCAGCTCGGCGGGAGGACCATCCAGAACACCTCCACCAAATTTTCCTTCGCTGTAGACGCTATAATATCCGGCTTAACCCTCATAAATGTGTCTTTTGCGTGGATTATGGCCGTCTTTTGGGGTTTATAGTCTCCAAGGACGGGATTCGCCTCGACCCTCTAAAGGTCATGGCTATTGTTAATCTCCCATCACCCTCCTCGTTACACCAATTGCAGAGTCTGCAGGGAAAAGCTAATTTCCTTCAACGCTTCATCCTGAACTACGTGGAAGTGGCCAAAGAATTCACGCGTCTTTTAAAGCAGAACATTCCCTTTCGCTGGGACGACATTGGTCAACGATCCTTTGAGAAACTTAAGACGTTACTTGTTAATGCTCCATTAATTCATCCTCCAAACTATCACCATGATTTCACTTTATATTTGGTCACCGCGTTTGGCACCATAGCTATGGTTCTGGTGTAGGATGAAGATGATGGCAATGAACACGTTGTTTATTATCTATCACGAAATCTTCTCGACACAGAGACATGTTATGCTCACGTTGAGAAATTGGCATTAGCCGCAGTGCAAGCTATGCAACGTTTCCGCCACTACATCCTGCTGCGTACAGTAACCGTGGTTTCGGATTGAAACCCCATGACATACATTCTATCTCGACAATTACTGGGGGGAAAATACTCCAAATGGATCGTTATCCTTCAAGAGTTTGACTTAGAGTTTACCACTGCTAAGTCGACAAAATCACTGGTTTTTGCGGATCTCATTTACTCCCTCCCGACAGACTCCACCCCGTCTCACTCTGAGGAACATATCCCGGACGAAACCCTCTTCCTTATCAGTACTCACGATCCATGGTACGAAAATATTATTGTATATCTTCAAACATCAACGTTCCGGTCTAAGTTGACCAAGGATGCCTGACGTCAGATTCGGCATCAGTCTCAACCCTACTGTATTATAGAAGATACGTTATACCGTGTTGGAGTAGATTCAGTGCTCCGCCGGTGCCTCACCTTGGACGAGGCTGAAAGAGTCTTGAATTACTGTCACAGTGGCGCCTGTGGCGGTCACATGTCCGGATATGCCACCGCCCAGAAGATTCTGCGTGCGGGCTACTTCTAGCCGTCAATATTCAAAGACTGTATTGTTGCAGTCCGAAAATGTCATGCATGTCAGGTTTTTCAGCGCAAAATGCGCACGCCACCTCTCCCTCTGCATCCTGTCATTACTTTCGGCCCTTTTGCGAAATGGGGCGTAGATTTCATGACGTGCAACCCTCATTCGGCCGGGGGGCATGCATATATAATCGTCGCTGTCGACTACTTTACTAAGTGGGCCGAAGCGATGCCTACACTAGCCGCCGACGGTAAGACAGCTGCCCAGTTTATTTTCAACCACATTATTGCACGTTTTGGGGTCCCTCATGCCATTGTTACCGATCATGGCACTCATTTTCGAGATTACATGATGGCCGAGCTAACATCAAGATTGGGCTTACGACATGACAGCTCAACGCCATATTACCCCCAGGCAAATGGCCAGGTTGAGGATGTGAACAAAGTTTTGGTCACAATGCTTCAACGGAAAATTGGTATTCATAAGTCCAATTGGCATCTCCAATTGTTCTCAGCTCTATGGGCCTACCGGACGTTAGCAAAGAGTGCGACTGGATTCACACCATTCCAATTGGTGTATGGTCTGGAAGCGACTCTTCCGGTTGAGTGCGAAATTCCTTCTTTAAAGTTGGCTGTGGAACTTTTGCCCGAAACTTCTCCTGAAGAAGAGAGTCTCTTGTATTTGGAACGGCTAGATGAAACCCGCCGCTTGGCTGCTTTAGTCATTGAAGCACAGAAGAAGTGGGTCAAAGCCCACTATGATCAATCTGTATCTCCACGTTCCTTTGTCGAAGGGGACCTCGTCCTCCTATATGACCAAGCGCACGACAAACTTGGAGCAGGCAAGTTCCAACCCATGTGGCATGGGCCTTACATAGTAAAACGAGTATTGAAAAATGGGGCTTATGAGCTCATTGATTACGAAGGAGTTCCGTTGGCGCAACTTAGAAATGGGCTGTACCTTAAAAAATACTATGCTTGAGTTATTTTTTGGTGTGGTGTGTGTACATAGGTGTGTATATTCATTTGTGTGCATGTTTGGTGTGGTGTGCAATGTAAGCATTTTTCTGCTGATCGGGTCTTCCTGATTGTGCAGATGTCTATTACTCCGTTTGTGGGTATCGCAGATGGTGCCTCCCGTAGTACCAGGAATCTGTCCTCGGCAGCCTGGGTAATCTATGATCCTGCTGGTGAGTTGGTTAATTTGCAAGGTGTGTGTCTAGGGCCTACCACAAATAATGTTGCGAAATACACTGCTGTTTTAGAATTATTAACCGAGGCTGTTAACCTCGGCATTCGTGCATTACTTGTGTATCTGGACTCACAAATTGTAGTATTACAACTTAATGGTCATTATTCAGTAAGAAACCCATCCATTTTACGTCTGTATCTACGTATTTGTTTACTGGAAAGAAATTTTGATTATATCACATATCAACACATACTGAGGCATATGAATACATTAACAGATGCAGTAGCTAATTTGGTTTAAATAGACATTTGCGCAATTTATAAAAACATCATCACATGTAAAAAGATCCATCCAGAAATAGATATGTAGATATATGTGTCGAATAGTTTGCAGTACATCACATAAAGTCAAAAAATATACATGTTTGTCTGATAATAGCCGAAGACAACATGTCTCTCAAAAAATATGCATATGAAAGCCCTAAATAAGCTAATCAGCATGGTGCTCATGGTAGCACGCCACCGCGCGCACCAATCGCCTCAGCAGTCTGTGAAGGCGACTAGGAACCCCCACAGTGTGTCGTTGGTAAGATAATGGAACGTCTGCCAGCCATGCATAGTCCGAGATCCCCCGGGCAATGCCCTCCAAGTTCTGGATCAGCTCGCTTCCTTCACCACCCTCAGCTTAAGGGTCATGTACGAGATGGGTCCTCCACGTAATGGGCGACATGCCCGCGGGCCTCTCTGGGCCAACGTCTGCATAAACATAAAACTGTTGTTAGAACGGACATGTATTACCAAAAAAATCATAAATACATAAAAATAAAAAAGAAAATCATATCCAACTCCTCATCCCAGTCCTCCCCCTCCAGGAGCGGAAGATCGGGATCTCCAGTGAAATCGGTCCCAGCGTAAGGCCAATGTTCAACCACGATCAGTTGACGTCGTAACCACCCAAAGAACTCGAGTCTCCAAGACATCTGTTGACCTCCTCCTGACCTTGGCATAAATGCTGCCCAGCTAGCCATCCTTGGCTCCCTCGGTATCGGCTCGACAATTATTGCCCCTTGGCCTTGGAAAATGGGTAGTCGTTCCAGGATGAATGACACCAAAATGGAACCGTAGTCGAACTACTTTAGTTTGGCTTGCTTGCATCTTGTTAGTTGCCTCTTGATATTGCTTGTCGCTGCTGTAGCCCAATCGAACAGCGTAGGATTCATACACTCGGAGGCTAGTATGACTTGGGCCTTGGTTGCCTCATGTGGAGCTTGCGATCCTGCAGCTCGTGTAATGGTATGAAGCACTACCTTGAGTGCTAGGTCGCGGACAGTGTGGATGTCCACCTTCCCGCTTCCCGATCCTGTTTGTGCCCCTAAGCATACTCTTGCCATCACCATCTCCATTTTCTCTCCGGAAGGTCTGCTGCCGGTTACGATTGGCACTGGACCTCTGCGCGACAATCCGGTAATAAAGTAAACATCAGAGACCTCAAGAGCTAATACTTGGTCCCGAAGTTTGAATACTTCCTCATTCTCGTCCCATATGCTGACCAAGTACTGCAGCAGCTCAGGTTGAGCTCTTAAGAATTGTGTAAGGAAGAATTTCTTGAGTCCACAATTCTTGAGTGCATTCATACAGACTTTGTTTTCCATAGCCATTTCATCTTCCTCCTCATGTTCCCTCTCCTTCCATTCGATAACCATTGTGCCCGAATATCTGCATTAACATGAGTAAAAATGCCTTTTTAGATCTCTGTTGCATTCGAAAATCCATATGGACAGCTCACATTTTGGAAACTTAAGGTGGAAAATTGAGTTGCGCCATTGGCGCGACTGTTTTCCTAATAGTTGCGCCAGTTGGCGCGACCCCTTTGTGAGCAAATTTCCATTGGCGCGGGTCCATGCCCGATACCCGCGCCAATGGAGCGAGCCCTAAAATTTTAAAAGGTCCCCCCCAGAGGTCTAATGCATAATGGAAACCTATAAAAAATGGATTAAAATGGAGCTTTAGGGAGCGCCTTCTACCTGGAACAGACGAGGATCTGAATGATGTCCCGGATCGGTCGCAATCACCGCCACAAGTTTGCACACAAACGGACCACTGTGGCTCTCCAAGTGAGGTAAAAAGTAAAAGTAAATTTGTTTTACCATTTGGAGCCTATTTATAACTTTTAAAGTCAAAAATTAGGTTTTAAATGTCATTTTTCTCAATATTTTAATATATTTTTGTCGAAAAATGGATTTTACACTTTCTTTTCTGTGCAGCTACAGGTTTCTTCGCAGCTTCGACGGTGATACGAGTTGTATTTTATAATTTTTCGGACTTGGTAAAAACACGAAAAAGTAATTTTGGAGTCATCTTTCATCTCTTTTCTGACTCTCTAAACATGAAAAGATCGCCGAGTCCCTTGTCGTTTCGATCTCGTTAAAGTGGATGCCAAACGACATCTACCTAGTATACGTTTACCCCTTTTTCGGGCTGGGATGGATTACTTACGAAAAAAGAATACCCTAGCCTATTGTGACTAGGAGGTTTTCTCAGACATAGTTTTATACCTTTTCAGATTTGAGGAACTATCTACGAAAAGGGACCATTGGAGTTTACTTTTCTGATGTCTTTTCAAACTCTCTAAACATGAAAAGATGCCGAGTTCTTCCTTTTTCAGACTCTTTAAACCCTGATGACATCGGATCCAGTCGTAATGACGATATTCGAGTTTCTCCTTCCTAGGGCTCGTTAAATGTACTAGGATGGATTCATCCGAAGGACGAACTTATATGACAAGCATATGCTATCCCCTTCAAGCTTGTTTTCAAAAATAATTGGGGTACTCGCCAGAAATGGTGGGGGAAAAATGGAACCAGCATCATTCTCGTGTCGGCAGTATGTTGCTCTTGAACATGGCACTTGTTTGCATTCGTGTCGGGTTGGGGACATCTCATCTCATTTTCCACTTGCCTTCGTGGGTTTGGGTGATCCCTTTTGACCTGTCATATGCTCTTTGCCTTGTCATCATGACCTTTGATCTTTTGATGTCAAATACTGCCAAATCCACTGTCGTGCCACCGATATGTTCAAGAGAAGTTGACCTCTGCAAAATTTCAACCTTCCTCTGATTCTCATCTGATCTTGATTCACAAAGACATTATGTTCCTCTGTCTCGCATCGATGATGTGGGAAACATTATGGCCCACCTTCGATCAAGGTCACTTCCTGTCGACTTCAACTCATTATCCAGGAAACTGATCTAGAAACTCCCTTTTGGTACCTTGGAGCCTACATGCCTCAATGGTAGGTTCTTCGCGTTCGACGTGAGGTTTTCATCATTGGCCTTCGATCGAGTGATTCTACGGGTGTTCGATGCCATCTCACTGATTCACATGCCGTAGATTGTACCTATAGTACCTTGAGGGCCATTGTCATTATTGGTGGTACCTCTCGCGTCTGTTAACAGCTTTCATCATTGGCTGGTAATCAGGCGATGTTCTTGCATGTTCGACTTCAGCTCACTTATTTGCATGCTTGAACTTGTACTTTGTTCGGGTTGAGATGGAGCGCAAGACCCTAGATTTTGTCTGTTAGGATCTAGGCTACGATTTTGTGGATTATTATGATTGGTTACATGACTCACTGATTGGATGGCTGTGACCATACTTGAGTCTCTTTTATCGATCCTTATTGGATGGCTGCATCCATGCCTCGGATCTGGATTCTTGTATACTCTGTTATGGATGGCTGGGCCCATACCACATATATATCATGTATTTGAGATATCAGTTGTACTTCTCTATGCAGGTTTTCCGACGGCAGTGTTTTCAGTTGGACACGTTCTCGTAAAGCATTTCACCCCTCTCTCTCTTTCAGGCCTCATGCTTTATGGGGCATCTGTTACACAACAATTTGTCACCGTCCTTGCAATTCCCCATCTCGCACATTGGAGGGCTTATTTCATGACCTGTGAGCAGTGACATGATCTGAAAACACTTTCATGGCATTCTCCTGAACATGGACTTTCATTCCTCTGAAGACAAATCCTTGTGAAAAACCCTAAAAATATCCTTTTTATCCTTGGCGCGACTGCTCAGTGTAATACTCGTGCCAATGGGGGAAATCCTCCAAAGAGGGCACGCTGACTGGCGCACTGTCTCAGTGTTGTACCCACACCAGGCTTAATAAGGAGTGTTTTTTAAAAATAAATGGCGGAATATTGACTCCAAAAAACTCCTGAACTGGACTCTAAATCGAGTTGGGAGGTTTGGCTCCGGTTCTCCATGTAGAGGAAGTAGTTTTCCACCTCTCATGGAAGCTTCCTTGAGGATAGGGCCAATCCCATGATTGTAGGGATCCCAACTCCCCTTCCACCATTTATATAAGCTTGCCATTTCCCTTTGCAAGCTAGTCTCCAAGAGCCTTCAAAGCTTAAAGAATGCTGCAATAGTCCTCATAGTGCCAAATCAGTAGCAAGGAGATTGACGATCGAAGAGAGAGGCTTGTCCCCATTCACGACAAGCTTTACCGAGACGTATTCCGCTGATGACCGGCCGAAGGAAGATTCAGCATCAGAGCCTGGTTGTATTTTCCTTTGTATGAATTAATGATAAGCGACTATTGGTTATGGTTCCACTCGTATTTTTCATTATGATCATGAGTTGTGTCTTCTCTGACTGATACATAATTGCATATTTCGGGTTTTACGCTTGTGTTTGTCATGTTTCTTGTGTGTGCAGGTGTTCGATCGTGGTGAGCGAGAGGATTGTGATCTGATGGAGCAAGGAAGCGGGAACACCATCTTCCCTACAAACAACAGCGTTGGACTTGAGGTAGGCCTTCATCGCAAGTTGGTTTATTGCAATTAGGAACTTGCACCTTAGCGTGGTATGATTGTTGCTAGACCCGATCTGGGCTAGCAGGGATCGCCTCTGTCCGTAGAGGGGATTTACCTCCACAACAGTGTGCTTCCCTTATTATCGCTACCCTTGGACCATAGCATGTGGCTTGAAGCCTTCCCTTGATCTTTGCTCCGGACCATCATTTTATCACTTGCCACCTACCACCTGATGGATGTACCATGGACATGTCACCCCCTTTAAAGGATGAAACCACCTAATAGGGTCCTTGTTTAACCCCCTTATTGAGCTTGGAGACACTTGTACATGCCAAATCCCACCATGGAAGGGAATTCCACTATGAAGTGCCCCATTGATTCCATGATTTGTAAGTTCTTTTCATTGATTATTCTAATGATTTTTTGTATTTGAGGGAAAGGGGATGCATTGGATCTTATGCAAGATTACAGGTGGGTCTCCATTTGGGGCTTGGTCTCCCTATATGATGTACAAGTCCTCCATAGGGCCACATTGGCACTTGTAGGGTGAGTGTTGAGAGCCATGGGCCTCCATCAAAGCATAAATTACTTCATGGATCCTCGAAACTATTCAGAGATTGATTATGTTCCACCTTTTGGATGAGAATTGTTGAGAGTTTTAATTGGTGATTAAACCTATTAATATTTAATTTTCAATTTGGGGCTCGTAAGCTTCGAGTTGTACTGCGTTTTTGGCTCAGCTTATGATTAGAGTGTATAATTTTCTTTTTTCATGATCGTTGAGTACACACTCTTCTATCAATTAAGTAAACTAGCACTCATCTCTCTCTGCCTTGAATTATATCAACCAAATTGAATCAATCTTAAATTAAATTCAAATAAAAATAACTCTAATCTACATCCGAACAATATTAATCGCAATCCAAGAAATGCAAATTACTATTTAAACATATTAATTTCAATCTAAGTAGTGGAAATCTCAATCTAAATACTAAGATCTATCTAATCTAAATACAAGAATCTTAAATCAATCAAGATTAATTTAAAATGATACCAAACTTATGCTAAATCTTAATCCTAATAAAATTCACTCTCATTCAAATCATCTTAAACTAAGGCAATGAAAAAACAAGGCTTCAAATAATCTAGTTACCTGGATGCATAAAACAAATCAAATAAGCATTCAAACAAACCTTTGTCACCAGTCTGCAATTGCGTCAAAAGAAACAAAGTAAAACAAGATTCTAATTGACATGATTTCATATCTAAAAGCCTGCAAAATAAGAAACTATTTTATCCTTAGATTACTTTAATCAAAATCAAGAAATCATTCAAACATAAGCACATTGACTAATGGTTCTACCAATAACTAATTACAATTATAATGAATTGCAAAACCAAACTACAACTCTAGACAATGATTCAATGGTCTCGTTGCATTGCTTTCAAATACTTGGTTGCCAAAACACAATGTTACAAGAAATTATAGTGGTTCAGTATGGTACATAATTGATTTCAATTCATACTTAAAAGAAATGGAGTTATCGATCTCTTGTTTATCCAATTAAGAAACACCTTTAAATATTCCAATCGTAAACCTGTAACAAAGGGGTTATTCATGCGAAAAAATCATTGATCAACACAATTAAGTTTGGTATGCAACGAGTTGGAGATGAAGTATCTATTGAATTTGAAGAAAATAAATTACAGTCTTGAGTACAGAATCATAATTATGAGATTTAATTAGCAAATTCTTTCAGAATAAAATACCCACACCTAGATCTATCCTATGAAGTTTTACAGAACTTACTTCAAGGAGATGGTAGGCCTTTGCCACTCCCGAAGCAAGTCTAAACTAAATCAATGCCTAAATATTAAGCAAAACTATAACATTTACAAAGAATCCATGACAAAGTAAAATTGTATTAAGATTCAAATTATAAGTTTACTTACATACATTCCTTCAATCATTTGTCTCATGTTCACACCTTGTCTTCCTCCTCCTTCAAAAAATTCCCAATCTTACAATACAAACCATGGTTGAGCCATTTATAAGATTTACAAGGCGAATTAGTCTTTTTCCTCAATTCTGGAAAATAGAACAATTTTAACAAACTGACCTCAAAGAGATTGGCATATCTTCCTAACCATGGAGAATTTTGGAAAACTGTTTGGAGGGAGACTAATTTGTTATATTTGAAACAAAAAAATCTATTGGATTTTCCTCATTCAAATATAGATCCCCAGAAATCGTGCCGAATGTTGGTTGTCTAGCTCTTTTTGCAAGGTTCTAGAATTCTAGAAAAAGAGTCATTTTTTACCAAACTACCTCCAAGACCCACGTATAACTTTTATACTAAATAGAATTCAGAGAAAATATTTTGGATATAGATAATTGGTTATATTTTTAACAAACCCATTTGATTAGATTTTCCAGATTCACCTCGAGTTTCACACAGATCGAGGTCAAATTTGGTAGTTTGGAAACTGGGCACATTTTGAGCAGATTTGTTAATCAGATCCTAGGGACCCACATGTGCGACTTGGATGCAATCCAATGCATGGGAAGTTATTAAAACATTATTTTGGTCAATAACCTCCCTCGGTTTTCCCCGGAAGCTTGTCGAGATGTCGAAACTCCAAATTGGACATTTCTGTACTCTACTTATAGTAACTAGTTTAATTGGCTTGTGAAGAATTTGACAATAGAACCCTGCGAAAAATGAACTTAGAAAAAACAACATTAAAAAATCATGACTAAATCATCTCTAATCATATAAAAGTTATGAAATCTAATGATAATCAACCACGAGGCGTAAGTCATGAATTGGCGACAAGTGATGGAATTATGGTGTGAAATGAGTGTAAAGGTGTCAGAATTTAGGTTATGAATGGCGATAATATATAGTGGAAAATTGGGCATATTTGAGGCCCAACATCCCCCCATGCCTGAGGGTTTGCATGTCATCGTGCAAACAAATCTCTTGCTCATTGACATATTCTTAACATTGTTTTGTAGATGTTAGTTTTTGTGGGACAACATTGCTTGGATATTTAAAGGTGATGGTTCCTATGGAGAAGCATTGCTTGAATTCTTGGAGGTGTTGGTTCTTGTGGATCAACATTCTTCACATTTAGTATGTCAAACTATTTTCACTGAGAAATACAAATTGAGGACAAGAAATGAATGGACGACGGAGAGATGATGGATGAAATGAGGTGGTAATGGAGATGGTGAATTGGTGGTTGCATACTTTGTCATCGTAAGGCCAATGTTTATAGGTGGTTTCCTTTATCATGTCATGGAAGTAATTAATTCATCTTGTGAATAGAATGCTTGAAGAAGACACTATAGAGACTACTTTTATTAATGCACCATAAGGTTTTTTCTTTTAACATGGTCTTGTTATCAGAGTTTATGCATAATGAATGGAAGGAAATAGAAGGATAAGGTTTATGAAGGATGAAATGCATGGAATGAGAAATGGTGAATCATTACGCTTCTTTAAACTTCTAATGAATTAGAGAGTCATAAGCCAAATTTACAAGTTTTACCTTTGTCGTTGCTATGCCCGGTGTTGCAAAATGAAGTGGAGGATGGAATGGCTAGAGCTGATGTGACTATTGATCTGATTTGATGAAGAAGACTAAAGGATGAGATGAAGAGATGAACTAAATGGCTGAAGGGTTATCTGAAGGTCCCCTTCCCCCCCATTCCTAAGGAGTTGTATGTCCCCAAACAAGTGAGGAAAGGTGACTTCTGCTGCAAATGATAATGGAAACGTTGATACAAAAATCCAAACTGCTGCAAATCTGTGTCGAGATCTCAAAACCATATAGTCTTCAACCGTTACACACCCATGTGCAATCTTTCTTATGTGAATAATTGGTGTTGATGTCAAACATAAGCAAGAATCATTGGATTACCGAACATGGAGGAGATCATTAACCAATGCGAGATATCCCACCTTTGATGTCAATGGGAATCAAGGCACTAGGTACATTCTACTAGCCATGAATAGATTTGTCAAATTCGAATGGACTGCAGAATTCATCCACCAAGAAACATTGATGTATTTCCTTAGTAGATGGCAATGATATCTGCTATTAAGGCATGCATGCTACCAGGTACCTTCTCTAACCCTAACCTTGGTCCCGGATAATGTGATGATGTCGATGGGACAAGGTTGTTGGCAGGTGGGCCTTAAGGAATCCCACATCAACCAACTCGAGTACAAAACATAAATACATGATTTGAAGGTTACCTGATTTGAAGAACTCATACAAATTTACAAACTTTATTGAGAACCTTTCCCTCCAGCTACCTGGTTTTCAAGTAAAGTCCCTGTCCAGTTCCACCAGAAAAGGTGTTTTTCACAAAATGACTTATTTTCTCTTTACTATTTTCATTTATTTATGTATTACAATACTAACTTTCCTACTACATTGAAGAAAATATGTTGTCCTTCAAGTGAAAGATAACTTCTAATGAATCCATGTATGGATTAGGTAAAAGGATATAATCATGCCCAGATTTAACATATAAACCTTAGAAGGTATAAGATCATGAACAATCATCAACTTTGAAATATGTGATACAAAGATTATTTGAAGATGAGTGTGGTACTTTAACTGAATTGTAATTTGGAACCAATGCTTGATGTAATATTGGTGGTATTGACTCATTTCTTCCTCTGGACCACTCTGAAAGTATTCCTCGGTCGTGCCAGGAAAACTTGGATAATTGGTATCTGGAATGCCTACAAGGCTTGTTGTTGGACATGGTGAAAGTTCTCCGATATTAGGTTCAACTGGATGCTCCCCATTGGATTTGGTACATGATTCATCGATCTCCTTGGTAGATAGGAAAGAGGAATCAAGGGAGACTTCTAAATCTTTTTCTGGTTGTGGAGAGATAGATAATTTCCTGAATGTGGTCAGGATGAACTCTTCCTGAGAGGTAGATATCCCAGCTACTGCTAGGATTTTAGACAGTACTTCGAGGGACATTCTTCAAGCTCTAAATCATTCTTGAATTTCTCCTGCTAGTTGATGATCCCTGTCTCGCAACATGGATTAGTATCCAGGGGTTCTTACATCACCCAAAAAATTATATAACGTTAAATATTGGAATCTAAAGATAAATGAAATTAAAAGCTATTGGTTGAAATAAATCTCACCACACTCATAAAAATCTGGATCAAAGTACGATTTAATGTATTGAAAGCGAAATAATTTGGAAATTAAATGTCTCACTGAATGTTTCAGACTATTCTAAGGCCTATGCTGCTTGTGAGGCTTAGCTATGGTTCCTGTAGATGTGCCTTACTAAGTATGTGATATTTACACACTTTGCGAATTACATGAAATGCGGAAATGAAATCACTTACATAATGTTTCAAAATACTCTAAGGCATACTTCTATTTCTACACATAAATGAAAGGAAATAAAAGTTCAAAGATAAGAAAAAATGATTAGAATTTGGAGAAACCCCACCATAGTGGATGCGTGGCTCTTCACTCACGTCTTACCATACTCTCTCCGCCTTCTGAAAGCCCTAGAATACCCTTGAAACTATGTAATAAAAATATTACTTGAAGCAAAATACAACTCCCCGAAAACGACGCCAAAATGTTGAGAGTTTTAATTGGTGATTAAACCTCTTAATTTTTAATTGTCATTCTGGGGCTCGTAAGCTTCAAGTTGTACTATTTTTTTGGCTCAGCTTATGATCAGAGTATATAATTTTCCTTGTTAATGATTGTTGAGTACACACTCTTTTATCAATTAAGTAAACTATCACTCATCTCTCTATGCCTTGAATTATATCAACCAAATTTAATCTATCTTAAATTAAATTCAAACACAAATAACTCTAATCTACATATGAACAATATTAATCGCAATCTAAACAATGCAAATTACTATTTAAACGATATTAATTTCAATCTAAGTAATGGAAATATCAATCTAAATACTAAGATCTATCTAATCTAAATACAAGAATCTTAAATCAATCAAGATTAATTTAAAATGATACCAAACTTATGCTAAATCTTAATCCAAATAAAATTCACTGTCATTTAAATGATCTTAAACTAAGGCAAGGAACAAACAAGACTTCAACTAATATAGTTCCTGGGATGCATAAAAAAAATCAAATAATAATTCAAACTAACCTCTGTCACCACTCTACAATTGCTTCAAAAAAAACCAAGTAAACCGAGATTCTAATTAACATGATTTCAGATCTAAAAGACTACAAAATAAGAAACTATTTTATCCTTAGACTACTTTAACAAACTCAAGAAATCATTCAAACATAAGCACATTGACTAATGGTTCTACCAATAACTAATTATAATTCTAGAATGAATTGCAAAACTAAACTACAACTCCAAACAATGATTCAATGGTCTCGTTGCATTGCTTTCAAATACTTGGTTGCTAAAAAACAATGTTACAAGAAATTATAGTGGAGCAGTAAGATACATAATCGATTTCAATTCATATTTAAAAGAAATGGAGTTATCGATTTTTTGTTTATGCAATTAAGAAGCACCTTTAAATATTCCATTCGTAAACTTGTAACAAAGGGGTTATTCATGCAATAAAATCATTGATCAACACAATTCAATTTGGTATTAAATGAGTTGGATATGAAGTATCTATTTAATTTCAAGAAAATAAATTATCGTCTTGAGTACAAAATTGTAATTATGAGATTTAATTAGAAAATGCTTTCAAAATAAAATCCCTACACCTAGATCTATCCTATGATGTTTTACAGAACTTAATTCCAGGAGATGGTAGGCCTTTTCCACTCCCGTATCAAGTCTAAAGATTAGGCAAAACCATAACATTTACAAAGAATTCATGGCAAAGTCAAATTGTATTAAGATTCAAATAAAAAATTTACTTACATACATTCCTTCAATCATTTGTCTCATGTTCACACCTTGTATTCCTCCTCCTTCAAAAAATTCCCAAGCTTACAATACAAACCATGGCTGAGCCATTTATAATATTTACAAGGTGAATTAGTCTTTTTCCTCAATTCTGGAAAATTGAACAATATTAACAAACTGACCTCAAAGAGATTGTCATATCTTCCTAACCATGAATAATTTTAGAAAACGGTTTGGAGGGAGCCTAATTTGTTATATTTGCAACAAAAAATTCTTTTTTTTTTGTCTCATTCAAATCCATCTCCTCGTAAATCGTGCCCAAAGTTGGTTGTCTGTCTCTTTTTGCAAGGTTCCAGAATTCTGGAAAAACAATCATTTTTTACCAAACTGCCTCCAAGACCCACATATAACTTTTAGAATAATTATAATATGGAGAAACCGTTTTGGATATACATAATTTTTTCTATTGTTAACAAACCCATTATCTTATATTTTCCATATTCACCTCGAGCTGCACAGAGATCGAGGTCAAACTTGGCAGTTTGGAAACTGCACACATTTTGAGCAGATTTGTTAATAAGCTCCTAGGGACCCACATGTGAAACCTGGATGCAATACAATGCATGGGAAGGTATTAAAACATTATTTTGGTTAATAAACTCCCTCGGTTTTCCCCGGAAGCGTGTCAGGATGTCGAAAATCCAAATTGGACATTTTCGTACTCTACTTGCAGTAACTAGTTTAACTCACTTGTGAAGAATTTCGACAATGGAACCCTGCGACAAATTAACCTAGAAAAACCGTCATTATAAAATCATCTCTAATCATAGAAAATCTAAGAAAACTAATGATAATCAACCACAAGGCGTAAGTCATGAATTGATGACAAGTGATGGAATTATGATGTGAAATGAGTGTAAAGGTGTCATAATTTAGATTATGAATGGTGGTAATATATAGTGGAAAATTGGGCATATTTGAGGCCCAACAAGGATGTTTCACCTATATCTCCATGCCCAACCAACTTCATATTTTTACCACACACTTAGTAGAGGTTCCAGGATCCAGGTGAGGATGTGTCTCATTGCACGAGACAAAGGAAGGACTTATGAGATCATCCTAGCCCTTACAGATGGTTTGCAAGCAGTATCGATCCGCTTGGAGACCCATGAGGATGTAATTGTGCCCCCATACCCACTTGGGAGCACCACATTGACTTTCTTGGATATTAAGGGGCACCCACTTCATTACTATTATTGGAGCCCTCTTATTCATTATGGCATGTGAGGGAGCTCATTTGGCCTTCCAAAACCATTATAGTTATATTTATATCATTTTCTGCCCTCTTGAGAGTCTAATTATTCTTATTATGGAGCTATTTGATGGGATTTTAACCAAAATAAATTTTACTATGCACATTATTTATCCCAAGAAATAAGGCACTAATCCTCATATCCCTTAAGTGGTCAAATTTACCTCTCTTTCCTTCACATCTCCAAATTCTAGGCCTAACCCTAGTAGGTCACCTATGGCATCACATAAATTTCATTGTAGCCATACAAACTCCTTGATTTTTGGTCAACTATTGCATTCAAATTTTCCCTAGAGGTCCTCCAAATTTCAATCAATTCCGACAATGGAATCTCGAGATATAGCAAGCCCTAGATGCAAGACCAATTCTTGCCCTAGGTTGATTTTGGGTTAGTGTTTGTTAGGTCCCTATAATACTAGTTTAGCCCCTTATTGTTATTGTTAGTGTAGCCCAAGTATTGTTATTTTTTTTCCAAATTAGTCCCCATATTGTTATTATTGTGCCCCATAGGTATATCCCCATTATTGTTATTGTTGTGTCCATGTGGTCCTCATATTGTTATATTGTGACCCCTTAGACTCCTATATATAGAACATAGGTTTTGGCATTTCTATCATCCAATAAGTGTTCATTTATGTAATGTAAATAAGGTTTCCCCCTCGAAAAGGATGATTTCTAAGTCATTGATCTATATTTTCTTCTATTTTGTGAGTTGGTTGCATAACAGTTGGTATCAAAGCTTGGGATTCTAAGGTTTTTCTTCTTCAAACATGTCATCTTGGAAATTTTGCTATAATTTTTTTCTATGAGGCTTCAAAAGCTTAAATGTTTACCATGTGGAGCCGAAATCTTGATGAACACCGTGTAAAAATTTCAAATATTTTTTTTGCTATATTTTCGAAGATATGATATGTGGAAGTTAGGGATTTTGCAGGCTCCATAATTTCATATCAAACAGGTGACTGAGATAAAATCGTCATAAATTGCATTTCAGGCATCAGATTTGAAATCTGTAAAAAAATTCTAAAAGTGCACGGACTTTGGTTTCTTTTGTATCTATTTTAGAGCCAAAGGTAGAAAAAATGACATGTGGTACACTATACAAGTTCGCTCTACTGAACCAATCCATAATTAGGTCATTGTGGGAGATCAGACATAACTTTACCTTGAAGAATCCAAATTAGGTCTGACCTGTGGCATTGGAAAGAAGACTCAAAGGGCTACAACATGACCAAAGTTCAAATATTGGGGATCCGAAATAACATAGATACATCATGTTCAATATAAAGCTCCTCAAAAGCAAGAAAAAATTATGTTTGTTTTAAAATTGCATAACTTTTGTTTAAAAAATCAGTTTGAAGTGATTCCAAGGGAATATTGAAGCATAGATATCTGTATTGGGTTATAAAATGTCTCCAAAAAATAATTCTACACCCATTAATCCCTCAGAAAAATTTACTATGACGCATGAAAAGGAATTGAATTACTTCCTATATCCAACACCAAAATGTCAAGTGATGGTTGCAAATGTAGGAACTATAAATTGCTATGGAAAGCTCCATAATATCAAGATAACCATGGGGGAATATGAATTGAATATCCCAGTGCTTTCCATTCCAATGGGTGGTGTTTATGTTGTATTAGGAGTTTAATGGTTATAATATTTGGGGAAACCATGAAATATAATCAGCTCTAACGACATGACAAATATTCTAAATAAAGAACAACAAGGCGTAATTACACAATTATGCTCACTAGGGTTTCAAACATCAAAATCATATTTAAGAGAAAATTCTAATGTTAAAATAATGGAATATCACACCGAGCATCAACAACAAGTTCTCCAACTCTTAAAGTATAACCTAACTTCGGTGCAGAATCAAATCAAACAACAGGCAAATCAACATCGCAAATAAAGAAGTTTTGTTGTAGGCAACTGGGTATTTTTACGGCTACAACCATACAAACAAATGTCCCTCAAGCAAGCTAAGAAGGATAATAAATTATCTCCAAAGTACTATGGTCCTTACAAGGTGTTGCAAAATATTGGTACTATGGAATACGAATTGGAGCTTCCTGCATATTCTCGAGTGCACCCAGTTTTCCATGTTTCATGCTTAAATAAGGTTATAGGTGACAAACTCCTCGTTCAAACAATATTTCCCGAACTTGACGAGGAAGGAAAAATCATATTGGAACCTGAAGTAGTCATGGAAAAAAATAACTCAAAAACTACGAAATCAATAAATTTTAGAGTATCTCATCAAGTGGAAGAACTTACCCACTGAGGATTACACATGGGAGGATGAGAATTTAATACAGAAGCATCCATAAGTAATCAAGTATTGAGGAAAACACTTTTTTAAAGGAGAGGGGCATGTTAGGTCCCTATAATAATAGTGTAGCTCCTTATTTTTATTTTTAATGTAGCCCCATTATTGTCATTGTTGTGCCCATGTAGTCCCCATACTGTTATTATTGTGCCCCAGATGCGTAGCCCTATTATTGTTATTTTTGTGCCCATGTGCTCCCCATATTGTTATATTGTGATCCCTTATACTCATATATATAGAAGGTAGGATTTGTAATTTCTATCATCCAATAATTGTTCGTTTATGTAATGTAAAGGAGGTTGCCCCTCGAAAAGGATGATTTATAATTCATCGATCTATCTTTTCTTCTATTTTGTGAGCGGGTTGTATATCAATGTCCTCATTGGGATCATCACATTAAAATATAAATAAAATTAGCTATTTAACCCTATTCTCATTTCCAATTAGGTCAAGCCCCTCCTTGAGTGATCAAATCCATATCCTTGATCTAGTTTGGGTCCACTTGGCTTTTCTGTAGTCCCGCAACCTCATAACTCATATTCTACAAGTATTACAAGAAGCCATTTCTCCACAAGGATCCTTAGACCTAGGAAGCCTCTTCTCAAGGTTTATTCTCAAACCCTAGGCCTTATTATCCTATTATCCCTTCCCAACGATCCCATCACCTTGCTTCTTAAGCAAGTAAGCCACATAATTGAGTCTCTCTTGTGAATAGACTTTAGGAATCACCCTCTATCCATTAATTGATCCACTCATCCTTGTAATTCCTCTTATACCAGATCTCCTCTCATCGGTGAAAGTCCATAAATAGGAGGGAGCCTTAGTCAAGGTGAAAATGGGTTATCACTCCATTATTTCCCTTGACCTAGTAGTTTCCCTTTAGGATCCCCTCCTAGGACCCCTACTAGTTTCAGCAGTAACAAGACCCAATCATACCCAGGCTGATTTTTGAGATACTTATATTTGATTATTTTGTTACAATGGTCCTCACCTTCAAGAGCACCCCACAAACGATTGACAATGAGATATTTCCCAAACCAACATAGATTTTTGAGACCCCATCCCCCTAATTCGCTAGTATTTGAAATGGTTTCCCAACTTGTAGAATGAATTTTGTCTTTCAGTGAATTTCTTGACCACAGGAACTAAAATACTATTTTTCTAATGAGATTGAATAAATAGGAGGGGATTTTGATCAGACTCATCCAAAATACTGGAATAATCTCGATAACTACTTTAGCCGGAACAAAATGACCTCCAAGCGAAAGACGCCCATAACACCAACAACTGATTTTTTCTCCACCTTATTATCTAACCATAACTAGTCTTCCTTAATGTACTTGTTGGGTTTAATCCAAAAGGCTAGATATTTAAATCCCAAATCCAAATTTTCCTTATTGCATGGCCATATGTTCAGAATGCTTGACATGATTGATTCCTTGATCCCATAACAAAGGAAAACCGATTTCTTTAAATTTACCTCCATTCCTAAATCCAAATAGAAAAAAAGTTGACTCTTTTATAAACAATCCATTCATTTAAGGATCCTTCCCCAAAGATAAACACATCATCTATGAAGACTAAATGGCACGTGAGGGAGCACATTTGGCCTTCCAACAACCCTTCTAGCTATATTTATATAATTTCAATTGTCTTGAGAGGCTAATTATTCTTATTATGGAGCTATTTGGTGGTATTGTCACCAAAAACATTGTTATTATGCATATTATTTTATCCCAAGCAATAAGGCACTAATTCTCATATCCATTAGGTGGTCATATTTACCTCTCTTTCCTTCATCTCTCCAATTCTAGGCCTAACCTTAGTAGGTCACCTATGGTATCACATAAATTTCATTGTATCCATCCAAACTCCTTTATTTTTGGTCTACTACTACATTGGGATTTTTTCTAAAGGTCCTCCAAATTTCAAGCAATTCCAACAGTGGAATCCCGAGATATAGCAAGCCCTAGCCACACGACCAAATATTTCCCTAGGTTAATTTTGGGTTAGTGTCCTCATTGGAATCATCACATTCAAATCTCGAGAAAATTAGGTCTTTAACCCTATTCTCATCCCCAATTAGGGCAAGCCCCTACTTGAGTGATCAAATCGATATCCTGACCTAGTTTGGGTCCACTTGTCTTCTTTGTGGTCCCACAACCTCATAACTCATAATATACAAGTATTACATAGAGGCCAGTTCTCCACAAGGATCCTTAGACTTGGGAATCCTATTTTTAAGAGGTATTCTCAAACCCTAGGCTCGAGTATCCTATTATCCCTCCCGAGAGATCCCATCACCTTTATTCTTAAGCAAGTAAGCCACATAATTTAGTCTCTCTTGTGAATAGGCTCTAGGAATCACCCTCTATCTATTCATTAATCCACTCATCCTTGTGATTCCTCTTATACTAGTTCTCCTCCCATAGGTGAAAGACCATAAAGAGGAGGGAGCCTTAGCCGAGGTGACAGTGGGATATCACTCCATTATTTCCCTTGGCCTAGTACTTTCCCTTTAGGACCCCTGCTAGTTTTAGCAGTAACAAGACCCAATCATATGCATGCGGATTACTTATCTTTGAAGATTGTGCTCTAAATATCTACACCTTCAAGAGCACCCCATAGACTCTTGACAGTGAGATATTTCCGAAACCAACATAAATTTTTGACACCCCATCCCCCCAAGTCCTTAGGATTCAAAATGGTTTCCAAACTTGCTAAATGAATTTTGTCTTTTAGTGCATTTCTCGACCATAAGAATTGAAACATTATTTGTCTAATCCTATTTATTACATAGGAAGGGATTTTGATCAGACTCATCCAAAAGACTGGAATACTCTCGATCATTTCTCTAACTAGAACAAAATGACCTCCCAGAGAAAGCCTCATATAACACCAACAAATGTTTTTTTTCTCCACCTTCTTATTTAACCATAACTATTCATCCTTCATGTAATTGTTGGGTTTAAGCCAAAAGCCTAGATTTATAAATCCTGAATCCAAATTTTCCTTATTGCATGGCCATACGTTTATAACGCTTGACATGATCGAGTCCTCGATACCATAACAGAGGAAACCTGATTTCCTGAAATTTACCTCCATTTCTAAAGCCAAACATAAAATAGAATTGAATCTTTTATAAACAGTCCATTCATTTAAGGATCCTTCCCTGAAGATCAACACATCATCTATGAAGACTAAATGGGAGATAATTACACCAACAAATACCTTGATGGCTTTCAAATTACTCTCCCTTATTTCCTTTAAGATTAATCTGTTGAGACCTTCAACAACAAATAAAAAGAGAAGAGGGGATAAGGGGGACCCATGGAAAAGCCCTATAGAATAGGGGATGAAGGAAGTGGGGGAACCGTTAATTAAAACCAAAAAAGAGACTAAGGAAACACATACCATTATCCAATTGGAGGCAAGAGGGCCCAAGCCAGTTTGGATCAATAACATTATGATAAATTCACATTTGAATTTGTCATAGGATTTTTTAAGATCAAGTTTGAAGATGAAATATTTTAATTTCTTAATATTAATGGAATGAAGAAATTCATGGGTAGTTCTAATAGCTTCATAAATCTAACGACTAAGGAGGAATCCAAATTGTTCTTTGGAAATTGCAGAGGCCAGATTTTCCTTGAGACGGTTAGCAATAGTTTTAGCAATGACTTTATAAATCAGGTTACACAAGGAAATAAGACTGAATTGGTCAAAGGAGAGAGGGTTAGAGGATTTTGGAATTTAAGCCAGGAAGGTAGCATAAAAAAACTTGGATATTTTAGCATTAACTCTAAACTCTTATACAACACTTAAAATATCCCACCCTAAAAGGTAGAAAAAATGGAGAAATAATTCAACGGACCAACCGTCAACGCCAAGGATCCTCTCCTTTGCATAGGACTTCAAAATCCTTCTAACTCTTATAATAAGACAAGTCTCCCAATTGAATATGCCTCCTCAGCAGAAAAGAAATGGGGAAAATGGTTAATCATTGAAGTTGCTCCAACAAATTATTCACCTACGGTTTCTTGTATAAATGAGAGAAATAAGAAGTCGTTACATTATTTATACTAGCAGGATTAGAAATAGATGAACCATTTGAGTATTTTAATTCCCAGATGGAATTACTAATTTTCATGTAGCTGGGGAATTCATGGAAGAACTTACTGTTGCCATCTCCTTTGGAAATACAGTTGGACCTACTCTTAATTCTCCATTCTTCTTCCCTGAGTTTTAAAATATGTATTTTTATTGTTTGCAGAATACTCATGTGGGCTTTGGTATCCGAGGAGAAATGATCATTGACGAAAGAGATATTCAACATTGCGATCTCGTGCTCCACCAAATCGAGTTCATTCCTAAAATATCTCCTTTTACCCATTTCCCAATTACCAACCATTTTCTTCAACCTATTTAGATTGTACGAGAAGGAATCCATAAGTGACTCAAAAGGAGACACCTCCACAGTTACCTAGAAATTTATTACCAACTCATTGAATGACTGGTCCTTGAGCCAAAATTGATTAAAATTGAAGGGGGAAGGCTTAAAAGAGTGCTTATCCTCAATCTCCAAGAAGATAGGGGAATGCTCAAATATACAATCAACACTAATATAGGATTCAAATCTACCAATGTCTGAGATAAGGTTCTCTTCCAATAGGAATCAATCCAACTGCTTCACAATCTTGTCATAATTCACTCTTCCATTTTTCCAAATAGGTTCCAACGGAATTGGGAAAACATCAACCAAACCCTCTTTTTGAAACAAATAATAAAAATATGACACAAGGGGGTCCAACCTTGCATTTCCTCCCAAAAATTCATTTGCATACAGAGTGAGATTCATTTCCCCTGCAAGGATAAGCTTATTTTTATTTAGAATACCATTTCTATGGAAAAAATCCCAAAAAACCTTCCTATCCGAATAAGGGTTATAAAAATTAATGAAAATCACCGGTCTTGTTCTGAGTTTACCATCAACGATGATTCCAAATTTGGAGTGGAACACTGAGAAGGAGGCTCGGGAAGGGTCCCATACTGCAGGAAGTCCACCCGACTGACCATCTGCTTCTGAAGCACAAACATATCAACCAGGGGAAAATTTCAAGAAGAAATCCTAAGCTTTAGCTGCAGTAGACATAGTTTCCTGGAAAAGAATAACTGTAAGTAAATGAGCTTCTATCAAACATCTTCAAGAGAGGAATTTGGAGGATCCCCCAAGGCCTCTAATATTCAAAGGTATACTTTTCATTCCAAATAATTTATTATGGGTAATGTTTCTCTAAGGGCTCGTGAAGAAGGAATACTAAGGCTACCTCAAGAGATAGCATCTCGAGCCTGAGATTTCTTATTATCCTTTTTCTTTTTGTGACATGTGAGAAGGGAATCATACAAAAAAGGGAGTCCACACACAATATGATGTATCCATTTTTATTCCTGACATGAACTATATTAGCCACCCATTCTGAATATCTCAAAGGCACAATGATCTTGGTCTAAAGCATTTTCTTCACTTGTTTCTCTATCAAGGGAAGAAGAAGGGGATTAATATGCTTGAGTTTATGTTTGTAATGTATGATTCCTGGTTTCAGAGGAATTTTAAGCTGAATGATACATCATATATATTCAAATCATCATAGGACCAGGAAAAAACATTAGTATACTCCTTGAACAAATCCACATACCTCGGTTTGTATTCTTCCATGATCCCCTTGGCTAATTTAACTAATTTCAGTTGAATATCGATGCCAATGTTACAATCTTCTGTATCTTCCTCATGCTCCTTATTAGCTTGTTTGATTGCCACATCATTAGTATTAGATATTTTTTCGAGCAGAACCAACCCCTTTGGGATTATGTTTCCCCTCAAATGCACAATTTTCTACTCAACTATAGATTCTCCCAAGGCACATGTTGTTCGATGCTATCAATTTCATGTATATATTCACCTTCCCGATCAATTAATGAATTGTAAAATTCTCCTATCACCTCCATAGACCTTTATCACCCTCAAACACTTGCCAATATTTAGCATTGTCTAATACTGAAGGTCTGTACTGATCTCAACTTCATATATGAGCAGGGTATTTTGTGGTGTCTTGAAGGTGATGGCTTCTATTTATAAGGAATCAACCATTCTGTTTGTTCTCTAAGAAGGAAATGAATAATGAATTCCAATAAGTTCTAAATCAAATGCCACACCTCATTCGTGTAATATTTCAACCTAGGATGCTTGGTTTGGAATTGATTCCTAATTTATTTTATAATCAGTCCATAATCTCCAAAAACTGTTAAACTCTCAATTTACAAATTTTTGACAGCTTGTAATCCCAACACCAATGCTTCATATTCAACGATGTTAATTGTGGTGTCAAATTCTAATTTGTATAATAGAGTGATAAGATTACCTTCTAGGGATATCAACAACACACCTTCTCCATTTCCTTCTAATTTACAATAGGCCCCATAAAAATATAATTTCCAAAGCTGGTCAAGGTTCATTTCTTGCTTGCTCACCTATGTGGGAAATTCTAACTGAGTTTCCTCCACAACTTGATCATGTATTTCCAACAAGAGGCATGAAATATCCTTTTCCTAGACATATACTGGAGAATTGTTGGGACTATCTGCTCTAGTGACAGTTTTTACAAATATAGATTCTCGTACAACCTATTTTCTTCTGTACCAAACACTGGAATAGTGGCATATGTGAGGTTGAGTTTGATGGACCCTCCAAGATTCATTCCCCATGATCTGGAAAGAAGCATGGAAAATCTTGCAGGAATGTATGCAACCATAATATCCATTACCACACTCTTCACAAAGATTTGAGGCAAATTAACCACAAAATCCTTGATCATACCAAGGAATTTTACTCTTTTAGAATAAAAGGAATATAGGTCTTTGTATGGATTTGTTATCTGTAGGCCCAAATACTCCATAACATAGAGCCATTAGATTATGGGAATCTCCTAAATCAAGCATACAATTGTGTAGCAAGAGATCATGAATCATTAATGTAACATAAAATGGAGGGGTGGAAGGGTCCTGCTCCTCCACATTTGGGTCAAACATGACCACATGTCTCTCTTCCTGCAAGTTCAAACTATCTTGTGTTGAGGTAAGATTAGACACATCCATTAATTCAAAAGTTTTCCTTTTATAGGAGTTTGTTTCAACAATTCAGCCAAAGAGACAAATATTTTCACTTTTTCTAATTCTTTTTGAAAACTAAAAGTAGAGGGATTCTTCTCCAATTTTACTTGGTCTACTATCACTTTACTTTCTTGGTGCATTGGCTTAGGTTTCACAAGTTGTTGTCCTATGTTTGCAAATCTAGGCTTAGAATTCTGAGTGCATCTTCAATGCCTTCTTCGGGCTTGTCTTCTATATACAAGGGAGGTTGCATTTTATCTTGCTAGTCTTTTCTTTCTATTTGGAGGATTTTCAAATGAGATCTCCTATATTGGGGATTCAAGTTTCTATTGTGACCTTTTTGTATCTGTCGAGGAGGGTTTTTTTTCTCCAATTATAACTTCACTAGCTTGTTTGAGAGGTTTCTAATCAACTTATTCTAACTTATTATGAGTTAGAAGGTTAGTGCCTAGGACATCTTAATGTGTCTTGAAGATAAATCTATTCAGCTCAAGAATTAGATAGAAAATGACTAAATATGGTTCAATAACCTTGCTTAGAGGAAAATTCAATTTTTACGTAGGTGGTATTTCATTCCAAAGAATTGATGCTTAGTTTTGGTGGCCTACACACGAAGATTACAATTTCATTATTCGTTACAGTGTAGGTGGAAGAAGAAATACAAGAAAAGAAACCCAGTGGAGAGGGCTAATGATAGAATCATGTACACTAAATTCCAGTGGAATCATGAAAAATACAAAGGAAACGAGATACAAAAACCATGGAGTGGGTTTTAAGGCCTTCATTCCCACATATTACAGGGACCATTTTCCATAACATAACAGAGGTAAATCCTCTATATAATATTTAATCCAAAAACTACAATTACACAATTTCTAAGAGGAACGAAACACATATGAAATGTTAAACAGAGAAATAATTTCTGATCAGATTTGGATCAGGAAAAATTTCAAAGTGTTCAAAAGTGTGCCAAACCTGAGCGACCGGATAGATATCGTCTTCTTGATTCTGGTGCCGTGAACGATTTGAAAAACCGACACCATATGAAGAAGTTATCGCGTTTTGAAAATTCCAGTAAACTACAAATTTCGACAGTTGACCAAGGTTGACTAGGAATTTGAACAGTCAGCAAAAAATTATATTCCAGGGAATATTATTGGAATATTACTTGGAATATTCCCCTGGAATATTAACACTATTACCGATGAAATAGGTAACCGCACTGTTACCTACTTTTTTTTGGTAGCATAAAAAGCACCCGATTTTGAAAAGTGGTGATGCAGAATCACCCCCTTTTTTTTTGCACATTTTTGACACTCTAATATTTTTATTTATGAAGTATGAATATTTGTTTTAAAATGTTAGTGATTTTCATGCTAATTTTGAAACGTATTGATGCAGCATCAACTTTTTTTTTTAGAGCAGTGATTTTCATGCTAATTTTGAAGCATGTGATGAAAGCATCAACCTTTTTCTTTTAGAGTGGTGATTTTGATGTTGGTAATAAAACACAAAACTTAGATAATATATATATATATATATATATATATATATATATATATATATATCGAAAATTTTATCAAAAGAAATGACAAAATTTGAAAAAAAAAACACATAATTTAAAGAAAAAAAACAAAAATTAAACCCCCCCCCAAAAAAAAACATCAAAAACATCAAAACACTTTTTTTTCTAAGTTATTAAAAAAACCATATAATTAAAAAAAAAAAAATAGAAAATTTAAAAATAATTAAAATGACAAAATTAAAATTTAGATTAAAAAAAATAAAATACAAAAAAGAAAAAATTAAATTTAAAAAATAATAATAATAAGAAAAAAAAATACAAATTTTAAAATTAAAAAAAATAAAAATAAAAAATAAATAAATAAACAAAAAATTAAAAAATTTAAAATTGAAAAAGAAAATTTAAAAAAAAAAAAGTATCATTAAAAAACAAAAAAAATGAAAAAAACCACGTGCAAATAATTAAAAAACAAATATCCATAAATTTATTGTTTTTTTTTTAAAATGAAACAATTTATAAATTTTAAAAATGAAAAACTAAATAAACTAAAAGATTAAAAAAAAAAAATTAAATTAAATTAAAATTTAATAAATTTAATAAATAAATTTCAAATTTTAAAAAATAATTAATCTAATTAAAAAAAAAAAACCAAATTAAATTTAAAATAATATATATATATATATATATATATATATATATATATATATATATATATATATATATATATTTTAAATTTTTTGAAATAAAAAATAAATAAATTAAAAAAATATATATATAATAAAAAGTATTAAAAAATTAAAAAGAAAAAAGAAAAAAAATCAAATAAAAAAGAAAAAAAATTTAAAATTTAAAAAAATTAAAAATTGAAAAAAGAAGAAGATTTTTTGATTGTGGTGGCGTCGCCAATCGGCCTCCCGCCCAGGTGGCGTAGAGGTCGGCTGCTGGGCGGGCGAGGAGGCTGCATGCAACCCCCCGCCCGCCTAGCGGTCGGCCTCCTGCCCAGGTGGCGACAGAGGCTGGCCGCTGGGCAGGCGGGGAGGCTACATGCAGCCCCTCGCCCGCTTAGCGGCTGGCCTCCGCCGCCACCTGGGCGGGAGGCCGATTCCGGGAATCGCCCTCCCGCCACGGGAGGTCGATTCTGCTTAGCGGCCGGCCTCCGCCCCCACCTAGGCGGGAGGCCGATTCCCAGAATCGCCCTCCCGCCGCGGGAGGCCGATTCCCTGAATCGCCCTCCGCCGCCACTTGGGCGGGAGGCCGATTGGCGGCACCACCACGATCAAAAAATTCTTTTTTTTTTCAATTTTAATATATATATATATATATATATATATATATATATATATATATATATATATATGTTTTAATTTGATTTTTTAATTATTTTTTTTAAATTAAAAAAAATTAAAAATTATTATTTTTTAATTTAATTTTTATATTTGAAATTTTATTTGTTTTAATTTTATTTGTTTGTTTTATTTTTTTTTTAATTTTATTCATTTTTTTTTTTTTTTTAATTTTTCTAAATTTTGTTAATAATTTATTTATTATTATTATTATTATTATTTTTTAAATTTAATTGATTTTTTTTTTAAATTTTTCATATTTTTTTAAATTATTAAATTTTATGTTTAGTTTTTTCATTTAATTTTTTAAAATTTAATAAATTTTGTAATTTTTTTTAAAATTGATTTGAATTATTATTATTATTATTTTTTTAATTACATAAATTATATATATATATATATATATATATATATATATATATATATATATATATATATATATATATATTTATTTCAATTAAAATTGTGTATTTAAAATTAGATTTTTTAAAATTTTTTATTTAATATATTTTTAAAATTTTTAAATTTTAATTGATTTTTAAATTTTTTTTTTTTTTTTCAAAATTTATTTGTTTATTCATTTATTATATATATATATATATATATATAATTTAATTTATTTGTTGTTTTAATATTAACATTTTTTTAAATTGAATAAAATCTAATATATATATTTTTAATTTAAGTTTATATATATATATATATATATATATATATTTTTTTTTTTATTGATTTATTATTTATTATTTATTATTTTTTAAATTTAATATTTTTATTGTATTTTATTTTTCATTTTTTATTTTTAATTAATTTTTCATTTTTTTTACTTTTAATTTAAATAATGTTTTTTTTTTTTTTAAGTTTTAAATTTATTAAAATTTAATATGTTTCTTTAAATTTAATTTATTTTTAATTTATATATATATATATATATATATATATATATATATATATATATATATATATATATATATTAAATTTAATAAACATTTTCTTTTTCTTTTTTAAATTTAATTTCTATATTTTATATTTTTATAATTTCTTTCTTTTTTTTAACTTCTTCTTCTTCTTTAATTTAATATTTTTATTTTGTTTTTATTTTTATTTTTTTATTTCTATATATTTTGAAATTTTAATCTCTTTTTTTTTTTTTCATAAATTTTAGGTTTTTTTTTAATGTTTAAATTACAATTTTTATTTTGTTTTTGTTTTTATATTTTTTATTCCTATATATTTTTAAATTTTAAGCTTTAAAATGTTTTATGTTTTTTTTTTTTTTTTTTTTTTTTTAATTTTTTAATTTTAAAAATTAAAAAAACGTTATTTCTATTTTTAAAAATGTAAAAAATATGACACAAATTTTTTTTTGTTGATAAACATCGGTAGTTTGTGTTTTGAGGTGTTTTCAATCCTGGTGCATTAATTTTGTTTTTAGCATAATTTTATAAAATGTTGAAATTTGACCTTAAAAAAAAACTGAGTCCGTTCTGGAATACACTTTTTTTTTGTTTTTGGGGTGTTTTTTCTTGTTTTTTGAGTCTTTTTGGGCTAGAGTTCTCATTTTGAGGTCAGGTTACCTATTTCATCGGTAACAGTGTTTATTTCTTTCGGGCCAATTAGATGTTGACAAGTGTCGAATTTTTGTTGGGCGTACTGATTTGTTGGGCCCAACAGTTGGTATTAAAATTTTATATGGGAGGCAGGGTTCGAACCCCCGACCTCCCCCCAGCTAGCGCACCTGCGCGCCAACATGCCACATAGTGTTTCTTAACTGTATTGTGTGACGGTTAATATTTAAGTTTAATGCAAATGGAGTTTGGGGGTTGGGGACTGCCAGTGGTCCCAACCTGCCAGCGGTCCCGCGTGGTGTTATCACATGGCATGTTGAAACAAACCCCAAACATCAAGGTCAACAAATTTTGACAGTTCATCCACCCACAATTTTTGTGTTAAAATTATCACATGCCAACAATCACTGCTATCTTCGTGCAGTTTAATGCCAAGTCAACGTTAACCCGAAGTTTAGCATTTACAACTGGGGTTTAAACTTGTAGTTCTGCCAACCGTCGTGGTAACCTTGGGATTGGGGTTGGCATGTGGCCACCCCTAACCGCATTGTTAAATGTTGTAGTTAAATCCGGCAATAGATTTGGCAACGCGCCTAAAAATGCGGAAGTCACTATTTCAACTCCAGTTAAGTGGAGTCCTCCATTTTTAGTGGAGCTTTTCTAGGTGAAACTGGGCAAAAGTGTAGGAGGCCCAATTTTCCACCATTCTAAGTGAATGCACAGTCATTATTAGCTAATTGGAGCATTATAGAGCCATTTGGTGAGGTTTTCAGAACCAGTTGAGGACTTCTGAGCATGATTTTGCTTCAGAGAAGTTCCAAGGGCCACCATGAGCCAGCAGGAGAATGAGGCCTAACTAGGGCATCCAGAGGCCATTCTCAGCAAATCAATAGTCTATTCTGACTATCTTGAACCTTATGAATCCAATGGAAGGATTTTTAGAAGCATTTGGAGACTTATGAATGCCGAGATACTACAGGGAAGTTTTTAGTGACCCTAGAGCCACAGGGTGCCACCAGGTGTTGGAGGTATAGCCAAAGCAATTAGAGGCCATTTTAAGCAAGTGAATAGTCTATTATGACTATTTTGGACATTATAAATCAAATGGAGGGATTTTTAGAACCATTTGGAGACTTCTAGAGCCAAAGAAGCCATAGGGAAGTTTCAGGGAGCCTAGTGCCACCAGGAGTTGGATGCATAGATTGGGGAGCCAAAGCTCATTCTGAGAAAATTAACAGCTTATTTTGGATGGATGATATGTGTTGGAGACAGTAGAAAATGTTTCAGGGAGAAAAAATGACTTCTAAGAGATTTTTTTCCACAGAGAAGCTCATGGAAGCTTAAGGACACAGAGAAAAGAGATCAAGCCCAAGGGAGCCTAGGTCCATTTCCAGAGAGTTAGCAGTCAATAGAGGGGTATGATGGTATTCTAAACCCATTGGTATAATTAAAACAACCATTGGAGTTGAGTAGTAACTTGTAAAATAAAATTTCCATCGTAATCCCAAAGAGCCAAGTCAAGTGACGAAGGCTCAAGTAGACGTAGCCCAAGACATACGGGTGAAATCATTTATTATGTTTTTTGTTATGTGCTGATGATTAATTTGCCACAATTTATGGTTTTTTTACATGCTTTTAATCAGGAAAAAAAAAATGTTTAATTACTCACACATAAAGCCTTAAAACATTTAAAATACATACACCTGATTCAAGTATGCAATTCCACACATGCAAGTATAAGCAAGATCTTAATTTGTTTTAATTGAGTGGGAGGTGCTTGCATAACATAACAAGTCAACCTCCCAGATGCGGGTGAATAACGAGGCAATTGGTATGCTAGCGATTTGGTGGGTTGGTGCGTGGGTTACCACCACCGCCATCCATCCTCGCTTGATGTCGGCTTTTAATACTCCTCCTCAAATCTTAATTGTTGCGTTAATGCAACCTTTTTCTCCACGCCATCTTGCTCATTCTTCTGTTATGGCGCCCATCCAAAATCTCATTTGTGCTCCTCCCCTGCACACTTGCTGTTCCCTGGCTGAAGCTGAGCCTTGCTCTCGCACCTGTACAGGGAAATGATGCGCTTTGGGTTGTTGTGTTGATCTCATGCCAGGAATTCATATTTCCCACAGTCCATTCTGCAATTATATTCGGTCGTCCTCTGTTTTCATCAGGAATCCTCTGCAAACTGAAGCCAGGCTCCTTTCTGTTGATAGTCCCGCCCTCCCTGCTCTTCAAATCATGCCAAGATTGCGCCAAAGAATGCGCTGCAGGAGGGACTCCTCACGTGAGCAAGTTAATCGCCAGCCCTCCTCCTCCACTTCTGCATCCTCGTCTTACTCGTCTGAATTAGGCCCTGTTCTCTTTCCTGCCTCCAGGAGGGGTCGAGGACGGGGTCGAGGTCCACCCAATTCTGCTGCGCACTTTCGTCTTTCCTCCAGGGCTCAATCTCACATTGCTCGTCTTAAATACCCTTGTACTCTCAGAAATTTCACTTTCCTAGCCAAAGTCACCATTGAACTTCGTGAAGTTTCCGCCGGTCTGGTTATGGCTACTCCTGGAGTGGCTCTGGTTATAGGGGAGGATAACGCGCCCGGTACCACTCAGACTGACATTCTGCAGAGTATGGAAACTGAAGGCAATGCCACCCAGCATGTAAGCTCACAAGCAGGTCCCAATGTCCCACCTAGTGGTGGCTCTTCAAGCAAGGTTGTCCCTCCTCTGGAAGAATAAGATCCCTACCAATATGCATGCCGAATTGTCGAGGAAGTGCCATCCCCCTCTCATGATGTTTAATCAGGTTTGTGCTCTTTGTTTTTTGTTTTCCGGTGGTAAGGAGGTGTTCAACACCCTCCTGTCAACTGATGTTCTATCTTTCTCAAGCACAGATGCTCACTCCTATGTCAATTGCCGGTTTCCCCTACGTGGGCGACATACTACTGTTTATGTCTTTGATTTTTGGCGAATGCTTCAGCAATACAATGTGTCTGATTTTGGTTTTGTTATGGGCAGTGTCTGTATGTGCCCTGTCAATCGTTTAGAGTATATGAATTCCCTCTGGACAGTTCACAATCTAGTTACAAGTGTTAGCTGCATCCTTGAGTCAGACAAGGTCATGATTTTCAAAGAACACTTAGTCCGTATCCAACTGGTTTTTTCTGTCAATGTTCAGCATTGTAATGTGCGAATGCCGCATCCATGGGCTAGATCTCTTGAGGCCACTGCCTCTCTGTAACTTTATTTTTGTATCAATATAGGAGTAGACCAATTGAGAAAAAAAAAACATAACAAGTCAACCACCCATTTTAGATCAGGTGGTATTAGAGCTTTAGGTTGCTTGCTTGACAGAGCAATATGTTGCTTGCTTGACAGAGCTCAAGGTTGCTTGCTTTCTTGGTTGACTTGAAGGTTGTTTAACAGTGCAAAGAATTTAACTGTTTGCAAATTGGCTGATGCTTACAAGTTTGAGTTTTCTAGAGGTGAAGGGGAGCTACTGCTAGCTAAGTCCAGAAGAGGACAAGAAGGAAGAAGGCTGAAAGCTTCCTCCTTACCCAAACGACCTCAAGGCAACCCTTGAAGAACAAGAGGGATTGTTTGCATAAGAGGCTGGTTGAAGAAGAGATACAGGCTGCAGAAAAGAGCTTGAATCTATGGCCAAATTGTTAAGAATATTTGTCAATTGTTTTTGAAGCTTTGTGAATTGTTGTTGAAGTTATTTAATTCATTTACATAATGATGACAACTTCATCAAGTGAGGTTTCTAAATCCTCCTCCTTTACAAGACTCTTTGATAAAGAGATGAAGTAGGACTTCTACATCCTGAAGGATATGGTGCAAATTCTGTATGAATATGTAAGGGAAAGCACTAGACTTCATGAGCAATTGGTTTCTATGAAGCAAGAGAAACAAGGACTTCTTCAAAGAATGCATGAGATGGATATGCAGCTCCATCATGCTCAAGAGGCCTTAACCAAACACATGCTTGAAGCAGAAGTAAATCACTCAAATTTGTTTTCAAATTCCTCTTCAGATAGATGTGTAGGTTCAATTGAAAAACACACTAGAGGTATAGGGTCCAATTTGATGTTAAAATTGGGTTATGAAGGCAAGGGTCTAGGAAAACATACACAAGGAATGATTGAGCCTATTATGGTTGAGGAAAGGCCTAAGAATTTTGGTCTAGGCTATGTTCAACCTTATGGAGAAAACTCCAAAGCCATGAAGGCACTTGAGACAGTTCCAAGAAGAACTTTTGTTGCGGGTTCAAACCCACAAACATGTCAAGTTTGTATTCAAGATGATTGCCATTGTTTGAAATCCATGTTGCAGCAAGATGTTTGTAGACATGCAGCTTATGGCGAGCAAGAGAGTTTTGGAAGCTATCAAGACATGAACACTGATGTTGGTCTTCAAAAGAGAGCTGGAACCTCTTCAATTTCATCTCCTCAAGAAGGTAAAAAATATGGACATGCAAAGCAACATTCGAGTTATAATTCTTCCCATAGTAAAGTTGTTTATGATTATATTAAGCATGAAAAATATGCATGCATGAATGTGAGAAAGAGTTGTTTTTCCTATTGTGGTTTGTGTAACCATGCAATTTCAACATGCTGGAAGAGAGTGAAGGCATACAGGAAACAGTCAAAGCAAAGGCAACTTGAACAAAAGATGCAAAAGACTTGCATGCATTGCCAGAAGAAGGGACATCTCGTTGCCCAATATTGGACACTGCATCCCACCAATCATCCCAAGAATTTGAAGCAAGAGGATAAAAATACTGGCAAGAATGGAACCAAAGATTTCATCATTGATGTGAGTCCAGATGATTCATAAGAAGAAGATATTCAATAAGAAAAATCGCCATGGAAGTGGCTTGGTAAGAAGTAGTTTGATTTCTTGACCCAGTAAGACATACATTCCTTTGTACACATGCAAATTTATTCAATTGTTAATGTTGAAAACTTATGTTTGTATGAGCCACCTTTGATCGATGATCAAGGAAGTGATGTTCAGCTACCCTATATTGAATATTTCTCGCCAGAATTTCTGGATGAGCTCAAAGAAGATACAATTCTTGATAGGAGGACAAGAGTATCAAAGAGGGGAAGTATTGACTACCTTTGAGTTGGGGCTCAAAGGCACTAAACCAAGCAAGGCAAAGTGGATGGAGGTTGGAAAGGTGAGGGAGCTGTACCCTCATCTACTGAACATGTAATCAAGTATTTTGGGGTCCAAAAACTTCCCAATGGGGAGGAGTGATTAGATTTGGATCAGGACCTAAGTGATAAATCAAATTTCAAAGTGTTCAAAAGTGTGCCAAACCTGAGCGACTGGATAGATCTCGTCTTCCTGATTCCGGCGCCGCAAATGGTTCGAAAAACCAACACCGTATGAAGAATTTATCATGTTTTGAAAAGTCTAGTAAACTGCAAATTTCGACAGTTGACCAGGGTTGACTGGGAATTTGAACAATCAGAAAAAATAATATTCCAGGGAATATTCCTCAAAATATTCCCCCAGAATATTCCTTCCAAGCTAATTAGATGTTGACAAGTGTCTAATTTTTATTTGGCATACGGATTTGTTGGGCCCAATAGTCGATATTAAAATTTTATATGGGAGGCGGGGTTCGAACCCCTGACCTCCCCCCGGCTGGCGCACTCATGTGCCAACATGCCACATAGTGTTTCTTAACTGTATTGTGCGACGGTTAATATTTAAGTTTAATGCAAATGGAGTTTGGGGGTTGGGGACTGCCGACGGTCCCAACCCGCTAGCGGTCCCGCGTGGTGTTATCACATGGCACGATGAAACAAACTCCAAACATCGCGGTTAGAAAACTCCTACAGTTCATCCACCCGCAATTTTTGTGTTAAAATTATTACATGCCAATGGTCACCACTATCTCCGTGCAGTTTAATGCCAACTCAACGTTAACCCGGAGTTCCGCCTTTGCAACTAGGGTTTAAACCTGTAGTTCCGCCAACCGTCGTGGTAACCGTGGGATTGGGGTTGGCATGTGGCCACCCCTAACCACACTATTAAATGCTGCAGTCAAATCCGGCGGTATATTTGGCAGCATGTCCAAAAACGCAGAAGTCACTATTTTAATGCTAGTTAAGTGGAGTCCTCCATTTTTAGTGGAGCTTTTCTAGGTGAAATTGGGCAAAAGTGTAGGAGGCCCATTTTCGACCATTATGAGTGAATGAAGAGTAATTATTAGCTAATTGGATCATTCTAGAGCCATTTGTGAGGTTTTCAGAACCAGCTGAGGACTCCTGAGTGTGATTTTTCTTCAGAGAAGTTCCAAGGGCCACTAGGGCCACCAGGAGCCAGCAAGAGAATGAGGCCTAGCCAGGGCAGCTAAAGGCCATTCTAAAAAAAAAAATAGTCTATTCTGACTATCTTGAACCTCCTGTATCCAATGGAAGGATTTGCAGAAGAATTTTGAGACTTCTGAAGGCCGAGATGCTACAAGGAAGTTTTTAGTGAGCTTAGAGCCACAAGGTGCCACAAGTGTTGGAGGCATAGCCAGAGTAGCCAAAGGCCATTTTGAGTAAGAGAATAGTCTATTCTAAATATTTTGGAAATTATGAATCCAATGGAGGGATTTTTAGAACCATTTGGAGACTTATAGAGTTGAAGAAGCCACAGGGAAGTTTCAGGGAGCCTAGTGCCACCAGGAGTTGGAGGCATAGATTGGGGAGCTAGAGCTCATTCTGAGAAAATGAACATCCTATTTTGGATAAATGATATGTGCTAGAGAAATTAGAAAATGTTTCAGGGATAAAAAAGGACTTCAAAGAGATTTTGTGCCACAGAGAAGCTCAGGGAAGCTTAAGGACACCGAAAGAAGAGGTCAAGCCCAAGGGAGCCTAGGTCCATTTCCAAAGAGCTAGTAGTCAATCCAAGGGTATGATGGTATTCTAAACCCATTGGTATAGTTAAAACAACCATTGGAGCTAATTGGTAACTTTTAAAAGAAATTTTCCATCTTAATCCCAAAGAGCCAAGTCAAATGACGAAGGCTCAAGGCGACGTAGCCCAATACATACGGGTGAACTCCTTTATTATGTTTTTTGTTACGTGTTGATGATTAATTTTATGCAATTTATGGTTGTTGTACATGATTTTAATTAGCAAAAAAAAATGTTTAATTCCTCACACATAAAGCCTTAAAAAAGTTAAAATACATACACCTAATTCAAGTATGCAATTCCGCACATGCATGTATAAGCAAGATCTTAATTTGTTTTAATTGAGTGGGAGGTGCTTGCATAGCATAACAAGTCAGCCACCCATTTTAGATCAATTACATACTGCAGATCTCAGTGCTTGGAATCACCAAAAAATTATCCATTAATATTCAAGAAAAATATACATCTCATAAGCTCCAAAACTTGCAAAACTTGTAGAACCATTATAACCTCTAGAAAGAAAAACAGAGCTCGTACTAATCAATCTCTCTTCCCTTTTATGGGGAGAGTCAAAACAAGAATATTTTCAAAAATATCTTGAAGTGCTACAATTTTCTAAGCTACTCAACTATGCGAGTGAACCACTAGCCTATTTGTCCTAATGATTACATAACATATTTGATTTTTTCTTGAAAATAAAAAATTTACAGTATTACATAATTACAGTGATATGTCATGATTTCCGAATCAGAAAAATGTTCATTGTTGGCTCTCTTGATCTCTATTGATGGGCTCCAACTCCTCAAACCTGTGTTGGGTTTATGAATTTATTACACTTCTACCATAATGTTGGATCTGTCACAGGAGTGTGAATGAGTGTGTTGTAGGCCACCCTTAAATTCATAAGATGAGTATAATTCAACTTGGAAGTGAATAGGGTCTTCATCAGCCACAAAATTTGAAAGTCTATTTGTAAATAGGTGACTATAGTTATGTCCTTGAGAGTGGCAGTATTTTCATGTGAGGATTCCACCTTACTTTTGGCCTCAACTAGTAGTTTCTCATACTGTTCCCATGGTAGAAGGTTCCCTTGAAAATCCCAATAGCTAGGCAACCTTGCACTATTTCGCTAATCAAAATTGGAGTTAAATTTTGCTACCAATTTTTCCACAAAATTTACACACTCTTCGGCCTTATCCCTTTCTTCCTTTTTCTGAATCATGTTGGCAACTTCGATAATCACTCTTGTGATCCAAATCTTGGGGGGAGGCCCCCAAGATCTAAAAAATTGAAATGGATCTGGCAATATCTGCAAAACTAAAATGCCAAAAAAAGGAGAGAACACATAGTAAATAAAACCACAAAGAATTTTCTTTATTAAAATGGAGAATAATTGTAGAAGCTACATTGTGGTGGACAATCTATCCTTTTACAATATGCGACTTGTTACTTATAGCATTTTTTAGTTACAATACCATAGGTAAATTCCATGGGTGGGTAAATACCACGGGTGAATGAATACTATGGGGGAATGAATACCATGGGAAAATGTCACTTACAATACCATGGGTGATGAATACCATGGGTGGATTCCATTTACAATACCATAGGAAAATTCCATGTGTGGATGAATACCATGGGTGGATACATACAATGGGTGAATGAATACCATGGATAGATGTCACTTACAATACCATGGGTAGATGAATACCATGGGTGCAGGCCATTTTCCGTTCGGATCATTCCCCCCTCCTTAAGAAGCAATGGTCCCCATTGCATGAAGTTCCCTCCTGAGAAGCCTTTGTTGAATATGAACATCCACTGAAGAAAATGGTTTTGTATGGTTAACCCATAATCGTGATGAACAAAGATCCGAGGATAAAGATACCCTGTAATGCTTGTGACCAACTCTGATACTAACAATGTGTGGCCTAGAAAATAGACTTGATTAAGTGTGGCTTTGTGGATGAACCATAACCATAAAAAAAGAAGATCCGAGAATAGAGATACCCTGTAATGCGTGTGACCAACTGTGATGCTACAGTGTGCAGCCTAGCAAATGGATTTCGATGAAGTGTGGGTTTATGGATGAACCAGAACCATGAAAAATGAAGATCCGATGATAGAGATACCCTGTAATTCTTGTGACCAACTGTGATACTAATAGTGTACGACCCATCAAATGGACTTCGATGAGAAGGATTTTGTATAATTGACCCATAACTGTGATGCTGACTATTGATGAAGTAGCATATGCCTACATAGCCTGGGGTTGGAGGGAACGTCTCCAAAGAACCCAAGATGAAAGCTGCTATTCTGAAACTGATGAATGTGAAGAAGGTGCCTACTAAAGCGGGGTGGGAGGGCATGTCTCCGAAGGGAACTCGTTCTGAATGTTGCTCCAGATTTAAAATGGGCATAAATCGATCAATATAACTCAGAATATTTATTATAACATTTTTTTAGAAATATAATGATCATTATGCATCTTCCCATGTGTTTTCAATCACTATCTGGAGACTTTAGAAACTCATATTTGTGGTGCCACTATCCTGTCATCACAATATTTTTGAAAAAAATAGCTAATTTTAAATCAGCAATAACTCCCTCGTTCGTACTCTAATTCGACTGATTGTTTTTTTGAAATCGGGTGATTTTTCAAGGGGAACTCATATCAATAATCATTTCTCTGAAATTGTGCATCAAAAAATGAAAACATGACAAGAGAGGCACCATCTACGAATTGTCATTAGAAAAAATTCCGCAACACTACTAATTTTAAATCAGCGATATCTCCCTCATCTAGATGCCAATTCGATTGATTTTTTGTTTTGTTTTTGAAATTGGTTATTTTTTCACAAGGAATCTAGGTATGCTAATTTTTTATGAAAATTTTGCACCAATATTTTATATCTTCTCTACAAACTCGCCGCCCAAAAAATTATTGCAAAAAAATGAAAAAAAAAAAATCTTCCCACTTTGCCCAAGAAAGTGCTCTGTGGAGGTTGTGGAACTTGCATGGAGTTTGCTAAATATGGATACAAAATTTTGAAACTGAAATATGCTTCAAACCATTATTCACATGGATTCATAACTTGAATCTGATACCATTGATCCAAATCTTGGAGGGAGGCCCCCAAGATCTAAAAAAATTAAATGTATCTAGAAAGATCTGCAAAATTAGAATGCTAAAAAAGAGAGAGAACCCACAGTAAATAAAACCAGAAAGAATTTTTTTTATTAAAATGGTGAATAAATGTAGAAGCTACATTGTGGTGGACAATATGTCCTTTTACAAGATGCGACTTGTTACTTAGAACATTATTTAGTTACAATACCACACGTAAATTCCATGGGTGGGTAAATACCATGGGTGAATGAATAATATGAGTGAATGAAAATAATGGGAAGATTTCAATTATAATACCATGGGTGGATAAATACCATGCGTGATGAATACCATGGGTGGATTCCATTTACATTATACCATGGGTGGATGAATACCACGAGTGGATACATACAATGGGTGAATGAATACCATGGATAGATGTCACATACAATACCATGGGAGAATAAATACCATGGGTATATGAAAACCATGGGTGTAAGAAATTTTCCATTCGGATCATCCTGTCCTATAAATGATGTCCATTTCCCTCAGATCCTCAACTAATTTCTTGTTTAGGTACCTGATGAACTTCATAGGAGTCCTGACGTTCTTAGCAACTTCATCATTGGACGACAGGATGTGGAATTCAATGGCCTTGACTGCAACTTTCTATTATGTAACTAACTTCATGTGCTCCCATATCTTCTTCATCTTAGAGAATATATCATCCAAGATTAGTTTCCTAACTTCAGTGACGAGCATGTTGCCTTTTGATATATTCTTGAGTCCATTAATCTCATCTTGTGCCACCTGATATTTGTTGTTAATTTGTTCCACACTTTCCTAGGTGGACTGGAGTTGTTTCTCCTTCTTTTCAAGCATGTACTTGGTGTTTTCCAAGTTTATTTGTATCTTATTAAGCTCAATCTCTGATAGTTTTAAATCAGTGAGAGCTTTAGTCACCTACTCTGTAGGGTTATGTGGATTGTCTGGCGCAATAATAACACAAATGTGAGAATCTATTTTTTGTTGAAGCTTTTTAACCTTCAGTTTGAGGGCCACAACTTCATTATTCCTCTCTATCAACTCCTTGGCCAAAATTTATTTCTCATTTTCCACCTGGGCGAACTCCTTGGTTTGCACATGCTCTGCTGCAGGCATTTTGAGCTTTTGACTTAATGAATGTATCTCACATTTTGAGCCTTTTATTATGGCATATATGGAAGCCTTATAATTTGGGTCTACCCCCAATTTGATGACCAACCCCTTGATGTCTTCATTCTGTAAATAAAGGGCTCTCAAATTGCATTTTTCTTACTTTATTTTGGTGGCTACCTTCTCCAACAACTTTTTGGCCTTGCTGATAGTCAAGGATCCCTTGCTTAGTTCATTGTAAATAATCTCCCATGACTTCCTGTGCAAATTGATCTTGTCTTGCAAGGGGACACTAGCCATTTCTAAGGACAAATATACTGTCCTGAATTGTGGTCCAGATGGAATGGAATGCACTGAAGGATGGTACATGGAAAACTTCATCTGATTCCTATCTAGGCCCATGGAATCCAAGAGCCTAGTCTGATATGGTATTGAATGAGAGGCTAACTGTGATAACATTTCATCTCTAAATTTCTTGTTCCTCTCCTCTATCAGTTGCCCTTCCTCCCACTTAGAGGGCCTGTTACTGACGTACTTCCCAAGGAGCCAAGGAATGCTATGTCAATTAAACTAGAAGTGGCAGCTCACTGATGATCTTCTAAGAGAACTTAGAAACCTGGCTAGTCCAGATTTTCCTGGGTCAATTTGACCTCAATCTCTTCATCATTCTGCTCCAACATTTTGGCTCTTTTGGTTGATGGTTCATCCCCCATCACCATGTCTCTAACTTTGTCCGCACTTCTTTTCAGAGTTTTCTCCTTGGTGGATGGTGTCTGAACCTCCATCTCTATATTGATAGGCCAAGAGTCTAAATTATTTTTCCATTCCAGTTTAGGTTTAGACTCATGTTCATAAGAAGAGGAATTAATTTCTCTCCTCCTCCTAGATATGACACCATGATGATCATAGTGCCAAACCTCTCTTAATTCAAAATTGAATTCTTTTAGCATATATTCTACTTGTTGGAAGGCTTACTTGGAGTTTACAATAAAGGGGCCTACAGTCATTGGAAGCTTGAACATATATCCTTTCTTGGCAAGAAAAAATTGAATATAGTTAGTATTTAAGATATTCTTAATGAATTCTAAGGAAAATATCCTCATATGCATGAACACATGCAACTAGTATAGGGGAAGCTTAGACCCATGTACTCTAATTTTTGTATAGTCTTCAAATAGGAAATAATATCCTACCTTGGTATCCTTGCTGAGTTGTAGGAGCTCTCTTTGTTATGGCGAGACTCTGGTAGGAGAAACATTGTTAATAATCTTGTAGGCAGTATACATGAAGGTGGAAATAAATTGTGAAAACCCCACATTGTTAAATTTCTTCTTCAAGGCACTATCCCAATCAAGTACAAATTTTCTCTACTTATTGGTGTCTATAATGCTTAGGCCTAAGTAGTCAAATTCCTCCACATTATTATACAATATAAGGTAGACCAATATAGAGTAGTATCTGAATTAGGAGGCAAGGTAAAATTGGTTGCATTGGAACTTGATTGCCTCAACCAAAAAAGGGGGAATGTCAAGGACAATATTCGGTTTCATCATTGTATGTAAGAATCATAAGGATTCTTTGGAAACATTTGTTGTCTCATCCTCACCAAAAAATAGTAGAATAACAATCAAAATTGGTTGCATAGCTTTTGAAAACAAGGAAATACGAAAATTTTATGAACTAGAAGGAAATCGGGTGTTTGGAGCCATAATTAGTTGGAGAAAGACCCACTTCTCTCCAGATGAGAGTCCATTGTAATTATAGAAGAGGGTGGTCTCTATAAATCTCTCCAATTTTTGGGATTTTTGGGTAAAATTAGGGATTTTGTATCAATTCTAGGGTGACTTCCAGAATTTTCTCCCAGTGGATGAAATACAATAGTTCTTTTCCTTGAGATAGGTGGCCATAAGCCAGGACATGAAATCTGGGAAAGGGTATATAGTTGGGGAAATTAGGTAGTACAACCCCTACTCAATGAATTTAAATGGATATTCTTTGTTTAAGTAGCTGCAATAGAATTCAAAACAAAGGTCTAATAGGTTCAAAGGGAAAGAGGGTCATGAATTTACGCCTCTGTGTCAATGAAGGGTTCTGTGTGGACCAAGAGTTTTGACTGTTGTGGTTTTGGGATTTTTTCGCAACTTTATTTAACTTAAGCATGGTGGCAATGATGCAAGGACAAAGAACTATAGATTACCAGGTGATGAAAGGAAATCGGACGTTGTGGGCGCAAGGAGGGATTTACATAGGTCGATAGTTGGGCGAATGGTGTTGCGAACATGTAGAGTAGCGAGAAATAGATTCAATTTGAAATGGACCAATTTGAGTTGCAACAATATATTTATGAGGGTTTATGGGCCAGAAAAAAATGAAGTGACGTAGAGGAGACATGTGGCAGAGTTGGATTGGGTGAAAACCAAGGGGGGAGGGTGAGGTATTATACAGTCTCATGCTCACTTGCCACGCTCGCTTGATGGTGGTCATGACTACTGAATTGGTCGCTATGTTAGCCTGACAGGTAGCGGGCCCCTTTATCCTCCTTCGACGGGGTACCTAAGCAAGTTTGGAGACAGTGCTCAACCCCTCAGAATCCATCGCAGGCATCAATCTGTAATGTTCACTTTATTGAATTTGAATTTCTGGGGGGTAGGCATTGGCTTAACAATCATGCTCATTAACCCACTAGAGTATCACCAGGATGAGGCCACTCTGGGATGGACGATGATCTGCCCAATAAGTGACCATTGTTTAACCATTACATTTAAAAAGCGGGGGGAGGCCCACATTCCATCATCTCTTCTCATTTTTCTTTCTTTTCCATCTTTTGTCTATATTTCCAAATATTATTTGAGCTCATGAACCAAAATACTTTGCAATACAAAAAATTTAAGGAAAAACAGAGGGTGTACAACATAGAATCCTACTAGGGATAATGCCTTGCTAGTAGGGCACTGAGAACCTGTAGATTAGTGCCTTCAACACGGACATCGAGTCATAAATATGTACAAAACTGAAAATAAAACTAAACATTTTGGTATTTACAATCACTCACCTATATTTACAATGGAATTTGACAAATATATTTAGTGTTGAAAATAATGCTTGGGGCTATACCCATTTACAGGCAGCTCAAACACTTCACCATCGAGATTCTCCAACAAAAACATGTTATTACCTTTGAATTCAACTATCTTGAAGGGTCCAAACCACAAAGGATCAAGTTTTCCATGTTTTCCTTGGTCCTCTCTCTTGACATCCCATTTGACTACAAGGTCACCTGGATGAAAAATTCTATCCTTAGCCTTTTTTTTCAAATAAATCCTTCATCTTGTCCTCGTACTTGATTAAACTCCAAGTCACCTATTCCCTGTCTCCTGCAATTCCACCAGCTGATTCATCCTCCTAGTCAAGGAATTATGTTCGTCCTCTGCATCCTGAATTAGTTTTTCTACATGCATGGCTAATTGATCAGGAAAAAGTGCTGAAGTCCCATACACTAGTTCAAAAGGAGACTTACCAATTGATCTCTTAGTGGTGAATCTATTAGCCCATAATGCAAATCTGCGTTGAGAATCCCAATTATTCTTGTTTGGTGTTGTGGTCTTCTTGAGTATCATGACAAAGGTCTTATTGGATGATTCTTCCAAGTCATTTCTCCATGGATAATAAGTAGTGGAGTGTCCCAAAATGATATTATACCTCTAACAAAAACTGATAAACTTGGAATATAAAAACACTTGAGCATTATCAGTAATTGTCTTCCTTGGACAACTGAATCTGGCTATAATGTTTTCCTCCATGAACTTAATGACCACTGTGTTAGTTGCATTCCTAACAGGGGCAAACTCCACCCATTTGGTGAAATACTCTGTTGTTGTAAGGATCCACTTATGTTGTCCACTAGATGGTGGATGAATTTCCCGATTGAAATCTATCCCCCATTGTCTAAATGGTTCCTCCATAAAAACTAGGATTAGAGGGAGGGGTGCCAACTTCTGTTTTCAACAAAGATTTGGAATTCTTTACAAGTTTTCATTTGATTATGCACATCACAAAACAATTTAGGCCAATAAAAGCCAACCTTCAGAATCTTGTGAGTTGTTATTTTCCATTTGTAATGTCCTCCACAAGCTCAACCATGAAATTCATCTATTATTTTGGGGACTTCTTCTTCGACCAAACAAAGCAGTAGAACTCCCACAAAATCGTTCCAATACAACTGGATGCTAGAGATAACAATTTTTTGTGCTTGGAGCCTCAAAGCTCTTTACTTCACCCTATTTAACTCAGGTTGGCATTTCAAAAATAACAGATAATGGAAAATAAATTTATACCAATAAGAAATTAAATACTTCATTGCAATTGCAATTTTCAATCTGATCCCTCCATTTATTATGTTGAGAAATACGAAAAATATTGTCCCACATAAATAAAAATGTTATTCCATAACAATACATTCTATATATATTATCCATTCCAAAACACAAAATTAAGATAAGAGAGATCCAACCTTAATTAATAGCATAATCCAAGAGATTGAAGTGGGTTCAATTGCAATAATTACACGATGTATTGCATAAATGAGAGGGATGTATTTCCGAAGGAGCTAAGGATTTAGCCCAAATGAAAAAATGAATTGAAATATTTATTTCTATATTTGAGACCAAAGGTGCTCGAAATAGCTTAATTAATGGTATCTTGTTTTGTCATTGGTTGAATTTTAATCACGCATGTCAATGAATATGGATTTTTTAATATTGGGAAAAACTTATTTCCTGGTCTATTGGCCATTAAATGTGGCTGGGCATATACTACCCACCATTGGATTTAAATTTGTTTAAATCCAATGGTGGGCAGTATATGCCCAGCCGCATTTAATGGCCAATAGACCAGAAAATAAGGCTCTAATGGCCAATAGACCAAAAAATAAGGCTTGCCTTAATATTGTATTAGGCATTAACTTCAATCATACAACTTATGCCTACTCTTGTATCGTTGAAGTTGAGATAATGAATTATACAACAAACTTCGAAATATGTTATTGTGCACAGAGTGTGGGTGACATGGGTAAACAATCACTGATTTGGAGGTGATTCCTTTAAGGTTAAACAGTAAAGAACGTGGGTAAACAATCACTGATTTGGAGGTGATTCCTTTTAGGTTAAACAGTAAAAAAAAACTGATAAAAGTTTTCTTTTGTTAACACATGTACAACTTATTCTTTTTGGGTTGAACTCCTAGCGAAATTGGATAACATTATTCTTTTTGGGTTGAACGCTTAAGGAAATTGGATTTTTTTTTCTTTTGTTCAACAATGTACAATCAATTCCTTTTAGTCTCATGTAATAACAAGTTTCTTTCTAACCCATATAAAAACAATTATAAAATTAAAAGAAGTATTAGCATACGTATTAAATATTTTTAAAATGAAAGTAAAGAAAATTATTTAAATTCATAATGGAATTGCAATCCAACCATATAGAAAAAAAATAAAAATGTAGTCTACTAAAAATATAGTCTACTGAGAAAAATAAAAAAATTAATTAAAATAATAATAATAATAATAATAATAATGTAAAAAATATAAGAATAAAATAAATATAAATATAAATTGTGAAAAGATAAATAATAAAATATAAAAAATAAAAATATAAAGGTAAAATAGAAAAAATAATAATTATAAACTCAATATAAAAAGATATAAAAAGATAAAAAGATAAAAACAATATAAAAATATATATAAAAGATAGGAATAATAATAATAAAATATTAGTGTGTGACGATTGATTATACTGAGAGATTGATGTACTAATATTTGTATGAGATTGTTACATGATCTCCATGATACATAATATATGATAGTTGGGGTTTTCAACTTTAGGCTTTCCCGTTAAACAACTGTGTTATGTGCGATTGTTTTTATTTATGCTCCACGTGTTTTCAATTAATTTTCCGCAAAAGATTAGCAATGGAATGATTCTATATTTTGCAAGAAGTTAAATATTGTGAGATCAGGGGAATCTGGAGATATGCATGCTTAGTGTATACTAATTTCTACATGGTATCGGAGCAGTGTTAATTATTGAAGATTGCAATTGTGAATAATTGTTGAGTTTGTGCTGGTGGACAATTCGAATTTGCTTCATAAAATTCTTGGTGCAGAAGTTGAGTATACATTGAAATGTCTTTCAATGGGTTACGACTGGAGTATTCCCTTGATGGGAGCTCGAATTGCATAGCTTGGAAGGATAGGATGGAGGCAGATCTGGAGGATAATGGACTGAAGGAGTTCATCGATAGAGATGTTCCTAAGCCGGGATCTAGCGGTGCTGCATTACTTGACGCATGGAAAAAGAAAATAGCAAAGACAAGAAGGATTCTGTTGGAAGGTGTGAAGGACCATATTGTGTCCAGCCTTCATGGGAAAGCCACTCCATTCTTAGTGTGGAAGGCTTTGACAAATTTGTTCCAAAGCAGCAGCGACCAGAGGAAGTTGGCGCTGAAAGTCAAGCTCAAAAAAATAAAAATGGAGAAGGGCGACAGTATTCAAAAATATCTCACGAAGTTTGTCCACTATAGGGATGAACTGGGAAGTGTGGGGATTACTATTGATGATGAAGACTTGGTGAGTTTGGCTCTCCTTTGGATTCCGAAGAGTTGGCATAGCTACGAAGGCTCTATCAATGGATGGGAGAAACTACCGGGATGGGAGTGACTTTGGTCGGATCTTGTGCAGGAGGAGATAAGGCGAGGTACCAGGGATGGCTCTTCATCGAAGAATGAAGATGAAGAGAATTGCGCTTTGGCTGCCAAAGAAAGGAAAGGGAAGGGGAAGAATTTTCCTTCAAAATCCGATGCTAAAGGCAAGAAGCAGGATTTGTCCAAGGTGAAGTGTTTTCACTGTCACGAACATGGAAATTTCGCCACTAACTGCCCACAGAAGAAGAAGAACAAGAAGGCTGCTGGAGCTACAACTGGAGAGGCCTTAACCTCGAAATTTGAACTTGATTTATCTTTAATCACATGCTTGGTTTCAAGCTATATGGGATCGATGTGGTATCTTGATAGTGGTGCGTATTTCTATATGACAGGAGACAAGGAGTTGTTTAGTGACTTGGAGGAGAAGGATCTCCATATGCATATAGAGATGGGCGACGATGGTTGATACAGTGCAACTGGAATTGGGACCATTACCTTTGAGAGGGAGTTCGGTAATCCATTCTTGTTGAAGGATGTTATGCATGTTCCAGGTCTGAAGAAGAACTTGGTCTCGGTCGCAATGTTGGAAGACAAAGGTTATGATGTTGTTTTTAGTGAGGGAGAATATTTCCTTCGACATAAAAAAACAGGTCAAACCAAGAAGATAGGGATTCGAGCTAAGAATCTCTACAAGCTGGAGGTAGATGGCTGCGCTATAATGGTGGGCAAAGCAGAAGAAGTGGTGAGACGGGATGAGGGCGAATTATGGCACAGGAGATTGGGCCATCTTCACCATGGTGCTTTGAAGGTTTTGCAGCAGATTTATATTGAACTTCCCAAGGGTACTCTTGTGTAGTCATATTAGTGCAAGGGATGTACTATGGGTAAGTTTTTGAATACCACCTTTCATGAGAAGGAGAACTGTGCTTCAGTGATCCTGGAGAGAATTCACACAGACGTGTGTGGACCTTTCTCGGTTGCTTCAACAGAAAAAGACAGGTATTATGTTATATTTGTTGATGACTATTCTCATAGATGCTAGATCTTCTTCATGCAGAAGAAGAGCGAAACATTCTCAAAGTTCTGTGAGTTTAAAGCATTGGTGGAGAAGGAGTCGGCGAAGCAAGTGAAGGCTCTATGGAGCGATAATGGTGGTGAATACATATCGGGTGAATTCAAAGACTTCTATAGCAAAGAAGGATTTCGAAGAGAACTCATAGCGCCTCATAACCCACAACATAATGGGGTTGCAGAGAGGAAGAACAGAACGATCATGGGTGTTGCACAAGCTATGCTTGAGAGGGAGCTAGACTTGCATGCAGTGAAGGAACTGCTTGTTCCGAAAGATGAGCCTTTAGATGTGGATCAACCACAGGAGGAGATTCATGGAGTGGAGGAGTCCACTCATGCAGAACAAAACATTAGACAAGGCAGAACACGGACCACAGAAGCTAAGAGACTGAAGCTTGATGCGGCACAGAATGTAGGAGTCCCTACATCACAGCGCAGATAGAGACAATCACCTGACCGATTTACTAGATACGCGGCTCTAATCAGCAAGTGTATCGTAACAAAGACATCTTCTTTTGAAGAAGCAGTGTAGGAGCCCACATGGGTAGATGCCATGGTGGAGGAATATGACTCCATTGTCAGAAACAACGCTTGGGAGATTTTTCCAAGGCCGATGGGAAAATCAGTTGTAGGATCAAGATGGATCTAAAAGGTAAATCAAGCTACTGAAGGGAGCGTCGAGAAGTATAAGGCAAGATTTGTTGCCCGAGGCTTCTTACAAATTGAGGGGATTGATTATGAAGAAACCTTTGCACCTGTCACACGGTATTCTTCCATAAGGACCATCCTTGCTCTCTCAGAGCAGATGGGTTGGCACATTCATTAGATGGATGTGAATATTACGTTCCTTAATGGGATCATTGAGGAAGAGGTTTACATTGAGCAGCCTGAAGGATTTGAGATCTTCAGCAGCGAGTCGCATGTGTGTAGGCTCAAAAGAGCGTTGTATGGGCTGAAGCAAGCACCACGTGCTTGGTACACATGGATCAACAGCTATTTCATTGGAATTGGCTTCACCAAGAGTGAGGTGGATGCAAACCTATACCAAATTGTGGTGGAGGGTAAGTTTTTAATCATTTTTCTTTATGTTGATGATTTAATACTAATGGGTGATGAGTAGTTGATACACTCATGCAAGGCAGACCTTGCAAAGGAGTTTGAGATGAAGGATTTGGGCCTCCTTCATTATTTCCTTGGATTGGAAATATGGCAGCGAGAAGGTGAACTATTTGTGTCTTAAGGAAATTATGCCCAGGAGATATTGGAGAAGGTTCACATGCAAGGATGCAAGCCTATCAACACTCCTCTTCCAGGAAATTGGAGGAAAGAGGATGCTACATCGGAAGAGGTAATGGATGCCACTGTTTATCGACAGTTAGTGGGTTCGCTCATGTATTTACTTAATACAAGACCAGACATATGCTATGTGGTGAACCAGCTTTCACAAGCGATGGTTAAGCCTACCAAGCTCTTTTGGAAGGCAGGCAAGCATGTCCTGAGATATCTCAGGGGCACATCTGAGTATGGTTTATGGTACAAACATATGGATGAGGTGAAGTTGCAAGGCTTCACGGATGCAAATTGGGTAGATAGCCAACAGACAGAAAGAGCACATCAGGAGGGATTTTCAGTATCGGATCTACTTCAACAGTTTCTTGATACAACAGGAAACAAAGATCCGTGGCACTCAGTTCAGCGGAAGCAGAATACATGGCAGCAAGTCAAGCTGCATGTGAGGCTATATGGATGAGGAAGATCCTGGTTGGTTTGTTCGGTTCACATTTAGATCCTGCAGTGATACAATGTGATAATCAGAGTTGCATTAAAATCTCGATTAATCATGTGTTTCATGATAGATCTAAACATATTGATATCCGGTATCATCATATCAGATATTGTGTGCAGCGGAAGATCATGTTGCTTCAGTACATTCCTACAGAAGATCAAGATGCAGATATTCTGACGAAGGCGCTCACCAGGAGAAAATTCGAATACCATAGAGGCAGGATCGGGGTGAAGGATAATCCCTATCTTGTTGAGAGGGAGTGTTGAGATTCAACAATATGATGAGCTTAGTGAAAAGAGTCGCCTTCACTAAGTGGGCCCGCAGGCTATTTTTGGCGCAAGTCTATTTTAGACTATGTCTATTTTTAGACATGGTGATCATATTTCATAAGTTGCAGGATGCTATTTGTGAATGGTTGGTCAAGTTGGAAAAATAGATGAAATTATATTTTTAGAATATTGGGCGAAGTCTATTTATAGATCCTTGATCTAAAAATAGAAGTGTCGATTATTATTGGCTCTTCATAATAATCCGACAATAAACAACAACTTATTCTCTTGGAGCACTTAATTTTAATGCACAGTTTGGAAAATCAGTGAGATGAAGGAATTACGCAATTCCTAGGGTTTACTGGTGATTCATGCATGGAGGACTTAGTTAGAACTGAAGTGGAAAAGTTATGACAGAGTTGGAAGAGTAGTTCATGGAGTTGTATTAAGTTTAACTCAGTTAGACTCAGTTGAGATAGTTGTATGTAGTCTAACTGAATGATACACTAGTGAGGGTGGAGTGAATTAATTAGTTAATTAATTCACAAATAATAACTCATTAATCAACTGAACAATACAACAGTTAACTACAATGCATGTCAATTCCAGTGGAAACCCAGTGGAGAGATAGGTGAAAGGGCAAGATGGACTATCTATTGTGACTATAGTAATGCATTGATTGCACCACACACACATTGGAGTTACCAATGAGGATTGCGCAGTCAAGGCAAGGGTAATTCGAATTCATTCAGAGCTATTCTTCAGCAGGGATTGCTCAGTGGAGGAAAGCTATCAGGTGGCAAGAAATCAGTGCATGGATTTGCAGATTTCTTCTGATTAGTGTGTGGCGATTGATTGTACTAAGAGCTTGATGTACTAAGCTTTGTATGAGATTGTTACATGATCTCCATGATACATAATATATGATAGTTGGGGTTTTCAGCTTTAGGCTTTCCCGTTAAACAAATTTGTTATGTGTGATTGTTTTTATTTATGCTTCACATGTGTTTGCAATTAATTTTCCGCAAAAGATTAACAGTGGAATGATTCTATATTTTACAAGAAGTTAAATATTGTGAGATCAGGGGAATCTGGATGTATGCATGCTTAGTGTATACTAATTTCTACATAACAAATATTTGTTGGAATTGCAGATTTATATGATTTAGTTTACACAATCCAAGTGTCCAAGTAAAATTTAAGGCATTGTATCTATTTATGCATTTAAAAATATAGGTTTAAAAATAAAAATTTATACATGCTATACGCATATATATAACCAATATAGATCCATTTTGAAGAGGATTAAATCTCTTGAGGTGCATACTTTTTTCAAGTTTTGCATTCTAAAAGAGATTCACATATCAAGAGAATGGATACGTTTGGTAAATTTTTTGTTAAAATGGATCTAAACCTTTAAATCTTCTTTCTTTTAGTTTTTTTATTTATTTAATAATTGTATTTATTAAATTTACATAATTTTAATGTTATAGTTAAGTTGAATTGATTTATACAAAAAAAAAAACATTTAAAGAAACATAAAATTACAATTTGACTAAATAATAGAACGTGTTTTTAAATTAAATTTATTTATAATTCAAAATATATTTAAAACAACATAAAATCACAATTTATGGATAAGTTCCACAAACGTACTTGAGATAAGGAGCTAGGGAGAAAGAAATATTACTCTATTGAAGAGTTTAATCCCACTCATAATCATCAACAAAAAGCATACATAGGGGCCAATATTTCTTGGAGAGCCAAAATTCTTATTTCTCAGCTAAGGACTAATTCTCATCAACTGAGTTGTGAAATAGGGTGTTGGAAAAAAGAAAAGTGGGAGGAAAGAGTATGTATTTTATACTCTTCCAGAAAAGTGGAAACAAAAAAACATTCATTTTAGAATGTGAGACCTTCAAAGATAGTAGGGAAAGTTATGCAGATATTTTGATAACTAGCTCTTGGGGTAATCTATTCAACAAGGGTTTTGTCGAGAAGATGAGAGCATTTATTGTCAGGGTTCATAGGAGAAGGGTCGAATCTTCATAGGAAAAGGGTCAAATAGAAGAACTAGATGGAGAAGCAATATGTCACATATGCTATTTTTAGCCTGGTGGACTTAAAAAATAATTTCTTTCTTTCTTTCTTTCTCATCTTTCCGAAAGTTCTTACAGTTGCGCATTTGCACAACTCTAACTAGTGACCATGTAAGTTAACCATAGTTAAGAAGTCTTTATGTTAGGTTGGCAATTCCTAAACAAAAAAAATACCCAATAACGTGTTAGGTTACCCAATAACGGCTTAGGTTACCACGATTTAAGGTAGGAATTTATCATAATTAGTTAAATCAATATTATGTGGGAGTTATCTTAAGAATTCCCAAAGCCAAAATTTCGATACGAACTTGACAAAAAATTTAGATATTTTAGGTTTTATAAAAAAATTGGTTAGATTATGATCCAAGTGTAAATTGGTTAAAAAAAATCAACAGTAAGCCCATTTAATTTTTCAATTAAACATTTTATATCTTTCTACCTAAAAATCCCCTAAGCACCTAAAGGAAATCTTTAAAAATATATAATTTAATGTAAATCTTATCATATTTATTAATATGCTAGCATCAAGAATAGTGTAAAAAGTCATTCTAAAATCGCTGGTTTAAATCAAATTTAATTAGAGGTGTCCGTTCTGTGTATAGTGAAGCACTACATCATAAGTATCATGGATTTTGAACATGAAGCTCCACCACATCCTAAAAATGAATATATTTAGTTTTTATTTATGATATGTAAATAAATATTGGACATACGAATCTGAATCAACCTATGTAAAACCCTTGTACCTTTTCTAGTTCCAAGATGAAGATAATTCATTATATTTTAATAAAATAAAAACACTTTTCTTGTAAAAGTTTTTATGACTTCCATAATTGATGTGCCTGCTTATTTATATTTTATTTTCATTGTCATATTATAATGATGCATATTTATTTCTTATTTCTTAGTAATTTAAATATGTGATATAATTGTAAAGAGTAAGATTATCAAACTTTTATTAATATACATATTTAAATGTGAATTTTTTAAAAATAATGCTAATAAAAAGTGAATTTGATTAACTAGATTTTTTTTTTTTTTTAATAATCTAAAAAGTAATTATATTTAAAAAATAAAATTATTATAGTACATATTTTAAATAGAAATACTTAATTTAAATGTAACTGAGTTATTTAATTGATGTCATAATTTTATCTTCATGTGAATATTAACATTGATAATAATTTTTTTATAATGTTTTATTTTTCTTAATAATGAGTGAGTAAACATTTTCCCATTTTTAATTTGAAACAATAAGTAAACACATCCCACTCTTGATTTGAAGGAGTACCTACTAAGTATATGATAGGATATGCATTTATAATTTGAATTTTTTTCATATTATTGAATTGTTTATTTTACATATATTTATTTTGTATTTGGAATGGAGAAATTATAAACCTGAATTTCATATTAACAAAGTAAAAATATAAAGGAAAAAATTAGTGTATATATATATATATATATATATATATATATCAACAGTTAAGAGTATATGTTTTTTTGGTAAAATGTTATAGGTTCAAATTCAAAGAGGATTAAAATATATATACCTTTATAAATTTTAAATGAAAAATTGCATATATCAATTTAATATCTAATTTAGCCATAATCTTAAAATTAAATTATCAAAAATATTTTGAAACACACTTACATCTAGATTGAAAAGCACATATTTCATGTAAGATAGAAAGACATGTTCGTTGGACAAAAAAACCGAAAAGGGAATCCACCAAACAATTTACATATAAAAAAGATTGTCTGCTATTATAAATTTTGCTAAAGTCTTGAAGTTGAAATCAACTATTGTAAATTTTTATGAGTAAAGTTTAGAAGTTGTCATTAAGTTTTTTAGGGCTAAAATTTAAATTTCATTGTACATAAATCTTTAAATTTTAAATTTTAACTATAAATTTAAATTTCATTACACATGAATCTTTAAATTATAAATTTTAAAATTTAACTCTAAAAATATTAAAATATTAATTTATTATTAAACTAAATGTTTCAAAGTGTGGGTCCAAAAAAGTTTATTATAACTTTATTTTAAATTATTATTACTTAATAACAAAATTAATATATAAGTTAAACATATTTACATTTAAAAAAATATGGAACAAAATTTTTAACCATTGAGATTTATCACTACTTTATTGTGGAGATTTTTAATTTGTGAATAGGCTTTGTTATAATATAATGTGCCATTTCCCGGATGCGGGTGTACGTGAAAATGTTTAATTTGCAGACGAGGAGGTGGCTGGGCACGTGGTCTACCACCATCGCCATTCCTCCGCATTCAAAGCGCAAGTTAATCTCGCAGGCTTTCATAGTTAATGCTGCATCAATGCAGATCACTCCGCCTCGTTTTCTTGACCACCTCGGTGCTATGGCGCCGATTCCGTCGATCCTTGGCGTCTTACCTCCGAGCTCTTGCTTTGTTCGCGAGTTGATAATGAGCCCCGTCTCGCGCACCAAGACAGGGAAACGGTGTCGTTTGAACCGTCGCCTTCAGCCTTTCTCCGGCATTCACGTCTCCCTATGGTCCGTTTTGCAACTTCCGTGGCTCCTCCTTTGTTTGCAGTCAGACCTCAGCACTCGCACACCATCCCTCTTTCGTTTTTTTCGCCCTCGCCAAGTTCACAATGCCTCGATTGAGACCTAGAATGACCAGGGCAGGGCGCGGCTCCTCTCGGGGGCAAGTCATCGAGCCGCTCGCGTGTAGAAATTAGCCGAATAAATCACTTATTCACCGAAGATTAACCCGGGTCATATATCAATTTCGAATTGCATACATAACACATAACCTTCTTCTACAATTAATTGTCACATGCGGAAATAACAGAAGAAATCTCACATCAAATCAATCACACATTAACTCAGTATGTATGGGGAAAGCCTATAGCTGAAAACCTCGCAGCTATTGTGTATATTATAATGGAGAAATCATGTAACCAAACAAGTACAATACTCCTCACAAGTACTCAGTACTTTCTCATAAAGTCACACACAATCTAACTCGGTTTTGAACAAGTCTCGGGTTCAAAACTCACTGCTGACTGCCTTGCCTCTATTGCGCAATCATGGCCTGTATATGAAGAGATCCAAGGTTCGAATCCCCTTGGTTTGACTGCGCAATTTTCATGGACAATTCCTCCAAGTGTAATGCAAATCCCATGCAAAACTAATCCTCCAACTGATAGCTTTACTCACCCTTTCATCTACCTCTTCCACTGGTCTCCACTGAACTGATCATGCACTGTAGTGAATTGAAGTGTTCTTGAGTTGACTAATGAGTTAATATTTAGTAAATTAAATATTATTTAATTTACTCCACTCATATCTAGTTGATTAGTTAGTTAACTAATCCCAACTAGTTCAACTAAAACAAACAGAACACAACTCCACTATCTGTCCCGTTAACTCCTCCAAAACTCCTGCCACTGAAGTCTAACCGAAGCCAACCATGCAAGATGCCATCAAACCCTAGGAACCACGTGATTCCTTGTGTCAGTTGCATGAGCCACCTCCATGACTCAAACTGAAGTGCGCCAAGAGAGTAAACTGCTGTTTATAGTTAAAATATTATTAAGGGTAAATAATATTTGACTTCCATATTTTTAGGAGATCGGTCTAAAAATAGCCCGGGTCCTAAAAATAAGGGTCTCATCTATTTTTACTGACATGTCGCATACTTTAAGAATCTCCAAGTAGAATTCCCAAATTATGCTCCGTATGTCTAAAAATAGACATAGTCTAAAAATAGACTTTGCGCCAGAATTTGCCTGCGGGCCCACTTAGTGAAGGCGACTTCATCTCACTAAGCTCCATCATCTTGCTGCATTCTCAACACTCCCTCTCAGCAAGATATGGATTATCTGCAATCCCTATCCTGCCTCTGTGGAATTCGAACTTGCTCCCGGTGAGCGCCTTCGTCAGGATGTCGGCATCCTGATCCTCCGTGGGAACATATGAAAGCATCATGATCCTCCGCTGAACACAATCTCTGATGTGATGGTACCTGATGTCGATATGTTTGGACCTATCATGAAAAATTGGATTAGCCGAGAGCTTGATGCAGCTCTGGTTATCACAGTAGATCACTGTAGGCTCCAAATGCAACCTGAACAAACCTGCGAGGATCTTCCTCATCCAAATAGCCTCACATGCAGCCAAACTTGCTGCCATGTACTCGGCCTCTGCTGAACTGAGTGCCACGGATCTCTGCTTCCTGCTGTACCAGAAAACTGCTGTCGACCCAATGTTGAAAACTCCTCCAGAAGTGCTCTTCCGGTCCGTTGGACTCCCTGCCCAATCTGCATCAGTGAAACCAGAAAGCTTCACTCCATCCTCCTGTCTGTACCATAGACCATATCCCGATGTGCCTCTGATATAGCGCAATACATGCTTGCCAGCCTTCCAAAAGAGCTTGGTAGGCTTAACCATAGCTTGCGAAAGCTGGTTAACTGCATAGCATATATCGGGTCGTGTATTGACCAGATACATAAGCGACCCCACCAACTGTCGATAGACAGTGGCATCCACTACCTCCTCCGAAGTAGTATCTCCCTTCCTCCATCCACCAGGAAGAGGGGTATCAATAGGCTTGCAGCCTTGCATGTTGAACCTCTCCAGAATCTCCCGGGCATACTTGCCCTGAGAAACAAACAGTCCTCCGCTGCGCTGCCAAATCTCCAATCCCAGGAAATAATGAAGGATGCCCGGGTCCTTCATCTCAAACTCTCGTGCAAGATCCTCCTTGCATGAAAGTATCAACTGCTCGTCGCCAGTCAAAATCAGATCATCTACATACAGTACGATGATCAACAGCTTCCCCTCCACCACAATCTGGTACAGGTTTGGATCCGCCTTACTCTTGGAGAATCCAAGCCCGGTGAAGTAGCTGTCTATCCGAGTGTACCAAGCACGAGGTGCTTGCTTCAGCCCATACAGTGCTCTCTTGAGTCGGCACACATGCGACTCACTGCTGAAGATCTCAAAACCTTCAGGCTGCTCTATATACACCTCTTCCTCAATAACTCCATTGAGGAACGCAGTCTTCACATCCATCTGATGAATGTGCCACCCCATCTGCGCTGAGAGAGCAAGGATCGTCCGTATGGAAGATTACCTTGCGACAAGTGCAAAAGTCTCCTCATAGTCAATCCCCTCGATCTGTGAGAAGCCACGGGCGACAAATCTCGCCTTGTACTTCTCCACACTCCCGTCAGCCGCCTGCTTCACCTTGTAGATCCATCGCGAACCTACAACTGATTTCCCAACCGGTCTTGGGACAATCTCTCATGCACTGTTCCCGATGATCGAATCATATTCTTCGATCATGGCATCAACCCATGCGGGTTCCTCCACAGCTTCCTCAAAAGAGGATGGCTCTGTCACAACACATTGACTCATAAGAGCCATGTATCCAGTGTACCGATCCGGTGACTGTCTCTGTCTGCGCTGTGCCGTAGGTGGTCCTACAACCTTCTCTGCATCCCGAGCCAGTCGCTCAGCTTCTGTAGTGCGCATGCGCCCTCTGATGGTTGGCGCTGCCTGGGTGGTTTCTTCCACCTCCCGAACCTCCTCTTGTGGCTGATCCACATCCGGAAGCTCCTCCTTAGGAACTAACAGCTCCTCATCTGCATGCAAGTGTAGCTCCCTCTCAAGCGAACACCGCATGGCTTTCTCCTCCTGAAATTTTATATCCCGTCGCACAACAGTCTTTCGACTGTCTAAAAAATACACCCGATAGTTGTGAGGTGTATCAGTGTACCCCACAAATATTCCAACCTCAGCAGTTGGATCCAGCTTCCTTCTCGCATCCTTCGTCACATGCATGTAGACAAGAGAACCAAAAATCCACAAATGGGAAATATCAGGCCTCTTGCCAGAATAAGCCTCCTCCGGTGTACTCATGCCAAGAACCTTGTGAGGACAACGGTTCTGCACATACACTGCTGTATTGCATGCCTCAGCCCACAAGTGAAGGGGTAGGCCTTGATCATGCAACATCACCCGTGCAGCACCCACGATCGTTCTGTTCTTCCGCTCAGCCACCCCGTTCTGCTGTGGGTTATGGGGTGCGATGAGCTCTCTCCGAATCCCTTCTGCGCTGCAGAACTCCTTGAATTCAGCGGAGATGAATTCACCACCGTTATCACTCCTTAGAGCAATCACCTTCTTCCCCGACTCCTTCTCGACCAGTGCTTTAAACTCACATAACTTCGCGAATGTATCGCTCTTCTTCTGCATGAAGAAGATCCAGCACTTTCGAGAGAAATCATCAACAAAGATCACATAATACCTGTGCTTTGCTGTCGAAGCAACCGAGAAAGGACCACACACGTCTGTGTGAACTCTCTCAAGGATCGTCGTGGCGCGACTATCCTTCTCGTGAAAGGTGGCTTTCACATACTTCCCTAAAGTACACCCCTTGCACTGATCTGACTGCGCAAGAGTGCCCTTAGGAAGTCCAATAGAAATCTGCTGCAGAATCTTCAAAGCTCCATGGTGAAGATGGCCCAATCTCCTGTGCCATAGTTCGCCCTCATCATCCCGGCTCACCACTTCTCCCACCTTGCATGCCATAGCTGCGCAGTCATCTACCTGCAACTGATAAAGGTTCTGAGTTCGAACCCCTATCTTCCGGGTCTCTCCAGTAGTCTTACTGCGCAGGAAGGCTTTTCCTTCGCCGAAGACCACATCATACCCCTTATCCTCCAACATCGCTACTGAAATCAGGTTCTTCTTCAATCCAGGTACATGCATGACATCCTTTAAGACAAAGGGTTTACTAGACTCCCTCTGAAAGGATACGGTACCGATACCAGTCGCACTGTATCTACCGTCATCGCCCATCTCGATGTGCATGCCCAAATCCTTGTCCTCCAGATCTGAGAACAACTCCCGATCTCCCGTCATATGAAATGACGCACCGTTGTCCAAGAACCACACCGATCCCATCACACTTGAAACCAAGCATGCAATCAGTGAAAAGTCAAGCTCGAACTGTGAAGCCAAAGCTTCTCCATCTGCAGATCTTCCCGCTTGCTTGTTCTTCTTCTTTGGACAATTGGTAGCATAATGTCCATGATCATGGCAGTGAAAACACTTCACTTTCGCCATATCCTACTTCTTGCCCTTAGCTCCAGAATGAGAGGTTTTCTTACCCTTCCCTTTCTTAGCTTTGGACACCAAAGCGCAGTTTTCTTCATCAGCTCCCTTTGATGAAGATCCATCTCGAGTAGTCCTCCTTATCTCCTCCCGCATGAGATCCGCCCAAAGGCGCTCCCATCCCGGCAGCTTCTCCCGACCATTGACACTATCTTGATATGAGTGCCAAGCCTTCGGAAGACCAAGGAGAGCCAGGTTGACCATGTTCTCATCTTCGACAATCACCCCCACACTTCCCAGCTCATCTCTGCATTGAGTGAACTTCGTGAGGTATTTGGCGATACTGTCGCCCTTCTCCATCTTGATGTTCCTGAGCTTATCTTTGAGCGCCAGCTTCCTTTGGTTACTCTTACTCTGGAATAGATCCGTCAAAGCTTTCCACATTAAATATGGAGTAGCCTTTCCATGCAGGCTGGATACAATATGATCCTTGACGCCCTCCAACAGGATCCTTCGACATTTCGCAATTTTCTTTTGCCATGCATCGACCAAAGCTGCATCAGTGGGCTTTGGGACATCCGCATCCACGAACTCCTTCAGACCATTATCTTCTAACACTGCTTCCATTCGATCCTTCCATGCAATATAGTTCGAACTGCCTTCAAGAGCATATTCGAGTCGCAAACCATTGAAAGAAGACATCTTTCAACACCGGCACCAAGAAGAACAACCTTCTGCAAAATTCGAATTCAAAACTCCAAGCTCTATCGCTTCCGATCTATACTTGAAAACAAATTATTTCCAAATCAGAGATTGACTGCAAAGGGCATTCACCAGATCTTTCACCTTACAAAGAAGGATGAATATTCCGGAGGCTACCTGGCCCGCATGCAAACTCTGTCCGAGGAAATAAGTTTGCAATCACCGTAATAGATCTCGACAATTAATCTCGCTCCGATACCATGTAGAAATTAGCTGAATAAATCACTTATTCAATGAAGATTAACCCGATCATACATCAATTTCGAATTGCATGCATAACACATAACCTTCTTCTACAATTAATTGTCACATGCGGAAATAACATAAGCAATCTCACATCAAATCAATCACACATTAACTCAGTATGTATGGGGAAAGCCTATAGCTGAAAACCCCGCAGCTATTGTGTATATTATAATGGAGAAATCATGTAACCAACAAAGTACAATACTCCTCACAAGTACTCAGTACTTTCTCATAAAGTCATACACAATCTAACTCAGTTTTGAACAAGTCTCGGGTTCAAAACTCACTGCTGACTGCCTTGCCTCTATTGCGCAATCATGGCCTGTATATGAAGAGATCCAAGGTTCGAATCCCCTTGGCTTGACTGCGCAATTGTCATGGACAATTCCTCCAAGTATAATGCAAATCTCATGCAAAACCAATCTACCAACTGATAGCTTTACTCACCCTTTCATCTACCTCTTCCACTGGTCTCCACTGAACTGATCATGCACTGTAGTGAACTGAAGTGTTCTTGAGTTGACTAATGAGTTAATATTAAATATTATTTAATTTACTCCACTCATATCTAGTTGATTAGTTAGTTAACTAATCCCAACTAGTTCAACTAAAACAAACAGAACACAACTCAACTACTTGTCCCGTTAACTCCTCCAAAACTCCTGCCACTGAAGTCTAACTGAAGCCAACCATGCAAGATGCCATCAAACCCTAGGAACCACGTGATTCCTTGTTTCAGTTGCATGAGTCACCTCCATGACTCAAACTGAAGTGCGCCAAGAGAGTAAACTGCTGTTTATAGTCAAAATATTATTAAGGGTAAATAATATTTGACTTCCATATTTTTAGGAGATCAGTCTAAAAATAGCCTGGGTCCTAAAAAATTAGGGTCTCATCTATTTTTACCGACATGTCGCATACTCCAAGAATCTCCAAGTAGAATTCCCAAATTATGCTCCGTATGTCTAAAAATAGACATAGTCTAAAAATAGACTTTGCGCCAGAATTTGCCTGCGGGCCCACTTAGTGAAGGCAACTTCATTTCACTAAGCTCCATCATCTTGCTGCATTCTCAACACTGCGTCTCCTTCCTCTGCCTCTTCGTCGGACTTCTCTGACCCTGGTGAAGGTCGCGCTGCTGCTTCCAGACGTGGCAGAGGTCGTGGTCGTGGCAGCAATTCCTCCAACTCTGGGGCGCAAGTTCGCCTCTCCTCCAATGCTCACTCTCACTCCGCCCGTTTCATATACCCCTGCTCCCTCAATCATCATGAGTACATTGCCTCTGTTTCCATCAGGCTGAGGCCCAACCCGCTTGCTCAGTTATTGCCCTCGACCCCCAACACGACTGCTCAGGCTCTGCCCTCTGGAATTGTTCCTGCTTCTGAGGACGAAATTCTGTTCTGTCCCCCCGGCGTCAGTATGCAAAGCGTTCAGGGCGCAATTACCTCTTAGTTCGAGCTTCAGCAAGCTGAGCCCAACGCTCCTTCAGGCAGTGGCTTCTCGGGCAAAGCTCCTCCTCCTCCAGCTGACGATGACTTCAACCCGTATGCTTGCCCAGTGGTGGAAGAAGCGCCCTCACCTACCAATGAAGCTTAATGGATTATGCACGCCAGTTTTTGATTACAGGTATCAAGAAGGGGTTAATTCTCCTTCTTTCTTTCAGTTTTTTGCAGGATATAGATTGTCATTCTCCATCGACACATCAATGGTCTCCCAGCTACTGTTTTCTAAATATTACTATACATGTATCTGTCCCCTGGACAGTGTTCCAATGCTACACTACAACTGTTTGTAATTTTTGTTTTGGGAAGTGTCTGCTGTGGTCTTGTATGTCGAAAAGAGTCCTCCATTTCAGACAACATTACAGACACAAGTATCAGTTGTTTAACAAGTCGGACAAGGTCCTGGTCACCAGTGTTTTCACAGCCAGTAAAAGTCGTTGTTTTTTTATGTCAATGTTCAGCAATGTAATGCAAGAATGCCACATCACTGGGCTAGCCACTCGGAGGCCTCTGCCTCTTTGTAATCTTTTTGTATCAATATAGAAGTAGACTTATTTAGAAAAAAAAAAATATAATGTGCCATTACTATGGCTTATCAATACTACATGCCCAAACAACCATAAATCATTTCATATGACATTTGTTCATATAACAAGTTTTTTAATTAATTAATTTAATTAAAAGGGTAAAAAGGACAACTACTTTGGAGATAAATCTCAATCATTGATTTGTGTATACTACTCCCTACCACCAACCTAGTAATTATCGATAATTAAATTAAAATTCCAAAATATACAAACTAATCTAAATAATTGAATTTTATAATTTTAAAATTAATGAAATTTTGTTAAATTTCTCATCATGTAATAGAATGTCTATTTTTTAAAAATATATTAATTTAATTTAATAATTAATATATATTTAATTTAAATTAACAAAACATTATATTAAACTATTTCTGAATTTTAAATTTAAATAAAAAAATTTAAACCAATCAAAACTCTAAAAACATTAATTTATAATATATCAAAAATTTAAATCACAATAAAACTCTATTTCTCACTAAAATTTTGATGTTATCATTTAAGAAAAACAACTATCTAAGTCCAAAGTATTAACCCACTACCCATAAAATATATCTACACTTAGTGAATATTAAAACTAATAATTTTCTTCACTTAAATCTTCTTTAATTGATCAATCCCTATAGAAGAGGGTAAAAGTCGCCTCTCGATTACTTAAGTTGCATTGATTTCTAGCGAGACAACATCTAAGCTTTCACTTACCCACAATTCTCTCTCATGATCCGCCACGCCAATGTTTCATATTCTTTCACTTCTTTAAACTGCACACCTTCACTTCTATGCAATGAAATAGGGGTAGCTCCCATCGAAGCAATTGCCATGGTGCGTCTTATAAGGTACCTAAAGAGAATGGAGCAAATGAGAGAAAGTAGATGGCCGAAAGTTATCTTCAATGAAGGTACGAGTGAAAAAAAGAAATCATGGATGAGACAAAACAACAAATGGATGCAAAAATGGAATATTTACTTGAATGCATGTCCCACAAATATTAAGGAGTTAAAGAATTTTGTGCTAGAGAAGTTCCGTAAGGGTATATGGGGAAAAGAGTTGGGTAGAAAGAAGAAGTATTATGTTCAGGAATTCAACCCCACTTGTTATCTCCAACAAAAATAATACATTGGAGATAGCATTCTGTGGAGGGAAAAGGTTCTTACTGTTCAATTAAGAACTAACTCACATCAACTTCGGTGTGAAACAAGACGGTGGAAGAGACCTAAAGAAGCTTGGGAAGAAAGGCTATGTACTTTTTGCACTTCTGGGGCAGTGGAATCAGAAAAACATTTCATTTTGGAATGTGACGCTTTCAGAGACATCAGGGACAAATATCGTAGTATGTTAGCATCAATTCCTTGGCATTGTCTTTTCAGTGATGGAACTGTTAGAAGGTTGGGTCAGCGCATCATTAATTTGAGTAAGAAAAGGATTGAATTTTAGAAGACAAAAAACAAGGAAGCTGGTGGTCCCATATACTATTTTTAGTCTCGTGGACATTAAAATATCATTAATTCATTCATTATGTAGAGTTAATTCCTTTGCTACACAATGTATTCCCTCATGCGTGCAACGATATTCTTGGCTAAGCCACACTCCACGTGTACGCCAAAAAACTATTCATGAGTTGCCAAATGTCGGTAGATGAAAACTTTTATAGCGCTTTAAGTAACATAGGTTATCACTATTTAAATTAGCAATTTCTTTGTGGTTCATTAAAACAAAATCTCTTCTTCACTTGTACTCTGTTTCACGATGAATTTTCCACCATAAAATCCGAGAGATGTTCTCTTTTGATATCTATATCGATTCCAATATCATGATCTGTAGCAATGTCTACAACTATAGGAACAACTTTCTGGAACACACAATTTTCAAACTTGTCCCACGTTGCTCCCTCAATGTCTGAAATTAATCCACTCCCATAACCTGCCAATTGTAGCTCAATAAATGACTTCATTACTGAAAAAGGCTCGCATGCTTAGGTCTAATATATACATCAATAAGAACTGTACATAAAATTCGTAATTATTTTTTAATCGGATTTTGGGAGACTTAACATATTTCACTCTTAACAAAACAAAAATGTGTGAGTAAGATTTTCTCCATGAAACTGTACCAAATCATTAACAATTACCTTGATTACCATGAAAACCAAATTCATGTAAAATGTTAATGTCATGCATTACTTTTTATGTGGAAACTGGTGGATCCAATTTGTTAAACATAACCATGGTGAAGACGGAATATGAAAGATAAGTATTGAATGCATCTATTATTCACATGATATGCATTTTATAATACATTGGAGTGACTATTGGATTCCATATTCCAAGGTCTCTTGGACTCCCTTTGACTGATCACATTCCACACCAACACTTGAAGGATTAGGTGTCCAACATTCCCCCCCTTAATTCGAAGGGGTATGTATGAGTCTAAGAAGATACATGTAATACAACATGTGAAAAAATGCATGGAAGCACTAGGTTGAATATTCCCTATGAAATGTTGGCATAAGGTGGTGGTTTAAGGATGACCACAACAACTGGAATGCTTAGTGCAGTTCCCGGAACTCTTCCAAATCTGGCACAAGGTTGAAGTCTTCTATTATAGGAAGTGCTCCTAATGCTTTGAAGAGGGAGACCTTTAACCTAGAAAAGGGAGGTCTGCAACTTGCATAAAAAGGGGAGAACCTCATCCTGAAAATGGAGGTCTCAACCCTGTATAAATAGTTTAAGGCTGACCAACAACCAAATGCATGCTTAGGGGCATCTCTGTCTCTGGATACAACTCTAAATCTGGTATGGCAGGCTGTGGTTTAGGTTCGCTTGATGTGGCTTTGAAGCTTGTAGATGACCATCACTTCCCCCCTGTCAGATACAAGGTGAGATGATGGAGAAAACTCAACTGCAAGACTATTCAATACTCTAGAACATAATCTGACATATGACCGAAATATCTTCTTGCATGTTGAAGCCCGTTGCCAAGAAGCGATCCATCCAAGATGAATATTTGTTCTTGTAGGAGGATTGTTTTTGAAGCATCCGTGTGAAGAATGAGTGGCTTTATGATGGTGATCACGTGGATGAAGATAAAAACAATGATATTTCATATGGTCAACTCTGTTTAACATTGTTAGAATTTAACATTCTGTTGTGGCTGCTATGGAGGAGGAGCAGAATCTGGAACAACTGAAGGTGAATTGTCATGAAGGAATCCAACACTCTGAAACTAGATGGGCTTTGAGTAATTTGGAATATGAAAGCACACATCCTTGTCATATCGAAGACCAGTTTTGTGCTTGTTATGGACAAGCTCTTCCCAAGGTCTGATGATGGGCTTGGGAAGTGCATACTGAACTTTTGCATCAACATGCAAATTTTCTCTTGAACTATGCACTGAATGTGAATCAACCTCAAATTTATATTCTTGCTACTGATGGGAGTCTGTCTCAATGTTCTGAAGAGAAACAGGTTTAGAATGATGGCTCCATTGTTGTAATTATTCTTGCTGGAGCTGAGATTCAAGTTCCAAAAAGTATACCTTCTCATGTGTATACTGCAGATAGTTTTAATATCACGGAGAGTGTTCTTGCTGATTTGAACTGTCTTCAACAATAGATTGTATCAAATTTTTTAGAAACTCTAATACTCCACCAATTAGAGTGACTGTTGAATTCCATATTCTAAGGTCTCTTGGACTCCCTTTGACTTTTCACATTCCACACCAACCCTTAAAGGATTAGGTTTCCAACATTCCCCCCTAATCCGAAAGGGTATGTATGAGTCCAAGAAGAGAGTTATAATATAAAATGTGAAAAAATGCATGGAAACACTAGGGTGAATGTGCTCTCTGAAATGTTGGAATAAGGTGGTCGTTTAATTATGACCACTAACACTGGAATGCTTAGTACAATTCTTGAATCTCTTTCAAATTTGACACGAAGTTGAAGTCTTCTGCTAGAGGAAGTGCTCCTAATGCTTTGAAGAGGAAGACCTTCAACCTAGAAAAGGGAGGTCTGCAACCTGCATAAAAAAAGGAGAACCTAAACCTAAAAAGGTAGGTATCAAACCCACATAGATGGTTTAAGACTGACCACCAACCAAAGGCATGCTCATGGGCATCTTTTTCTCTGGCTATAACTATAAATCTAGTATGGCAGGTTGTGGCTCAAGCTCACTTGATGTGGCTTTGAAGCTTGTGGATGACCATCACTTCCCCCCTATCAGATACAAGGTGATATGATGGAGAAAACTCAATTGCAATACTGTTCAATACTGTAGAACAGGTTCTGAAATATGATTGAAATATCTCCTTGGCTATTGAATCCCATTGCCAAGAAGAGGTCAATCCAAGATGAATATTTGTTCTTGCAGGAGGCTTGTTTCTAAAGCATCTATGTGAAGAATGAGTGGTTTTATGTTCAAATGATCACATGGATGAAGATCAAACAATGATCTTTCATATGGCCAACACTGTCACATTGCTGGCATTTAACATTTTGTTGTGGCTGTTGTGGAGGAGGAGCAGAATCTGGAACAACTGAAGGTGAACTGTCATGAAGGTATCCAACACTATGAAACTAGATGGGCTTTGAGTAATCTATAATATGAAAGGACACATCCTTTTCATATCCAAGACTAGTTTTGTGCTTGTTATGGATGAGTTCTTCCCAAGGTCTAATGATGGGCTTGGGAAGTGTAGACTGAAATTTTGCATCCACATGAAAACCTACTCTTGAACTATGCACTAAATGTGAATCAAACTCAAATTTATATTCTTGCTATTGATGGGAGTCTGTCTCAATGTTCTGAAGAGAAACATGTTCAAAATGATGACTCCACTGTTGTAATTCTTCTTTCTGAAGTTGAGATTCAAGCTCCAAAAATTCTACCTTCTCTTGTGTATACTGCAGATACGTTTTAATATCACAGAGAGTGTTCTTGCTGATTTTATTTATGTCTTCGATAATCAGAGTTTTGAGAAACTCTAATACTCCACCAATTAGAGCCATTTATAAAACAACTCTTTCTATTGACAATGACAATGGTTCAAAAGAGTTTTCAATTTCCAAGGAAATCAAAGACCTACTCTCTTCCTTTTATATGACACCCAAAAAAACAACCAAAAAACCAAACCGAATTGCATATATAACTTTTATGATCCTTAAGCAAGCACCATTACATGCCACAAAATTCAACTCATTAAATGGCACAATCAACCAATATATATGCCAACACAGTGCTCAAATATATGATTCAACTCGACATAGTGGTGTTTCAAACCAAGACATACACATATATGCTCACGACGAGCATCAAAAATCATATGCACATACTTCGATTCATGTAACACATTTAAAATGGAATTAACCAACACATTATTCATCCAAAAGATTAAGTATTGCATGGACTTCAAAAAAATCAACACTCGTACGAGGTCGATCAACACTAAGTAAGTATTGTAAGGAGAGCATCCTCGGGCTTTGATTTCACCAGTGTTATCCAACCTTCAATTACGAAGAGACATAAATATTTCTCCATATATATATATATATAGGTTTGACCAATATTCAAATGTCGGACCAACGTTGCATTCAACAAATTCTCATTATTTAACACTGCTCTCAACGCTACACAAAAATAATTGTTTTAACGAAAATAGCAAGAATAGATCGACGATTCTGAACTAATATTCAACAAATTTTTAGCAGAAAGGCTACCTACAAATTGTAAGTTACCACATTTCTCATCTGCTTTGCATTTTCATGAAAGTTTTGAAACCCTGGTTTTTTTTTTTCAGAAGAAAAAAAACGTTGTATATATTAAGAGATATATATGACAGTACATGTTCTTCATTACATTCTCGGCTGTTATACAAAACATAGAGAAACTCCAGATTTCCAAATACATACAAAATACACTCCTAAAGAGAAGATATTTGATATACATGGCAAGAAGTATTACAGGTAGGTTAAAACAGACCCAAACAAATTCTTTCTGAGCATCCCTGTATTCATTAAAAAAAAAACATGCAAAGATAATACAGAAGCATCATAATTAATGGAAATGAGGAAAATGAAGGATAGATGCATAGAAAGAAATCTATCAAAAAAGAAATTTGTTCAAAAAGGTTCATCCATGATTCACATGGGGTAGTCTCTCTTGTGTAATCACCTCCACAGGCTCGCTTGAAAACATTGATCGGCATCTAATCCCGCACACTGTTTGTTCCCTTGCTACCCCTGGAAACAGACTCATTGTGAATCCAACTTGACAGTATTTGATCAATTCAAAAATCCCGTGTGCACAAAAACAGGAAACAAGCTCGCTTGTGAATGCAAAAGACAGGCTCGCTTGAAAGACAATGTTCGCATGTCCCGCTCGCTTGATGTAGAGGAGTCCATAAGTTGTTCCAAAGGACAAAATACAGGTAGACTGAACAGAAATATCAGATAGGATCTATTAAATGGTATAATTTCTTAAAACATTGTTCATGTGTGATATTGGCTGCCTCGCTTGATGAAGATAGACAGTATACACCATATTCTGTAACAGAAATGACCCATATATGTCACTCGATAACAATGATGTTAGATATTAAAAAAACTGCTGGCTCGCTTGTAATCAGTTATGTTGTAGACCATCTGCCTGTGTAAAATCAGAGCGCTGTAATCCTGCATAGTTTAGAATCCTCCAAAAACGATCTGTATAGTTAGAGTAGACTGCAGTATGAAGAAATTATGGCTGAAAAGATGATAGAAATAAAACATAATGAAAATATGATAAAGCTAGTGTGAGATATTGGTAGCATCTGATCTTGGGTGCGTGAATCATGTAATTGGTACTGTCGAAGTCCAGATCTGTACCCCATCTTTGTACTGAAGAATATACATATTTCCAAAATCTGCACTGATACCTTTTTTAGAAAGACGATCTGCCCTGGTATTATTCTCTCTATAGATATGATTTATAGGAGGACATTTTAGGATGTGCCATAAACGAAGAATCCGCTGCCTCCATCCGCTGAAACCCGGCACAATGAGATCACATCTTCTATATATCCATCCAATAACCAACTTAGAGTCACCATAGAAATTGGGGTTCTGTAATTGAAGATTGGATGCCACCAGGAGGCTACCCCATAGTGCCATGATTTCTGCCTTATTATTTGTACCAAGACCCCCATTCTAATAGATGTGAATTCTCTCCCGCCGGGACAATTTAACCCATACACCACATCCCGTGATGCCATCAACAGATGCCCCATCAAAGTAGATAGCAGGGAGATCAATCTCATGTGGTTTGTTCCTAAAGGATCTATCTGTTACCAATTGATAAGGATCATTCCAATCTACGATCCAGCTCATAATATTGGAAATGATAATATGCGGAAGAAAAGGCCTGTTTTCAAAAATGAGGTTGTTTCTACAGATCCACACTTCCCAAATGAAGTATAAAGGAAGAGACTTAAATTTACCTTTAAGCTTGTCCCATTCCCTTACAGCCGAAATAAAATCTGAGGCAGACCAATTTGGATCCATAATGTGAGGGGCAAATGATCTCCACATATTTTTAATAACAGTGTAGGTGAAAAACAGGTGCGTAATGCTTTCAGCCTCCAGGCAGCATATAGCACATCGATTCGGCCCATGTATTCCCCTTTTACTGAGATTATCCCACGTAAGTATTTTACCCCTCCAAACCATCCATCCAAATAGGGTAATCTTGGTGGGGATCCTACGCTTCCAAAAGGGATAGAAGATCTTGGAAGTTGTTCCCCCAGAAGTTGAGAGAATGATATACCTGTAGGCATCTTTAACGATGATAGCTCCATGCTTCATAGGCCCATTCCAAATGATTTTGTCACCTCCCACTGAATGACAGAAACCAGCAGTCTTGAAAGATACCACAATAGCATCCCATTTCGTAGCGTCATCCCCCGACAACCCCAGTTGTAATGCAATTTTGAAAGACGGTGCACCGAAGGACCACTCGGAGATAGTCTGAGATAAGTAAATATACCCCCGGTGCGAGAGCCGATGTAAGAGTCGGGGGGAAAGAGAACAGTCAGTGGGGAGTCCAGAAATATCATTAAAAGCCAGAGGAATTCTTCCGCCATCACAAAAACTCCAATTCACACGGCCACATATAAATCTTAGAATATTTTTGAAGCCACCCCAAATTACAGACACGCTGGTTGGACAGATCAGCTCCCGGCATATTAACTGATGAAAAATATCTCCATCAATATACTTGCACCTTATTATAGTGCTCCATATATTATTTCCACTGATAGCACGCCAAAAATATTTAATTAACAGAGCAATGTTAAAGATTCTAGTATTTAACACACCACAACCATCGAAATCTATGGGTCTACATATGACGTCCATTTGACAGAGATGATATTTCTTGTCAAGCTGTGTACCACCCCACAGAAATTGAGAAATGATCCTGTTAATCATCTCTACAATCTTGGTAGGCAGATAGTAGAGATGGCCCCAATAGACCATCAATTGAGATAAGACAGCCTGGATAAGGATGAGTCGACCCCCCATAGACAGCCATTTGTGAGTCCATCTATATATACGAGATCTAAAACGCTCAATTAACCACATCCAATCTCTATTCTTATAACCATAGGGTTTTAAATTGCAGCCTAGATATTTGAAACCTTCTGAAAGAAGCTGAGTATGAACCCCCAAGAAATCAGCAATGAAGAGAATCTCCTGTAAATCACCCTTGTCATATAATAGAAAAGATTTGTCCTTGTTAATTCCTAATCCTGTGGCAGATTCAAACCTGATCAATAGCAGATGTATATAAAACCAATGGTTCCTATTGAGATATCCAAATAGCAACATATCATCAACAAAGAGTAAATGATTGATGGATAGACTTCCAGAGAAAGAGAACCCTTTTATGTAACCCTGTTGTTCTGCATAATGTAAAAGCTTACTAAAACCATCAAGAACAAGGATAAAGATAAGCGGGGAGAGGGCGCATCCCTGGCGGAGACCTCTGGCAGCGCCAAAGAAGAGAGTGGGAACACCATTAACCAGTACAGCATATCTAACCGTAGATATACATGACATGATCCATCGGATGATTCTGATTGGCAATCCAATCTTGAGTAATAGAAGCCTTATATAAGACCAGTCAACCGAATCATAAGCCTTGTGCAAATCTACTTTCATAACTAATGCTTCCTTGCTACCGATATGGGCAGAATGGAGAACTTCTTGTGCGATGGCGATCACATCATGAATAGAGCGCCCATGAAGAAAGCCATACTGTTCCAAGCTGATGTGATTTGATAAAATAGACCTGATGCGATTTGAAATAATTTTTGATGTGATCTTATACATTAGATTGCATAAAGCAATCGGCCTAAAGTCAGCAAAAGATTGCGGATCAGCCACCTTGGGTATTAGAGCTATAAAGGTAGAATTTAAATTTGCAGGCATATGTCCTTTTTTCCTAATTTGTTCGATCACCTCCGTTAGTTCAGCTCCAATAAGATCAAAGAAGAAGGTAAAGAATTCCGCAGGCCAGCCATCCGGCCCCGGGCATTTTTCATGCGCAAAATATTTCAGGACCTTGTGCACTTCATTCCCAGTGATTTCCTGTTTGAGATCAGCGATGGCCGCCTCATTAAACATTCTCGGTATGTGATTCAATATCCATGTTTGATTTTCTGGATCAGCAGGCAGTTCTTTTTGATAAAAATCAGAGAAATGAGAAAATGCCTCTTTTTGTATCTCATCAGTAGATATAGCAAAAGTGCCATCAGATCTTTTAATCCGCCATATCGCATTTCTATTCCTTCTTTCGGAAGCATATTTATGAAAAAATTTAGTGTTGAGATCACCCTCCTTTAGCCAAACAACTCGACTCTTTTCCATGTAGTCTCTTCAATACCCAGAATCTCCCTCTTTCTATTCCCTAGCTGTCCAAGGATGGCATATGACGCCTCATCTGGAGCCTTGTTTATTAATCCTTTATAGATAGCCTCCATCCGAGAACTAATGTCCAGTAACTCTGCCTTGAGAGATGCTTTTTTCTGCATTTCCCATTTTTTAGATGCAGCTTTCAATCTTTGAAGTTTGTTATGAAAGCGCTCAATAATCTGGAGACCATCACAGTCGACATCTTCTTGCCATGTTGTTTTGACCAGATTAATATATTCATCATCGTCGAGCCATACTCAATTAAACTTGTATGGAAGTCCCCTGTTGAAACACCACGCATTCCATGATAAGGAAATGGGCATGTGGTCAGATACATCTGAGACCAAAACCATTGATTTGGGTGTCCCCCATCGGTCTATGAGATTGTCCTTTACCAAAGCCCTGTCCAATCTTTTCCCAATATAATTGTCCCCTCTCCTCTTATTTTTCCATGTGGGAATCATCGGGCAAGGTCTTATATCCACCATCTGTAGGTTAAAAAACATATCATTTAAGAAATTTGAAAGTGGATCCATTCGAGCAGCACGACCCCAGATTTCATCAGACTATAAAGTGATATTTAAATCCCCCATTATAATCAAGTTTGGCAGCCTTAGAATACCCGAATCACGCATCTTGATCCAGAATGATTGTCTACCAGCATATGGCGCATATATATTAATAATGTTAAGTGATTCAACCATACCTCTCATGTGACCAGAGAGAATAATTCCACCAAAAAACCTGTAAGCTTTAAATGTAAACCACCCTGGATCCCACATTGCAATTAATCCTCCAGAATGGCCATTTGAGTCTATAGCCGCCGCAGACCACCCTAATTTGTAGCTTAGGAATGTCCTTAATGCTTTCTCCCGCTGACATAAAGTCTCCTGTCCCAAAAAAATGCTACACTTATTGTCAACAATCATTTCACATAGGCAATGCGATTTGGGGGCATCACCTATACACCGGATATTCAGTGATAAAATATGATTCATGGTGAACCCAGATCCGGGTAACTTGCTCTAAGCGCCCACGAACCATCCCAGTTGACATCACCCGTCGTTATGGGAATGTCAGTGAAGTTGTCCTCGCCTTCAGTGAACAGAGAAATTGATTTAAACTTGCCTTTAACCTGTTTATTTGAACTCTTTGATTTTTTCCTAGTTGTAACATTTGCATTCATAGGGTGAAAATCATGGAGCTCCGGATCCTTAGGAGGTCTATCAAAAACCGTCAAGGCCGCCAGATCAATGTTAGGATTGCGCAATAGAGAGTCTATATCGCTCCCAACCGAATTTCTAGGGGATTCAAGGAAAGAATCGGCAGCAGTGGGTTCAGAAAAAATGGGCGACTCAGTTGGATGTACAACAGAGGTGGTGGGGGGTGCAAATGGGCCGCCCACCGAATAATTTATAGATTGAAAAAGCGGTGGGTCCAGATCTTTTGGTTGGCTATTTGATAGTATAGAAAAATTGACAGCAACCCCATGTTGAGAGTCCTGTGTGGCCTGCTTCTGTGTAGAGTTATTGGTGATAGGCAAGTTAGAAAGACCTTGCATATTTGGCGGGCTGGAATGATCAACAAAGGGTGATATATTGGATTCAGGTGGAAGAACCCTATTCAGATCTATAGGGGATCTATGAGGCAACATCCTATCAATATCATTCAAAGACTGCACATGCCTGTCAGTATTCTCATCAGCAGATAGAAAAGCAACGTCCTCCGAAGATGAGGGAGAAGGAATACCTGATGTTACACCACCCGGAGTGCCCGTTGTAACAAGATTCTGTCTGCTTCCATCAGCACCTGAGACAGCCCCAGACGATCGCACCATACGTAGGCGAAAAGGACAATGTTCCCTAAGATGTCCCGTCTTGTGGCATATAAGACATCGGAAGGGAATACCCCAAAAATCAATACGTTGTCTGTGCCTTCTATTCCCCCATAATAGATCGACGTCTCCAGGCAGACCTCCCACAAAATCTACCTCCACAAGCAACCACGCAATTATTTTGTCACTTGTACCAATGATGCTTGGGTCTATATATTTAGTCGATCCAATGGAATCTCCAATTTTTCTCAGGGCTTTTAGAGTCCAGAATTCAAGTGGCAATCCCGGTAGCTTTACCCAAACAATCCTGCTACGCGACGCCTCCATTACTGGGTCAAAACCCAAATACCACGGCACCAACTGTAGATAACTTCGGCCTCTGACCCACATCCTGCTGGTGATTTTGAATACATCGCTCTGATCCATAAAGTGAAAGGAAAACCATCCATTGATCAGTATCCTAACCTTAGGAGCATATCCTATGATGGGGCTCCAGTATTGTTTGATCCATGCAGCTGTGTCAATATCACTATTGTCTGGAAACATCCATCGACCAATTACCACATGTTTCTGCAAGCTTGTGACCCTCCCATGCAAATCTTCATAGTCCAGATAAATTTCTTGTATCTCTATACTGTGCTTGTAATAGTTCTTTTTGTTCTTTCGGCGTCTTCTCCGTGAATTTCTTTTGCAGCATTCTTGGGAGCTAGTAGTATCCGGCTTGTTATTTTCAAAGGCACTTTGGATGATTAATTCATCAATCTCATATTCAATTAACTGCTTCTCCTGGGTCGGTGTTGATTTTAAATTGTCCATTACATTACCGTCAAGTGAGGGCATTCATGCGTGTAAAATCTTGCCTGAAGTTCTGATCCGGCTATAGTATAGCTGATATGGCAGTGCCGTCACTGTAAAATATTATTACAGTAAATCTGCAAGACAGCTACACCTGGAGTATGTGCCTCAACGGAAACTTCTGGACTAAAAAGTTAGAATATTACCCATTCTATATGGTATAATGGATACGTGGCATAGGAAAAATATGGCAATGTTATAATGATGGAAAAGATAACTATCTTATCCAAGATGTGCAAGGTACACCTAAGAGGGTAATGGAGAGTAAAGTAGGAAGAAACTCAATCCCAATAAACCACCCTACAAGCGAGAATGTCAGGTGACAGATATATAGTGCCGCCACTCCTCTTACCGTGGGAGACGACCTAAATGAGGACATATAATAAAGGGATAAAATAATCCGAAAGAGGAAAATATAATCCCAAGGATACCCACCCCCCAATTCATCTGACGAACACAATCCCAATGACCACCGCCTAGACCCAGATTTGTCAGTCAATTAATAGACTAATGAAATCAGGAGGCCGCCACAGCAATATAATATACTTAAAAAAAAACCGGTTCACTTAATAAAGGCATGGCAGGCCTGAAGAGGAAAATATTCCATCCGATCATCTGAGGGCGAGCCTTATTTCCACTACCATAGGCCCATAAATGCGCCCAGGCAGGGAATGCCCGCCGTTAGATTAAACCTGTTGATCATCGTGCGGCGAGCATTCCCTGCCTGGGCGCATTTATGGGCCTATGGCAGTGGAAATAAGGCTCGCCATCATCTGAGCACTGAATCTTGATCTATCTGGCAGCCCGAATTTAGTAACCATCACTGTCCATAAATGAAGGTAGTCTGCAGATAACCCCGAGAAGGAGAAAAAGGGCAATTGTGGTTACCAAAACATCGAAGATGCCCAGAAATATGTCACATATCCCATCCTTATACGGTAACCATAAGGTATATTAGTATTTGACACCTCCTTACCAACCAATCAGGCCGCCTCCAGTTTACCTACTTCCAATAGATGCCCAGAGGGATATAACCTCAACTCTGACATCCCCAGAAATTTTGAATTTAACCAGAAAAAGGAGCACCGGTAATACAGACATGGAAAGGAGCCATCGGAAAAAACCAGTCGAAATTAGAATTACCATTAAAAGTGGCAGCAGCAGCAGCAATAACACCCAGGAAAAGCCCACCACCTTTCACATAAGCGAATACCAAAATTCTTACAGGGCCTGGATATGATTAGAGTATCCACCCACTTACACCATAGAACATACCATCTTGTAAAACACGTAGATTCTAAAGCATTTGAATCCTCTGATGATTCCTGTGATGAAGAAAGATGGTGTATCTTATACTCCGCCTGGCTAATCATTTTCTTGGCACAAATAAATCTTCTCACTGATTTCAAACTAATATTCACCAATTTTTTTAGTAGAAAGTTGTGGAGAGTTTGGATTCAATTCATTTAATCCCACATTCTCTGCGTCTGAAGCCCTAACCCACTTGTCATCTGTCCAAACCTGATGAACGCGAACATGTTTGAGGTTATACTCTCGCTGCTCCTCTGCATTCAGAATTTGAACTTAGGTCGGACCAGTAACGCGCACTGAAAGCATATATCATTCAAATTCAAATAAGAAACATTGTAAGTATCAACGCACATATTAGAGATTTTAACAAACTGTATTTAAGGCTACTCTCAACGTTGCATTCCACGTTGAATTATGCACGAAGATCGATGCTTCATTCATTGTTCCAACGTAACAACGTCATCGCAGATGTAATCCAACGCATAATCCACTCTCATCGCACAATACGTTGTTACCGTACACATATATACGACGCAAGTAGTCTTTAGTGTGACTTTTTGAAGGCTTTTACGGTGACTTTTTACGGTGTAATTTCTTTAAATTCCGGCAGGAATTTATTGAAAAGAGAAGTTTGATTGCTAACTTTGCACAATAGAAGTGCTTTAGAGGTTTTTGAGGGTGCTGAATCCATATAGAATCAAAAAACCAGTTTGAATAACAAAAACTAAGATTTTACCTCAAAATTTTTCACCAAATTCCGGCACCTAAAACTTCAAAAAGTCGCACTAAAGACAACTCCTATACGACGTTCAACAAACCTTCTCAGACCAACTCTCCAATCGAAATTTCCAACCGCTGTGTTCGCACCAATATTCAATGCAAGATCCAAGATGGTATTATTTCAATCGTTCAAATTCTCAATGGAAATATTGCAGTGGGAAATAAAATTCTCAATGGAATCCTTAGGCACAGAGGATAAATAAACCAAACGCAACAAATAGGACCTCACTCATTCATATATACAATAACAACGACCCATAGACCACCATTCCACGCAAAGAGCATCACACAGTCCAACAAATAGTAGAAAAACTCGAGTCGCTCATTATGCTACACGTTTGGTCGGCTATTGGAGAGCGACATACACTCGACACAATAAAGCCTGCAAAGACAAACCCTTGGAATTGTTGTAGGTATTTTCTAGTAAATGATGAGGTAGGATATCTGAGGGAACAGAATGTCACTGCGTGTGAGTCGAGTGCAAGTGTTTTTGGTATTTTACAGGGAGCTAATAAGTATTTCGGGGAAATATAGCGGGGGCAACAGAATTTCAGGCCTGTGAGCCGAGGCCAAGTGTTTTTGGTATGTGACAGGAAGATAATAAGAATTTCAGGGCATTACAGCGATTCATGAGTATAACAAGGTATCATAGAAAGCAAGTCAACAATCTTACTGGCAACATATCGACTAAGGAGTTATGCAACAGATGATTCCAACGCGATGATTGGAAAAAGAAATGGTCCAAAACAGAGCACAAGAGTTACGACACAGTAGCACAGAGAAGTAGTAGGGTAGCAAACCCAACATAAATCTCGCTGAGAGGTTAGTGGGACAACGTGTAACAAGAAATAGTAATGGGATTTCTGACACGCAGGAAGACAAAACTGACATGGAAAGAGAGGCCACAAAACCAGTGATTCAAATTAAGGGGAGTGCGCCTGCTATGATACCATGTTAAACAAAATCATGATATGAAATATGAGCATTAAATGTGGCTATTATTTAGATGATATACATTTTATAATACATTGGAATGATCATTGGATTCCATATTTCAATGTTTCTTGGACACCCTTTTACTACCCACATTCCAAACTAACCCTTACGGACTAACCCTGAGAATATTAAGTGTCCAACACAATCACTAATTCTTCTTCCTCTCGTATTTAATCATTGATGGGCTTGGAAGGAGGGAAATCCGTTAAGACGTAGCATGACCAGCGTGCAGCGTGTCGCGTGCCTCCTTCGCTGTAATGAAAATTGTTTTCGCGTGGCTCCTTCGCTATTACCCTGGCGGAGTTCAGAGTCGGTGGTGACAATAATAAGGATTTCTACGACGTGAGCGACGACATGTTATTTATAATAGCACTCATTTTATTTCAATCAAATTTTGAACAAATGTCATTTAAAGGGCAAAACAATAAAGAGACAGATGTAAAAAAAATGAAAAAGGTACACTAATGTCTAGCCTAATCAATTGAAAAATTGAAAAAGGTAAACCTTCAATGTGTAATTATGTAAACATTTTATCATTTTATATATTTTCATTTATTTTTATATATAATTTTACTAATTTGTGAAGGGTTTTAGCCTAAATGCTTAAAGTTACTAGCAATTATTATCCACCAAAAAATTAAGCAAATCCTTTCATTTTAATAGGTAATTAATTTTTCCATTTCATATATTAATTTTATAGTTTTTAGTGGCAGGGACTATGCTACCTTGCAACACTTGTTATTAAATGAAATGGTGAAGGGAGAAAACTCTCTTAATGTTGACATTGTAGAGTTGAAAGAAGAGGGGGTTCAAACCCTATTTGGAATTGAAGGTTTGAGATGAGAAAGTGTGTAAATTTTAGTGACAACTCAAAACAATTTAATTAACTGCTACCATTGCCACTTCCAATCTTAAATTTGTACTCGATGTTATAAATTATTTGCTAGCCTAGATCCATATAACTTTGAACGTATCATGCACCAAGAAAGATCAAATTCATAGAAATGTAAAAACTTTCTTTTCATAGTATAAGTTTCCAGTTTAGTACTTTTAAATAAAGATAATTAGTTATACCACCCTCTTTAATACTTCAATAACAAAGCCTTCTCCCCTCTCAATATTATCAATATTTATAATAATTTATATATTTAAAATACAATTTCAATAAAAATAATTTACAAATTTAATGAAGCCAATAAGAAAAAAAACAAAACAATTATGCTCCACCTTAAAATAAAACATATTATTCCGCCTTCCCCATTAACTTTTGGTGGCTCAAGTTATTCATTCCATTCTATTACGGGGGCGGGTACTTGGATAGACATTATATAAATAAAATATTATTTCATCACTCGTTATAGAAGAGCATTACCGAATTTATAATTGATTTGATGGTGTCTTAAGTTATCTTTTACTTAGTTGGACCAAATTATTGTGATGTTTTTAACAATTTTCGCATAATTAATTTTTTAATGAGATATGCTATAGGTTGATGAGTTTCTTATATTTATGAACTTGTATATATATTTTTAAATGACATGTGTTACATTACCAAATTTATAATCTATTTGATGGTGTTTTAAGTTATCTATTATTTAGATTTTGTGTGACCAAATTATTGTGAAGTTTTTAACCAATTTCGCATATTTAATTTTTTAATGAGCTATGCTTTTTCAAAGAAAAAATCGATAAATTTTTATTAAATATGTAATGAGTTATACTTTGTATATGCAAATAAGCATTCAAGACGCTTATAGGGTCTGTGTACTCATGTACACCGTGTAGCGAGGCTACCAATAAAATTACAAATTTCCAGCAGGGTTAGGCTTTTCATGCTTGTCTTTTCTCTTTTGAACGATCTGCCAATTCCCCGAATGCAGAGAGGAAGGAACCAAGGCCAGCTCATTGTTCCTTATTTTGTTTTTTTTGTCAAAGTCTGAACTTTCGGACACATGCACTCTCTTGTTTACATCTGAGCTTACATTAGAACGTGCTTCAGGTGGTGTTGGATCCATCATCGGTTCAACCTTTTGAGAGGTCGTGTTAGTTTCCATTGGTTCTTGTAATTCTTGTTCTTGTATCCCTTGATCTTCTGTTGGTTGTTTTCTCTCGTTTTGAGTTGGTATATCCCCTTCGTCTTCTGTCTCTTACTCTGTTCCATGAGGGAAATTTCCATCCTTTGGGTGCTTTCCCTGTTTTCTTCTTCCTAATTTCCCGTTTTGCGTTTGGGCATGTGTTTTGTAGATGCCATGTTTTCCTGCATATCTTGTACCTAAATGCTGTGTTTTCGTAGTCCAAGCATTGCAACAATTTTTGTTGATTATGTATCAGATGGATACTTTCCAGAAGCCCCTTGCTGAGGTCCACTTCCACACAAATTTGTGTGAAAGTGAAAATTCTCTCCTCCAATCGTTGGATGTATGTTTTGATATATCTCCCAAGGTTGTTCCCAATGCCCTCTAAAACATCTTCATTCCAGAAATGGAGCGAGAGGTTATACAGCCGAACCCAAACTAGTGTTTTGGTTATCTCCATCATGTTAGCATCAAAATCTGGGAACCAAGGTGTGATGAAGAGTCTAGTAGAACCCTAGAACCACGGTCTCACCTTAAGTATGATATCTTTGGCTTCCTGAGATGGGAAATTGACAATAAAATATCCCTTGGAGCAGAGATGTATGTCACAATCCATAGTCTAGTTGGTAAATATCGAATGGAACAACTCCATTGGTTTTGGCCAATAGCAGTTAAACCTGCATATTATTGCCTGTGTTTCAAATGTAGACAGATGTTCATCAATATTCGGTGCCTCAATGTTTAGTTTTGGCACTGGGCAACCAAGAAGGACACAAAAATCAGCAACCTCTCACTGCTTGGGCAACCAAGAAAAAGCGCACTCTTTCCTTGGAAACATCTAAGAGTAGAAAAGAGGGAAACATCTAGAAAAATCTAGGAAAGAAGGAAACATCTCAATGTATTTTCTTTATCTAATAATGCATTTGATTTTCTGAAAATATCTTTTGTAATTACAAAATAAAAAATAAGGAGAATGATGGCATTGGTTATAAAATGCTCATCTCTTCCTCATAATAAAGACTGTGGTATTGTTTCCAGAGCTGTGTTATTCCTGTTTTGTGTTTATATTCTGTTTTTCAGATCTGCAAGTAGATTAATTGGTATCGGAGCACAAGATCTTGGAAGCCATCCACCTGTTTGAAATTTTTTTGTTTTGTGTTGTTTTAAAGGGTCATAAATTTCAATCCATTTGGTGGATGAAAATCATGCCGCCCCGTCAAGAGCAACAAGAGCCCTCCACTGCAGACTCGCTAGTAAATGATTTAGCTAGGGCTCTTCAAGAGCTAATTATGCTGCAACAACAACAATGCCCTCTAGGGAAAATGCAACTTGATACACGCTTTCAACTGCCTAAATTATCAGGGAAAATGAATGGTGAGACTGTTGATTCTTGGCTTCGCAGTCTCTCCAACTATTTCAGAACCTGTCCAACGATGGAAGAGGAGATGAAACTTCAGATCGCCGGTCTACAATTGGAAGGCCTAGCACAAACATGGTGGGATACTCATCTTGAGAATAAGTCCTTGGTTGTCGAACTTGGAGAACAAGCCGAGACCAGATCGACGCCTATCACATCTTGGAATCTCTTTTGCGAGGCCTTATGAGAACGCTTCTATCCTCCAGGATATATACAAAATCTCCTTGCCAAATGGTTACAACTTCGACAACTACCCAATCAATCAGTGCAAGCTTACATTGATGTCTTCTGCAAGTTGCGCATTCAACTCCATATCTCTGATCCCGAAGAGGTACTAATTATCAAATTTAATTCTGGTTTGCTAATGATTTTTCGACACGAAGTTGAGTTGTTTGATAGTGCTTCATTTATTCATGCCCTGGATGTGGAACGCAAAGTGGGTACTCCAATTCGATCCCATCAAGCCAGAAATGGTCCATCTCCCTCTGGTTCTTCTAATGTCACCTTTGCCTCATCCCCCACACCTCACAATACCCCCTGGTGTACTTTTCATAAGACCAACTCACATGCTTCTGCAGATTGTCGAGTACTGAAAAATCTACACCCTGACAAGACTCTTTTTACAGAGGTGGAGCAACCAAATGACACTGCCCAACTTCCAGCTATTTCTCTTGAAAATCCTACCAAAGTGGACCCCTCTCTCATCCTCATGACTGCTAATGCAAAAAACACCTCTGTTATGCCTTTGTTTACCCATAATTTTCAAATCAAACATGAGTTGGCCACACTTATTCTTGACAATTAGAGTCAAAAGAATCTTGTGGCCCGGGACTTGGTTGAACGCCTTTGCCTTCCCACCACTCCTCACCCACACCCGTATGAGCTCGGTTGGGTCCAAAAGGACGGTCCTCGTCTTACCATCTCCCAATGTTGTGCTGTCACCTTTGCTATTGGACCTTTCCGTGATACTGTGGTATGTGATGTTTCTCCTCTCGATTGTGCCGATTTATTGCTAGGCATTCCATACCAAGAGGCTAGACACGTTGTTTATCATGCTACAGATCACCAATACCACTTGCAGCACGATGGGCGCACCTATGTGCTCACATCCTCAGCTAGCTCATCAACTCAACCTTCTATTGGCAAAGCTCCCATTATGAGAGTCAATTTAAACCAAGGTGTTTCTTCGTGCTTGGTTCGTCCTGTCAAGCCAGACAACCTCACCAATCCAGTGCCTCCTATAATGGATCCTCTACTCCAAGAATTTGTAGATGTATTCACCCAACCCATAGGGTTGCCTCCAGCACACTCTGTTGAACACTACATCGATCTTATTCCTGGTGCTTCCTTACCCAATACCCCGTCTTATCGCCTTGATCCTGGAGAGGCAGTGTTTCAGCCAAGTGCACCCTCTGAGATGCCACTGGCAATCACCCCTTCTGGGTCTGCACATCAACAACAGGAACAAAAATCAGCTCCTCATTTTATACACTCCATTTCTCAACGCCAAGTTCAAGTAACTTCTGCTTTGCAAGCAGCCCAAGATCGCGCCAAACAGAGGCATGACAAGCAGCGAACACCCTTGTATTTTCAACCTAGAGACCATGTGTGGCTCTGGTTGGACAAGAAACGCTTCAAGGGCCAACATCATAAGCTGCACCCTCTGCGATATGGCCCGTATACTGTTCTGGAACGCATTGGAGAAAATGCATATCGCTTGGACTTGCCTTCCCAGCTTGGCATCCATGATGTGTTTAATGTTAATAATCTCAAACTATTTGAACCACCTCTCCTTGAGGAATCTGTTACAATCCGTCATCCAGTCGATAATATTCCAGATTTTCAGCCTCCTCTACTCAAAGATACAATTATGGACTCCAAGAAACAAAATACATGCCAGCAGCCATACTTCTCATATCTGGTTGGTTGGAAGAGATGCACACTAGCACAAGCAAAATGCAGGATTGCAGAAACATTGCAATGCACTTTCCCTCATTTGGTGGAGGAAGCCGGGACGCTTCCTGATCTAAGCAGGGAGGAATTGGGCAACCAAGAAGGACACAAAAATCAGCAACCTCTCACTGCTTGGGCAACCAAGAAAAAGCGCACTCTTTCCTTGGAAACATCTAAGAGTAGAAAAGAAGGAAACATCTAAAAAAATCTAGGAAAGAAGGAAACATCCCAATGTATTTGCTTTATCTAATAATGCATTTGATTTTCTGAAAATATCTTTTGTAATTACAAAATAAAAAATAAGCAGAATGATGGCATTGGTTATAAAATGCTCATCTCTTCCTCATAATAAAGACTGTGGTATTGTTTCCAGAGCTGTGTTATTCCTGTTTTGTGTTTATATTCTGTTTTTCAGATCTGCAAGTAGATCAGGCACACAATTCAGTTGCTCCACGATATATGGTTTGGGAGAGTTATCAGCCAGCTCGAATAGTGTTGCTGCTTTGTTTTTCCCCTGTAAGATGTTCTTGTATGAGGGACCATTTGGGGTTGATATTTTGAAAATATTGACTCCACCCATCTATCCGTGAGCTATGTTCTGTTCAGATCTAGCTGATGTTCTTACTCCTGCAGCTCCTCCTTTGAGTCTTAAACAGGACTATGGAAGAATTCCTTTGGATATGGTAGTCTTTTAATTGGGTTCCTTCTTGTAGTGACTTCCCCGAAAAGATCATATTTTGTCTTATGGTCGAGATACCTGTAGAAGATTGGATTTTCTGCTTCAGATCTATTACCAGCTCTGAATCCTATACCCAAAGGGTTTGGGATTTCCCAGCTAGAGTTTTTATAAAAATATGAAAACTATTCACTGCATTATTGTCCCTACCTCTTGCCTCTGCATAGGATTTTTTTGTGCCTAACCCCCGGGGACAGGCCCCTCCAACAACACAGTCACGGGTTCCAGAGGCCTTTGTAGCCTCCCATAAAGGGGTCTCATAGGTGGGGGCATCCCCTCCCCATCCCCATAGACAGAACCTCTTAGGAAGGGATAGGGATTGGATCTCCCCAACTTCCCACACAACGTTCTCGGAGATCCACCCCTCTGAAATCCAGATTTTCCAATAAAAAATATAGCAATAAATTTAATATTCAAAGCATAGGGGAAGAAAATACCAGATCGGGCGAGATTTTTGGGTCCGGATGTCATCCTTCATTATTGGTGGATCCCCTTCTCCAATTACTCTACATGTTGACTGTGATCTAAGCAGAGGCGCCTCCTTGTGGCTGCGGCAAAGGGTGAGAACCTCCATTGTCGATCCACTCCTTCCAAACAACCCTTGTATGAGAGGGCCTCCAACCCCTGCATCTGTCTTCAGCCCACCGTAATTGTCCAACTTTTCCTCCTCCCGTCGGGGAGAGCATGTAGCTGAACTCTCCCGTTAATCAGTAGCTTGGAAAAACTTCCTGTCGCGTGAGGGAATCGAGGTCCCAGATCAAACCCGGTTTCAAGTTCATTGCATGTTGTGGAGGGTCTGCGATCTGCGGCTTTGATCGCTGTGGGAAAATTCTCCCTGTCTTCACGGTGTGCCAATATTTGGCCAAAAATCCGTCTCAGTCCTACCTTATGATCCAGAGCCCAGTAAAACAAAAATCCATTCCCTCCTGATGCAGTGTCGAGGGAAAAATCCGTTGTGCCGACAACCCGCCTTGACTTGCAAACCCTCGCACTCCGGCTCTCCATCTCTCTCTCAGGAAATACAATGTTGTAAAACTTGTACCTTTTAATGAAATATGTTATAGGTTAATGATTTTGTAATATTTATGAATTTGTATATATATTTTTAAATGAAGTGTTACCTTGTGAGAATTATATTCTTATATTAAGTTGTAGAATACACTTTTAAAAACATAATGAAAACAATTAGAACTTAAGTGAATTTAGTAAACAAAAATGTGTATATTTTTTATAAATAATAATAAATTCAATTTAATATATATATTGAAATTTAAATTTATACTGAATTTAATATTAACATTATTAGTATATACAACTAAAATATTATCTTACTTTATTACATTGTTATTAAATATTATACTAGAAATTGCATCGAGAGGTGTAAAGGAACGCATAGGAGGAGTGGGGCAATGTGGTCGGCAATAATCAAGCCAAATATCAAGATAATGAAACACAATCGAAATTTGAATTTTTATATATTTTCTTAAAAATGTTAATTTTAATGGGTCCTCATAAGAGGTTGGAGCCTCATTGAGAGCCTGAATTGATATTTTAGAATTGGACTAGTCCTTATTCAAGGTTGGAGATTTGAAGGAGTTAGTATTTTATTATACCGACCCTCCCTCTTCACCCATGAAATATTGCTGCATCAGGCATGAAACCATTGTCCAATATTACCCACTGGTCTGGGGCTCACTAGTCCTCCTCATTTCAGGGCTCCCACCACATCCTAATTTCATGTAGGTTGGAGCCTTATTATTTGTAAGAGGATTGGAGATTTCACTATTTTTATTAATAAAATTATTTTTCTTATTCTACATCTTGTGCTATGGTTTAACTATTGTAAAGAAATACTAAGTCGCCCCCTGCTATCAATATTTCTAACAAAGGTGTCGTAAAATGATTCCAAAGGCACCAAAAGATAAAGGGGTTGTGTTCCACTAGCATCACCAACCTATAATGTGCGATCAAAAGCTGCTGGAAATCGACCACCAACCTATAATATGTGATCAAAAGCTACTAGAAATTGACTAAAAAGAAATCATAGTTCATCTAACTTGTGTAGAAGATTATTCCTTCACACATGTACTGGTTGCAAATGAACATAAATAACAACTACAATGCTAGACTCATCCAACCCGCTTCTGAAATAGTATATCGAATAGAAAGAAGGCCAACAACAACCAATACATTCACTCCATTAAAAAATATTTGCATGAAGCCACAAATTTTTCCTCTCTTTTCAATAACATTCCCATCCTCTCCATCAACGACCCTTCCAACAAATACATCTTTCTTTTCCCCTTCTGCAGGAACTAGTAGATACCCAATATTTTCTTCAAATCCATGTTTTTTATAAGTTATGGTCTCATAGAATCTCGATAAGTTGCATCCTATGTTAATAAACTACCCTTTTTAGAACTTGGGAGTTCAAATATTAGTTGGCGTTGTATCCAACCAAAGAAGGATACCAAAGAAGATGCAACAATGCTATATGTATCCATTGGTTCTCTGCAACTCTGTGGCCATTCTGTGAACTGGAAGGAACATGAAGACAAAATGTTGTGTGGAAAATAATCCCCCTTTTCCATATTGAACCACTCTTCATCATCATCTTCATGGATTCCCTCATCCTCATTCTGCTCTTAGATGCCTTTTTTTCACTCCCTTCATCACTGCTATCAATAAACACATCGACAATGGACTCTTTTGCTTCCATTGATGAACTGAGTATCTAAAGGCAATCATTATGTATATTCGGGTGTCCTTGCAATCATATTGGAGAATATTACCATGGACACAGTTCAGGACTAAGTGGTGATACAGTAACCTTTTGCAGAAGCAACACAAAACATCATCCACTACAACTTTATTGGATAAAACATGGCTTCGTGTATTTTCCTTATCTTGTGTTTTTTTGGTAGTTACACCTTCTGAACCATCATTTGCTTCGAGATTTTCAAGGGTAAATGATGTTTCAACATCAACTAATTCACTCCGATGACATAGATAAGATGTATGAATTGACTCAGTTCACTTCCTAACAGTGCTAGAAGAGAGATATTTTCCATGCCTTTTGTTGCAATGCTTGATTATGAAAGTGACTCTTCTTGTGAAGATTCTATTTCAGGAAAATTGAGTAGTTTTTGAGCTATTCAACTTTGAACTATACATAATTTCGACAGTTTTGAGGATCATGGAATTGGGTAGAGAATACCCAAGATTTTATGGTGTAGTTTTTTTTTAATATTAAAGGTGAAGTTAGTCATCAACTAGAGACCTTAGAACAAGAAGCAGTTCATTCACAAGTTTCTATAAAGGTTAACTTTCACATACAAAAATGCATTCTAAATCAGACTGTTTAGATGATTGACCTAGAGAGTAAGATATCTTTATGATTATATGTAACACAACTTAAACAAAAAAATGCAGCACAAAGATCCACTTACTCAACAACAATTTGGAGAGAAAAATATTTCAAAGGAATCCTCTTTAAATATTCTGGAATTCTTGTTTATTTCTCCTCAAAATGTGTTTCATCAACACAACACCTTCTCATGCGAAGAATTACACGTCAATCATTTGGTTGTTTGAAATAATTATATCTACTCATTAACATTTCCTTCAGGATGTCCCAAGGAGAAATATTTTTTGAAAAGAATCAATAAGTGCTTTGTAATTCAATGTTTTCAATTGTTCTAGCAGCTGATGTCCCTACATTTCTCTTGGAGAATGATCCAAGTGACTCCCAGACTCCCTCTTGTTTGATGATTTACATGCTACTGAAGAGTTTCTATTCTCATATTCAAAGTGAATAAATAATTTCCCACAAGCATTTATGACTAGCCCATCATAGCAAATCGTCAGATCATGTAGAAAGGCCATTAGATTCTTAAATAATTTTCCCAGTTCTTTCATTCCCTTCTTTTGACAGAAAATTCCTTCTCTGGATGAGATTGAATGAATAAATTTCTCATACGGATTTAATCCAAAAACATAGGATGATTGAACGAGTCCACAAACTTCAATCGAATATTTCTTCTATGGATTGAAATAAAGATAACCATTGAATGGAAGATGTGAAAAAAATACCTTTTAATCAATCTCCAGGAAAGTATTAGATTTGAATCCCTAAGAAGCCAAGATGTTGAACCACTTTCTTAGCAGATCTTGCATTTGTTGTATCAACCATCGATTTTTTTTCTCAATTAAATAGTCAAATGACAAAGAACATTCTTTTCTAATACTGAAGTACTTATAAAAAAATAAGGGATACTTTTAAAATATTGACCTATCAGAGAAATTTTCACTTCCACTTTAAACTTTGAAAGTGCAACTTGTTGTGCCATTTCACTGTATCAAAAAAACACATCTCATTATACATAAATAATGGTATTGCATGACCAATCTTATGGTGCTTGTGAAATAGATCAACCTGTCACAAACTTGAAGGCAATGGATTGTTTCATTGCATGAAACACTTTAACAAACATATAACACTTATTTTGTGACAAACAAGACTGGAGAGAACAATGACCTTGATCGAATTTCCAACCAGATTTAGATCAATTTGTCGAAATAACCCTGGATCACCAATAAGAGTCTCTGGTACCTGGTCAGAGATATATACCGCAATATTTTCTTGATTGAAAATCAACATGTACAGGTGAACATGCAAGAAACAGGTAATTAGAAATAGAAGGGACTAAAAAATAGTCTTTGGTGAAATTAGTCTTTGGTGAACTTCAAGCATCATGTCTATTAATTTGAAATCGCCATTTTACCAAGACTAGCATCATCAAATTAAAATCAAATTTTACCAAGACTAACAACTATGTCATAGCCTGCAATCAACTCATAATCATTAGCCATAGTGTTAAAACTAGCACCCACTTGCGCTCATGTGCATATCAATTGTCTCGTCACACATTGTGTTAGTACAATTGTCTTAAAATGAGATCAATCCTTCATGCAATCTCATAAGAACATCTCATATTGTGCACTTATTAAAACATTCAAACAACACTTTACATAAGTTCAAGAGTCATATCTGGAGAAAACCACTGACTAGTAGCAAAATTCTCATTAATGTACTCACAACTTTGTCACAATATGCATATAAACAAGTGTAGGTGTCACTTGTGCCATTCTCTCATACACACATTATTTCACATAGCATTGGTTCCTCGAGGATACATATTATATTATCATTAGTTTCCCAATTGTGTCGTCATCCTACTCATGGTTACCTTGAGAGATTCGCCCTCATAATTTTGATTGCAGCATTCAGTCATGAACTTTTTCAATCCCTGTTGGGCTACTTGTGATGTGTTTTCATTCACATGCAATTTTTAGACAATAAAATAAATAAATGACAATAATATATTCCATGAACTTGCTTTTGTAGAGTTTTCATATTAAGTTCAACTGTAACAAACAGTAAGGTTAGCCACCAAATTACATGCATGCATTTCTAGCAAAACATTTCCATCAACACAAATTGTTAGCTTATCAATAACTGTAGAAGCATATCAATCATGCATTCATTAAAACATTCCCCTAATCAATTAAACATGTTATTTTCTTGCTCATGGAAGAGTTCATCCAGTCTAAGTGTTGAACCAGGATGCTCTGATACCACCTGTAAACATACCCCCTTACCACCCATGGTCCACACTAAGGTAGAAGGAGGCAGCTACTATAATGGCCCGATCTCTAATGTTCAATTATGGAAATGGGTTCTCCAAAATTAACAATGCAAAATCAAAGTTACAACTAGAACATATTAGATGAACAAACATTCATTACAAATATCTCCTGGATCACATGAGATCACTTGTCACGTACCTCTACTAAATTTAACCACACATGCCAAAACTTGATTTTCATTTCTCATACATTTTGTAAAGCACTTTGCAAGTAAAAATTTATTCAAATATTGTTATATACAAATAATTGAATCGAATTTCTCTTGTATATATTTTGTCAAACATTTTTTATGAGATTAAATCAGAAACATTGTATGAGATTAAATAGGAATCATTGCACTTATTCCATTTGTAACATACTAATCGAAAACATGTCACATAATCATGCCACTTTTCCATTTCTTTGCATGCAGCTTTTCAAATTCCCTACATGCGACTTTTAAAATTCCTTGCATGCGAATAGGCATAGATCAGCTACAACAATATTATCCCATCTGAATAATAAAGCTTTCTTCAAACAATTACTATACTATTACAATTGCATTTAAGCATTTCTTCAAACACTTTGCATGCAAACTAATGTAGTAAACTCCTTGCACACAAAAAAACATATATCATCTACAACAATTCTATTATATAGCAATACTATCCACAACCACAAAAAAATATACTCATTGGGTCATTTCATCAAACAATTTGTATGCAATGAATCGTTGAACCATTTGTGCATTTCATCAAACACTTTGCATGAAAACTAGTATATCAAATGATTCTGGGCATATATCCCAAATTATAGTGGTCCAAGTTATGGAAACTAGACCAAATGATCAGTGGGAGTCTCCCTCACTATGGTTCATGTTTCAAATTCAGGAACCTCATACATGAAGGGTTATAACCAAAAATACCAACACAACCCTATTTAGTGCACAATTCTAAGTGCATTCAGTAAGTTCAACCTCCACTGGTCATATCTCCTAAAATATCGCAACCTAATATCTGGAATTTTTACTGCATTATCAGTGGGATCTCCCCTCACTGTGGAAATTTTTTCACCTTATGAAACTCCCCAAAAGAAAAGTTATAACATAAATTCCAACATGGCCTATTTGATTTCTAGTTTTAGGAGAATTTAGGAGGCTTGACTTTCTCTACTCATATCTCCTAAAATATTACAACCTAATATTTGAAATTTTTACCACATGATGAACATGGTTTACCCTACATTTAGACAACTTTTTAGCTTCTCAAACCTAATAGAAGGTAATTTATGGCATAAATTCCAACATGGATTGTTTAAAGATGCATTTTGGAAGCTCATCTTCCTCATATCATAATTCATAATATATTGTTAGCAAATATCTGAAATTTTAACCACATTATCAATGGGATTCCCCCTTAATGTGGATAAATTTTCAGTGTTCGAAACTCCAAAGAAAAAAAAAGTTATAACAAAAATAAAAGTAATTATACTTATTGATCCCTACATCCAGAATAATAGTATAAGGCCATGTATCTCATGCTGTAATAAATAAGATTTCATTCTATCTACTGCAAGGATTGAATCATTTCTACCACATGTTGTTCCAACACCTTTTACAAAGTAACAACAACACATTGGTTTATTCATAAGCTAAATAAAACATGAACTGTGCCATCAATGAACATCATTTCATACCAGTAATGAAATAGGCACATATAGATGTACATATGTATAAAATTCTTGATTTATTGAGAACATTAGAGTTACTTATCTAAAAAACTAGTGTGAAACTAAGTCTAGGACTATGAATCTCAACCAAACCATAGACAACTATAACCAAGTCTCACTTGTAGTTTTCACCCTCGAGCTGGATTCCATAGGTTGTAGTATCTTTTTATCAGGACATAAACACAACCATCAATTGGACCAAGGACTCTAGAGAACCATCCATCTCTACCCACCAACTGAATTAAAAATTAACACCATGCACAGGGATTCTAGAGGCCAGTGGTCTCCACCCATTCAAAACACACACACACACACACACTATGGTTCCACCCAAAAACCAAGGATTCTAGAACTCATAATAAAATCAAAATACAACAAGGAAACATTCAGAAATCCTCCAAGAAATTTCTAGGACCAATTTCTCCACCCTATCCCATTGGGAATTTCTTGATAAATACCATATCCACCCTCCACTAAAACAGGGACTCGAAAGGTAATTAGCTCCACGCCTGGGATCTGTTCTTTCTCCCTTTCCAACCAAAGAATGTATTCCTCTCTGTTTTTCCATATCTTTTGGAATTTGAATTTTCTCCAGGAAAATATCCCCTCCAATGTTTCTCGAATTCCTTTTTATTATTATCTTCTTGTGTCTATTCATATTCTTCTTTGTGTGTCTCCTCACGTTATTCATTGGATTTTCTTTATAGTAATATTATTTTCCAACAATAATCACCCAAACCCTCTGGAATTTGTGTCCCATTACTCAACCCATTTTATTTTATCATAATGTTTATATTGGATACATAAATGTAACTACTTTGGGTTGTCACATTTCATTATTTTATTTTTTGCATTTCTTGGGTAATCAACTTTCTTGATGTTTTCTTTTACCCTTTAAAAATGTAGTTATTTATTTCTCATTAGGATAGGGACATTCATAATTTCATTTTGTTTATATAGATCAAAATTTGCTAGGAACTGAGTGATGGCTAATGGGGGAGGTAAAGCTCAAGATAGGCCACTTTTTTCCACACACTTTTTCCCAACCATATTTTGCATTTTACATTTTATTTCATTTGTGGCTATTACACTTTTATCATTCTTTTAGTTGCATCAAACTCTGAAGGAAAAGGTTTACAATCTTTTACTCAAATATAAGGATAAAAGGTTCTAGTACAATTGAAAAATGACAATCAACCCAAAGAATGGAGGTGGATAGAAGGGACTAATTAAAAACGATAAGTATGGATTATCTTTGGTACATTATATTAATCAATGCCTCCTATTTTCCCCCCTCCTTAAGGGTGGAAAGTCCTCAAGGAAGGTTAAACTAGACTAGGGGCAAGGGATAACCTCCCAGGTGAAGTATGGGAACAAGGATACAATCAAGAGTGGTCAATCATCCAACTCAACTAATTATTCATGTTAGAATGCCCTTAGCATTAAATGAAGGCAAAATATTACAAAAAAAGTTAGTGTACTTTATAATAGATGACCAACCTTCCTTTGAGAAGTATGTTAAATCAAACAATAGCATTAACCGAAAAATATGTAGAGAGATATGAGGCGTAGCTATATGTGAATCATCCATAGGGATGTTAGTTGGAAAGCTGATTAGATAGGAGAAAAAATTTCTCCTAGGGGTTACACAATTGGGTGGGTAACATTTGGGTCCAACTTAGGGATGTGCTCACCATACACCCAATGATCCATGTGCTTGAATGGGAAGTGCATGAGAATTCCAAAAATCCATTGTAATATTCCTAATTAGATTTTAGCTAATTAGAATATAAATTTTTTTTTTTGGTCAACAAGATAGATGAATAAGAGGGTAGAGGGACCCATAAATCCCTTTAGTAGGAATAAAACCAATTCTTAATGTGAATGTGGATCAATGCATCTAGATAGGTTCAAGATGAATAAACCACTTCTTGGTGTGAATGTGGGCCAATGCATGTGGATGTGGTCAATTTGACCAAATCAACAGTGCAATCATGGAGGTAGTGGAGACAATGGAGGACAACACAGTCATAATGGAGGTTAGTGGCCATGTGTAGCATCATTATTGTGTGGGGCCAAGAGGGTGAGGACTCACAAGCATATAAGGAAGGGGATGGAAACCATAGAAAGCATTCTGAATATTGTTTATGAATTTTCTTTTATGACTTTCTGCACGCTTCAGTTGTTTAGCTAAGTCTGTTGTGTTGTTTAGCACACGGGTGTTTTCGAGCAGAAATCCCACCCTTATCCTCGGGGGACTTCGAGTGCCCACTCAGGAAAGGTTCTTGAGTTGCATTTCATCATCAAGCATCAAGCCAATCTTCAGCCCCTATCAATAGCGCAGTCTCCTTCAAGAATTGTGCAATCCAGGAGGGCAGATCTATTGGAGGAGAAATAATCCAAGTTTCTTAGCTTGGCATCCAGTGAGGGGAGAAACCCTTCATCTAGGAAGTTGATTGGGAGGAGTAACAACAGATTTATCATCAGTTCAACCACCTCCCAGCAGTCTCCCAACTTCAGTGCATAAATCATCCCTAGGGCTTCATTTTCCGTTATTGTCATTTCTGTAAATCCTTTCTAGGTTTTCTGGGTTTCCATCATAGAGTCTAGATTCCAAATCCCGACATTTTCCAAGCACCAGAACAACCTTATATACGCACCCCTTTTCAGCTAGCAGTTACATTCCCAACATTTCCAACAGGGGCAGTGCAATAGGTTCTCCAACAGATCAACATTTACACAATGTTCTCAGTGGGAGGACTTGAGGGTCACTCTAGCCATCTCTGTCGGCTTGAGTGCTACTATTTTTTAGCACTGTTGTACTTGTATTAAACCTTCTCATTAAAAAAATGGCTCATATCTTTCTGATTTATTTTATGGTGTTTTAATATTCCGGCTTTATTGTTTTATTTTCTTTGTATTACTGTCATTTTAATATTTGGAATCTTACAGTGGTACTAGAGCATAATCTTGGCGCAGCATGTGGGGCATTTACATCTATGACATATGAAGAAGAAGAACCTCTTACAGACGGGAGAAGCAGTATATTAATAGAGGTCGCAAACTTGATTATACAACCAACAAAGAAGACCACACCTTGGGAGAAATAGAATACAAAGGCAAGTCTCCAATGTCCGGAGAAATGGATGAGAAAGAGTTTCCAAAAATTCTCCAAACTATGCAGGATATCGCCAGAGAGATCAATGAGATGAGAGTGGAAAGACAAAGGAAAACCCCAAGAGAGTTGCAAAATGGAGAAAGTTCTGATACTTCACATCATGGGTGTGAGCAACCGGTAGTGTAGCAAGCTTCACAACACTCCACTATGTCTACCTTCCTTACAGTGGGAAATGGGGATGGAGGACCAAAAGAGCAGGAGGGTCTTAGTGATTATTTTCTGGAATATGAATCTCAGTCTCAAAGATTCAAAGAACATCTGAACTTCCAAGAGTTCTTCTAGATCAAAGATAACAAAAGACCTTGTAACAACAATAGAGGTGGAGGGTACATGCAGAACAATGATCTGCAGCGTACTGTGGGTAGATTATTTATGCCTGCTTTTGATGGGTCCTCCAAATGCACAGCAAAGTCTTGGGTGGAAAAATTAGATATTTATTTTTAGCTAAACCAAGTATCAGAGACTGAAGCTATTAAGATAGTAGCACTGCACCTTGAAGGTGAAGCACATGAATGGTGGTTCCACAGATTGTCTACATTGGGACATGCAGGTGTGACTACATATGTAAAGTTCACCCGGAGCTTGGTAGAGAGATTTGACTGAAGATATCCAGAGGCACACTTTGTTGAGCTAGCTAAGCTCAAGCAGTCAGGAAAAACCAGAGACTTAAATCTCTGAGTTCCTGAAACTTTACGTCATGGTGCAAGATCTGTCCATAGCTAGGAGGGTATACATGTTCATTGATGGACTAACAGAACCTTTGCATGTATTAGTAAAGTCCACTAGACCAGCTACGCTCCAATATGCCATTGAGCGGGATAGGGACTTACAAGATGCTTTGCCAAGGGAAAGAGCTACATTCCAACAAAAACCCACATTCCAGTCAAAGGGGAAATATATGAAGGTTCCACCCCCAAAAGGTAACCAAGGCAAAGGATCTCTTAGTGATGATATCCGAAGAGATTTGAGGAGGAGGAAGCTTTGCTTCACTTGCCAAGAACCATGGGCACTAGGGCATCGATGTGCTACTGGAAAGGCACATTATATTGAAGTGTTCTCTGATATTAAAGAGGGAGAAAAAGAGGAGCTAGAAGGGGACACCAGTGTTGTGGCACCAAGAGAGGATCCACCACCACCACGAGGTAGAAATGGAGCATTTGCTCCAATTGGAGGGGCCCTTGCAGCTTTTCGGGGAGTAACTAAGTATTTGAAATTGAGAGTCCGAGGTATCGTTCAGGGGCAGCGGGTTTCAATATTGATATACAACGGGGATACCCACAATTTTATTGATACCCAACTAGTGCAGAGGAGAGGCATACCCACAGATGATTTTGAAGGATTCTCAGTTTTGGTTCTAGGAGCTATAACCATGCTGTGTGTGAAGTATGTTCCGGCATTGACTATAACTTTGGGGACATACACATTAACATATCACTTCTTTGTGGTCGATATTCCTGACATCAATGTGATATTCAGCGTACAGTGGTTGATCACACTGGGAAAGGTGACTAATTTGGTGGATTTGTCGCACGGGTGTACGAAATTGTACCAGTTTAAAGAGTGTGGTCTACTCCTTAAACTATTGGTAACAAGCAGAAAGTGGTGGAGCTCAAAAGCACATAATTTAGTGGAAAAAGTATGCAAAAGTATGCTCAGGTTAAACTAAAACTAAAACACAAATATACAGAAGCTATCAAAGAGAGTCAAAATGATAATAATGCAAACGATGGCTCAAAGGCCTCATCTTATTAAACATTTGAAATGGAGAAGAAATTTTACCCACTTGCCAAAGGCACCTAGGCAATGGCTCTAGGTCCCGATGCAAGGATGTTGCCTTCCAAGCTCTACCTCTGATGCAATCTCCCTCTCTCTCTCTCTCTGTCGTGGTGGACTAGGATTGTTGGGTGGCCAACGATCGAGTCCTCTTAAGCTCCAGCTCCGGGTCACACACTGCTGGTGTTGCTTGGGAAACTTTGCCCAGCATAACAATGTGATCACCATTTCTTCATCTCTTGGTGGATTTATATAGGGGAGTTTCAAATCATCCTTCCCTCCCTTGGTACATGATGGATGGTGACCCAAGGGAGAGGTATGATTCCATTGTGTGCTCACATGATGTCTAGGGAGGTGCTGGTGGCTATTCTTAGGCAACTTCATATAAGGAGTAACTGTCCTTTGCTTTGTGTGGTCCTAGAAAGCGACATTTTTCCATTTCCAGGAATGCGCGCTTATCGAGAAAAAAGGCGCGCAGAAGGCGCTCTTCTCGAAGGATTAAGCGCGCATTTCAGCATTTAAGACTAGTTCAAATCTGATTTTCTCGAAACCTTAGAGATTTTAAATACTTCTTGATTCCATAATGTGTTCCTACCCTGTAAATCCTTAGGCTTGACATTAATTAATGCCATATTCTGTTGTACAATTTTCCAATGTTAACAGTTTACCCCTAATGTGTGAGGTCTAGGAAGGACTGTATAGCCGAAATACATTATAATTTCTTTTATGTATCGTGCGCAGAGAGAGAGAGAGGCCTGTGTGAATCTTGGAATTGACAACACCTTGCACCGTTTCCTAGATGACCATGGCCTAAGGGGCCCCTGCAAGCAAACAAAATATAAAACATATATACAAAATTTCAACGAGGTGGGCATGTCCCATGCTCATGATGCTATGGCTAGTTAAACTAAATTGACAGATACATGTGTTGTCTATGTCACTACCATGGTAGTGATGTTGACGGTTGTTGACGACGACTGTTGACGCCCTCAAGGGCATTTTTTCTTTGACGATAGGTAGAATGTGTTAACCATATGCGTAAAATTGGTATGGCATGCTGCGCAATTGTATGTGTATGTACTGGCTGGGACCTTCTCGTGTAAGAATTATTGACAAAGACACTTATGGAGGCACGAGTCTTTGACAGATCTTGATCAAAGTGCAATGGTTGTAAGGTACGATACCATCCTGACATGAAAGCTTTTGTTGTAGTCAAATGTTAGGAGGATCGATGACATCTCTGGAAAATGATGTCCCCCACAGTGCCACCCGAGGATACCCCTTTGCATGGGGAGGGGTGATCCAAGGTACCGCTTCCTTTTTGGAAAGGAGGTGTCGAGGTCGATGAAAAGGAAGCCTTAACCGAACCATGGGTCGCCGACTTGAGGGGTCGAGTACCTAGATGTGATGGGTTTAACATAGGCATGTTGATGAGTGGTGACTGAATGATGGGGATTAAATGGCCCGAGCTCGGAGTATACTTTAGCAGCTCGACGGCAGTCATAGTTATTTCTGAAGGGAAAATCCCTGGAGTCGGTAGGACTTCTAGGGCGGGTATGAACCAACTATGAATGTCGTGATAGTGCGTGCGTGGGGGTGAAATACTCCGACCAAGGGGAATGAGGGACTGCTGCCATGGGGAAAATATGAAATATGAGGACGAAGAGGCGAAGGACATCGTTTGCGGTCTTTGTACACTTACCAAAAGAATAAAATAATGAGGTTTGGTTTTTACAAAACACAGAGATGGGTACCCCAAAACATGAAAGGGTTCACTCATTGAAGGTGTGAGGACGGTGTTTTTCTGGGGGTGGGGGTCCCATTGGTTGGTCTCATGTGCGGGGTTGATGAAGCGGATGGAGGAGTGTTGCAGATGGGATAATGCTGATGGAGGTATGGTGGGCCAAATGCGATGCGCGGAGGTGTGCTCTCAATCTGCTTGTACAACCTGATCATCTGGAAAGGGGGGTTTGAGTTTGGATGGTAAACTTGACCTTATGCATGAAGAATGGATAGGCACGAGGTGCTTCCCAGACTACAATGGTATGGCCATGGCGTCACTTGTGCTGTGATATATGGTCTACTTTGGGTGATGAGCACCATGGAGGGGAGGCTCTACCAACCAACGCAGACGTTTATCATGTGCAGGGTGAGGTGATGATAAACGCGGTCGGGTATGAGGACCCTATGGTTTATTTCTGGTGGAGAAATGAAGTCAGGATATGCAAATTTTTCTGGGACTCTATGATGTTGTGGGTAGGATGATACCTACTCCGGAACCTTCAGTGGATGGTGTTGTAAGTGGTTGCGGGTTCTTCCTGCAAAAACAACTACCTCAAGTGAAAGCATCTTCTTTTCATCAAAACATTATTGAAAGGCATGAGCTTTAAAAAAGAAGATGGGAGGGTGTATACCTGCCGGAGCTAAAAATTTGTTTTTCTTGGAAAGCAGATGTGTGGCACCGCTTTCATTCGTCATGGCATACTGATGATGGTGCAACTTACGGTTTGCGGAATGGACCTTTCGATCTCCTGTTATGGACCTCCGAAGTTCTGGAAAAGGATGATAAATATGGGATTATGGCCCTAATCCTATTCATTTGTACTTGCTGAGTTTTGGGAGATCATAGTTGCTTTGCAGAGCCTTTCTTGCCATTGTGGTCAACCCGTGTACCAGGGTTTAGCGATATTGTAATTTCTTCAGTTTGATGGTGCCGAGGGCCGTACAAATGAGGTTTGTATGGCCTCTGAGCAAATTTTGCCCTAGATTGCGTGGGCGATCTAGGCAAAAGAGCGCCTTGCTTGCGCGCAATTCTGAGGGACAGGCGTTGTTCCCTACTTTTTGCGCGCAAAGGCATGCTTGTGAAGAAGACACGCGCGCAAAGGCTGTAGTGACAGAAAATTTTGGTTTCTTGTTTTTTTTTTGTTTTTCTCTGTGCTGATGGGTGCTTGTGTTGCTTGCCAGGTTAGTGTGGAGAGAGCGGGATTGGCCCTAGATCCATACCGCTCTAACTGATGATGCTGGGGCGCGTCGTTAGTTGGCCGCATGGGGCCTTCTGAAATTTGTTGAGAATGAGTTCCTACGGTCGCAGGACCGTTTGTTACGTTACATTATACAACATTGGCATAGGCGGCGCAACATGTTCGTGCTGCATGGGACGAACCTGGTGATTCGTCCGGAGACGGATATTTACTTTGTGACCGGGTTGTTGCCTCATGGTGAGGCTCTGAGGTACCCACTCTCTACTGGGAGAGTGAACCTTGACAGATTTCGGAGGCGGCATTGCGGTGGTGAGCCTCTTACTGAGGGGTGCATCAACATTGCATCAGTGACAGACATGGCAGAGTGGTGTGCTTTGGCAGTTATTGTGTGACTGGCGGGGTCGTTTTCTCCACATCGGGCATCTAGCCCGTAGGTTGGATTTTTACGCCGACTGAGGGGCGGGCACTTTTTCGATTTTGCCCGCTTTTGTTTTGATGGGATGGTGTCGCAATTGAACAAGGTCCAATTTGGATCTAAATCATTTGCGTACGCTAGCATCCTATGTAGCATTATGTATGAGAGGGTGGTGCTGCTAAGGCCAGTGGTGGCGGTGCCCATTGGGGGGCCACGGGAGCCACGGATGAGGAGGTGGGCTCCAGTGATGCCACGGGGCGGTGGTGGCATGGTGGGGCGTTACTGGAACTCCACGACAGAGGCCTGGTTTGAGGCCAACCCACAAATGTTCTTTCCATACCCATATGCGCGGATGGACTTCCAGGGTGACCCAGACATGGGTCTCCCTTTTGATTATGCTTGGGGGCCTGCAGGTATGTGTTATATTTTTTCTGCATTTTTTCGAGTATTTATGTTCTTATGTGTTTTATTCTTGACACTGACATTATTTTGGTTACTCGTGCAGATGTTGGCGAGTTAGGTCGCCCCGTGGCCTGACTGGTGGGTCACGACCCTCCGCTCCGACCTTGAGGTGGTCAGGGAGGAGGTGTTGCAGGTGGACCTAGTGGAGATGGTTTTGGCCCTTCTGGTGAGGGTAGCAGCTCAGCTGCAGCAAAGGTTGCTGCTGAGCAGGCTTGTGTTGATGCGGCTGAGGCTCGCAATGCAGTACTGAAAGCTCATGTGGTCGCTCTTGAGGACTTCTAGGGTCGAGTGGACCGCTTGACCTAGGGTATGTCTGTGCGAGGTTTCATGGACGACCTCGAGGAGGTTTGGTTAGAGACGTTGATGGACCGCAAGAGGGATTATCGACCCACTCTTCGTTGGGTGGCGATCGCAGTGGTGACAGCAGCTCCGGTGGTGGCACCAGGAGTGTTGGTGGGTCCAGGTGCTCCTCTTGCGGGGGCACCCCCCTAGAGTATTTTGTACACAGTGAAAGCACCCGTTATGAGGATGCTTCCCTTATTTTTTTACGACTTTTGTATCTTCGGGCTGGCCAGAGGGCCAACGACACTATATATTTTGTACTCAGATACACATATTTTTTGATATATATATATGAGAGATCTTTTTGCAGCTCTACATGGTGTGCTATTTATTTCGGTATAAATATTTTGTGTTATGCTGATGGATATCTATGTTTTTGTTTTTTATGGATGATGGTTTATTCGAGATACATTCCAGTCTAGGATATTGTTAGCTATGCGATCAACTGTTTGGTTTTGATTCCTTGATACATGTGAAAATGTAATGTAATCAAATTTTCTGCTTAATCTTTTGGCACACAAATATTTTCTAAACAGGTGTGTGTCTCTGGTCTCAAATGTTTGGTTTGGCTGTGATACTACTAACTGGGAATCGAGGTAGATATGCATATAGCGAATGCCCCGATGGAGGTCGTCGCACATAAGTCCAATGACGGCGTCATATTCTTCCTAATTGTTTGTTGCTGATTTGATGCACACGCCGTTTGAACACAGCGGTGATTGATCGGGGTGGTAGATGACCCAGGCGGCTGCAACTAAGTTTTGAGACCCTCATGATGCTCAATTAGCAAATCCAAAATAAGGTTCATTTTGGTGATCCATGCTAGCACTTTGAGCGTGTTTGAACTAAGTCTTCGGGTCAAAAAATATTTTGGTGATTGGGTTTTGTGTACTTTCACTCTAGGGGAAGAGCCTTTGGGGCCCTTTTGGGTAGAACTTCTTGAGGTAAAGGCCGTTGAGGGAGTTATTGAGGCCAGACCCGTCCGGTTCCGTCAAGATGTATGCCCCCTGTCGGAGGGAGTGTTTGATGATGTAGGGTCCTTTCCACAAGGTTTCGAAATTTCTTGGCCCTAAGGCCTTTTTTGCGACATCATAGAGAAGGACTACTTCTCCCTCAGTAAATGAGCGAGGGTTGATGTGGCAATCGAATGATGCTTTAACCCTTTTCTTATGGGCCTCATTATGTTGCAACGACTGTCGTCAGTTTTTTTTGACAAGCTCTAGTTGTACTAGGCACTACTCCAGAGGCTGAGTGTCATTAAGGGGTTCAATGGTAGGATGTAAATTGGGGATATTGCAGAAATCAATGAAAAAATGCAAAGTACCTTGCTTTTTTATGATAGGATATGATGGAAATCCTGGGACGAGGGTGAGGCAGTAATCCTATTGCTGATATGAGCGGATACAAATCGTATGTGGTGAATTGTATCATTGGCGTTTGGCGGGGGCAGTATATCTGTAATGGGATTCTGTATGGGCTCAAAGTTAGGTTCCCCCCTAGGATAGTCGATTTCCGGGAGGTGGAAATTGTGCCTACCACAGAGGTGCCTAAATGTTTCCCTTAGCGGGCATGTCTTTGGTGCGTGATTCAGGTCAATGTAGATGGTGCGTGGTGTTACTGAGCGACCGAATTAGATAGTGTGTGATTCTATGCTACTCATTGTTCCTGATGTGGATGCTTAGAAAGGGTCAGACATAGATGAGGTTGTATTTTGTCTCCATTTCCGTATCGTTGGCTTGGACCTGTATTCCTCTTTAGCGGAGTGTAGACTTAACGCAGCTCGTGCCGCTCTCAGTTTGCGGAGATGTATACACTTAAACATATGGTGAAAGTGTGAGCAAATTCGACAATAAGTGTGTGTGATATTCTCTTTATTAGAGAGAAGTTTCTGAGGGAGAGAAGAGACTATGTGGAGACTTTTTATAGGGGCTTGATTTCTCTACATTGGTTGACTCGGTGGTCATTTAGATCACATAGGACGCATTTTATCCTAGGCTTGGCGGGGTTACTCTTTGGTGGTGTGTTGTCTTATCAGACTTGATACACCATTGCGGGGGTGGGGACATTGACCCAGTGATGTAATTTTTATGCCATTCTCGGAGATCGTCTTCTCTCTTCTCTATGGCATTAATCATGTTGATAGTGGGACGAATCTGCGAGGCATAAGTACAATGTCGATCGTAATGATTACCCTGACATATCAGGAAAAATATCCTTGATATGAAGGTTCTGTCTAGTTCAGTTAGAGGTCTGATGGGGAACCAGCACCAGAAGGTTGCTAAATCGGGGCAATGAACGACTGCGTGGTCCGTATTTTTGCATAATGTACACGCTGGTTGTTGCTGCGAAGTGCCGTTGGGGGTAACTAGGGGTTCCTTGCTGGGTCGTTCTTCGACTGTCAAGAACATGACGGTCCCGCTCATCTCATCTGCTTGGGTCATGGAGCTGCCGATGGACTTAGCATCCATATCGTCTTCTTGGGAAAGGCGAACTATGGCTGAGCGGAGGCTAGCAAGGGCTAGCCAGAAGCAAGGTATGTAGTGACAATCCTCCAAAAGGTGATTGTCAGTGCATAACGAACATGTGAATTGCGTTGCTCGTAGCCCCATGTAGTAAACCCTTTCGATTGGATACCATCTGTGAATGAGCTCCAAGGCTGCACACTCTTCGAGGTAGTGGCTATGTTCATCGCATAGCGTGCAACATATAATGGGCATTACTGGGGGCCGTTCTACAATCCTATGTTCCTCTTGTAAGTATAGGATGGTACGAGGCTCGTCGTTAACCGACTGGGTGGAGGGATCCTCTTGATAGGATCGCTCGATCGCATGTAAGGCATATCTATACCGTGGTATCTCTGGAAAATGGTGGGTATAGTGCCCATAGGTGCCACACAGAGAGCATGTGTGATTGGTACGCAACGGTTTGCCTTTACCTTTGGTGGTAGGTTCCTTTTTACGAGAACGCGACGTCGAGATGTCTGCTTCGGATATGAGGAGTGGTTTTAACTCGTCTAACTCCGGACATATGTGGGTAGGGTGGCCTATAACATCGCATATGGCACAAACTGGTGAATCCATTTGAATGGCGGGGGTCACCATCTTCTTTCCTCTATTTGTGGTTTTCTTGGTCGTGATAACCAATTTCGCAATAGGGACTTCCTTTGCGGGGGCGGTCTCGACAGTTTCTTGGGTTGGTTGAGGCTCCTCGGGGCTGAGGGGCTCTAATCCTGTGGCAGTAACATTGGTGGCTCCTGTTCCAGAATGAGGGACGAGGTACCAAATTGGGAACACCAACGATATGTTGGGTAACACCAGTGTTTCCAAAACCTGCTGGCAGAAGAAGCCAGTTGGGGGGTAGAGGAAATGGGTTTGGGAGGCAGCATAGGCTAGAGAGGCTGCCGTGGCTGATGCCTCCGTGTTGTTACTGCTTGAGTCCGTGTCCTGACTAACCTCGGTGCTTGATGTGGACATCATGCACACCGGGGCCCCTGTGGCATCGGGCGATGCCTCAGGGATAATGGGAGGATATCCTAGGAATGACCCTAGGACGGACGACGGTTTGAATTGGCCAAGGCCATATTCTTGGTACCGTGAAAGACCATCTGCGGTTGTATATACATAGGGTAGAATTACATCCATGTTGGTTAGAGGACGCTTCTCGCTGTGCGTCAGTTGGTCAACAGTAATGATGTGATCCTCGTGGGGGAACATGATAATGCGGAAGACAAAGGAGGCTATGGCGGACATGGCATACATATAACTCTGCCCGAGGAGTATATTGTAATCCAAGTGAGCGTCCAAGACTTCAATGACTATGTGGACCATCTTATCGGCTAAATAGACCGGGACATTTTGGTAGAGGCTGACGGGGGTCGAACGATGACCGTCGTAGGCTCGAAGCGTTATGACCGAGGGTTTTAGTTCAGGAGAACCCAATTTCTGCCAAACATTTTTTGACATGATGCATGTCGATGCACCCTCGTCTCTGACACATCGGTGAATAGTGATATTCTGTACCAATACTAGTATCTGGAATGTGACCATAGAAGGAAGCCTAAGGGTGCCTTTGTCTAAGTCAAAAGCCATCACGCGCATATCGGCAGGGTCGATAGCGCCTAACGCGGAAAGTAGAGCTTTCCGTTGCTTTGGGCACGATTGCAGAATTTCTAATGCGAACATAGCAGCGGGTGATTGCACTAAATCGTCCACGATGCTATAATTATGGGCCTCTTTTGAGTAGTTACCTACTCGTCTATTAGGTCCCTTTGCCATATTTGGCAATGGTTCTATAGGCATCTTTGAAATGGTCAAAGGTGCAGTCGGCGCACTTTTACTAGCCCCTAACGTAGTGGAATCTTGTGGGGTGTCGTAACTGCAATTCCGTGTTTGGAAAAACATTTCTTCCCCAGTCATGTAAATTTCATGGTTTTTTTTTCCCGGAATCATCTAGGTTTTGTTGCTGAGTGCTGACCATCCCTTGGTGGGGGAAAGGTTCTTGCATAACAGCGGGTTGCTAGGAAGATCCTCCTTGTCCTCGGTTACTATGAAGCTTTTTTAGCTTAGGGGGATCGGGACAGTGGTGAGTATAGTGCCCGTACTCACCACATATTGAACAAGAATGGTTTGTTCGCAAAGGTGGCCTTTTGCCTTGCCATTAGGCATTGCTTGGCTCCTGGTTTTGATTATGGTTGGAGTTACCTCCAACCTGGGATCACGGTGGGCATTGTTGGTTGTTGCCCCCCTGTCCAGGGTTCCCTTTGGGTTTTTATTTTTATTTTTTCTTAACCATGTTAGGAGGGTAGTTCTCCTGGTTATACTGGTGTGGTTCATTATGGAACGGCTACACAAAGTTCACCTATGCATTGGTTTGCATAGGTGTGTTGTGTGCTTGGGACTGAGCATAACGTTGTCCCTTATTTACACCTGGCCGTTGGGGGGGAGCTCTTCCGTCAGTGTTTCTTCCTGCATACTGGGTCCCCTCAGCCGGAGGATAGGGTCCTCCTTGGTGATACGCTTGCGCCCTACGAGTCAAATCTTGTTGAGGCATGTGATGACTTAAAAATCTGGGTTGAGACACGTTCTGGGTATAATTGTGTGTGTAACTGGGATTATGACAACTACTGCCTAGGTACCCTTCGGTCAATGACCCAATTAGTCTGTCTGCAGAATTCGACGCGCCTCGCAATTCTTGATAAGTTTGCAGGCACGGGGCATTAGGCAAGATATTGTAAATGTATCCTGACTGCGTATAAATCAGTTCAAGCTTCTGGGATTTACTGATTGCGTCCTCTTCAGATGTGGGGTATTGCTGTGCCACATCCTTTGAAATCTCTTCCGTCAGAGTTTTCAAGAATAAATATAAGAGGACCCGATCGTCAAGTTTAGCTTTGCATAAACTGTGACACTGCCTCCACTCATGAAGATGGTCAGAGATATGAACGGCGGGGGTTTGTATAAAATGAGTCAGTTACTCCATTCCCGAATAATGGTGATTGGGCACTTGAAAATAAGTGAGGAATGCGATAGAGAGGGCGCTAAAGGTTCCATGTGAAGCAGGAGGTTGCTCCATGTACCACTTCGCGGCTACTCCCGTAAGAGTGTGTTGAAATAGCCTCAATCGAATAGTGTCGTTGATGATACTATTCAATGAGCACCACAGGTGAAAGGTCATTATATGATTACCCAGGTCTTCTGCTTGCTTGCCTTTGAATTTTGGTATATATGAAGGGAGCTTCGTGGGCATGGGAGGCCATGAAGGATCGTGTGCAATGGGGTCATTTGTGAGCTTGGTTAAATCAGGTAGATTTAACACAGCTAAGAAGGGTGACTGGGAGGTTGACACCATGGCAACGTGTGAAGACACGAAGTTCTGGTTAGAACGAGGGTTAGTCTGTGACGTACCCTAATGTGTGTTCAGCTGGCTTCCCGAATGGGATGCGCTCCTCTGCCCCCTAGGGGTCAAGGGGGGAGTGGTGTGCGGTGTGGTGTTGGGAGACCGACTAGGGTTCCCAACTATGGTTGCTCCAATGGAGGATGAACCAATGACGGTGGCAGCATTCCGTTTTTTACGCCTAAATGGCGAAAGACCTGGAACCCCTCCCTGTAATGGGGGGAGGTCCAAAAGACGCCTGGATCGATGAGGTTCTGTTGGGACTGTTTGAGTGTCAACTAGGTTAGGTTTTGGAAAAATTTGAGGGGATAGAGTCTAAGTCAAAGCAAAATTATGGCCACATGCATAAAACAAAGCGAAAATAAAATGATTTTCCCTTTAACTTTATCTATGTGATCAATCAAGCAAAAATATGGTTTTTGTTTGTTTTGTGCATGATACTCAAAATCCTAGAAGAACTATGCATCCTCACACACTCAAAAGTAACATGGCCTTGAAAGAGCTGGCGACGCCCCCAGTTAGTCGAAGAGAATCCACCAAGGTAAGGGTAGAGGGTCTGGCGCTTGCCTGCACTGTCACCTATAGGGTAAAGGATGCCCTAGTTTTTGGCCACTACGAACCACCGTCCCACGTGAGCATTCGAGTCTTGGGCTTCTCGGTAGTCAACTAACAGTACCGAGTATCATATGAGTCAGGTATCCCCAACTGATACCGCACGCACTGTGCCTAAGCCTAACCCTCTCTGAATCAGGTCTCTGTCGTGCTCGAGTTTTCTTTTCCGTGGGCTGATAGGTGGATTTTAAGCTCCCTAAATACATAACTTCTATGTTTCAATATGAAGTATGATCAAGGCGGCTTATTGGATGCCTACCCCCTTGATCCTAACTTAAACTATAAATTCTTTTGTGGCCCCTGTGGGGAGAATTTAGTGAGTTTTGGTTAAGTTAGTTTTAGGTGGCTTTCTTTGCTTAATGGGTGAGTGTGTGTGAGCATAAGGTGAACAAGCTCATAGTTTGAACATTTGGATATCAGTGATCCTTTACAAAAAACCCCTAGTTAAACTATGTTATCTTGTTCCTGGCTCAAATGGAAAACATGTGCGGATAATGGGCCGCTTTCAAATCTTCCTAGTTAATCTATGTGGCTAACTAAAGGGAGATGGTGAATCGCGAAAATAGAGTGTTCATATGCTTTCCTAGGATCACCGAAGGGTGCAAAGGAAACAAATATTACTTGCTCTAATCAGTGATTAAATCCTAGTCCCGCAATTTCCTAAATGCAAAAATTGAATTAAGCTAAACAATTTCTACACTAGCTTATGCATGTGTGGTCTTGGGCCACTTACTTGGACTAGTTAATCTAAGTGTGAATACCAAATTTTTTCAAAACATAAATTATTCGGAATGCAATGGTTAATTTTCCTCCTACTTAAACTATGTGAAGATTTTTGCAAAAAATAAACTTAAAGAGAAACTAACTCTATGCCTACAGAAAGCAGCAAAAAGTGAGTTCTCAAAAGCTGTGGGGTATCAACACAAGTGCTGGCAGATACATTAGGGGCTGCCCAGCACACTAGAAGCAGAAAAATGCAGAATATAGGGAAAAAAATCTCATTCTGCCATTTGTGTGCAAAAAGCCTTGACAGGTGCGCCATCCTACACGTAGGTCAGAGCTGAACGCGCGCCCTGCGCGTCTGTGGTAAAAAACTGTGCACAAAAATCCTGCAAGTAAAAAATATTAGGAGCTGCATTCTTCAGTCTATCACTCCAGTGAATCTAGGGATTGTAAGATGGGTCATAGGACTGTCATCTCCACTCCAGCATAGACAAAGGGTCTCTTGCAAAAGATGGCACAACCACATAAACTTGGAACACGTCAATGGAGTCGCCAATCCTGTTGTGGTGGATTTGTCGCACGGGTGTAAGAAATCGCACCAGTTTAAAAAGTGTGGTCTACTCCTTAAACTATTGGTAACAGGCAGAAAGTGGTGGAGCTCTAAAGCACACAATTCAGTGGAAAAAGTATGCAAAAGTATGCTTAGGTTAAACTAAAACTAAAACACAAATATACAGAAGCTATCAAAGAGAGTCAAAACGATAATAATGCAAACGATGGCTCAAAGGCCTCTTCTTATTAAACGTTTGAAATGGAGAAGAAATTTTACCCACTTGCCAAAGGAACCTAGGCAATGGCTCTAGGTCCTGATGCAAGGATGTTGCCTTCCAAGCTCTACCTCTGATGCAGTCTCCCTCTCTCTCTCTGCCGTGGTGGACTAGGATTGTTGGGTGGCCAACGATCGAGTCCTCTTCAGCTCCAGCTCCGGCTCCGAGTCACACAATGCTGGTGTTGCTTGGGCAACTTTGGCCAACATAACAATGTGATCACCATTTCTTCATCTCTTGGTGGCTTTATATAGGGGAGTTTCAAATCCTCCTTCCCTCCCTTGGTACATGATGGATGGTGACCCAAGGGAAAGGTATGATTCCATTGTGTGCTTCACATATTCCTTTGTGTGCTCACATGATGTCTAGGGAGGCGCTGGTGGTTGTCCTTAGGCGGCTTCATATAAGGAGTAGTTGTCCTTTGCTTGGTGTGGTCCTGGAAAGTGACATTTTGCCATTTCTAGGAATGCGCGCTTATCAGGCAAAAAGGTGCGCAAAAGGCGCTCTTCTCGAAGGATTAAGCGCGTATTTCAGCATTTAAGACTAGTTCAAATCTAATTTTCTCAAAACCTTAGAGATTTTAAATACTTCTTGATTCCATAATTTGTTCCTGCCCTGTAAATCCTTAGGCTTGACATTAATTAATGCCATTTTCTACTGTACGATTTTCCAGTGTTAACAATCACCATGGATTGGGAGACCTTGGATATGGAATGGATAGATAAGAAGAGTGGTAAGCACCAAATGATAAGGGATATGCACACCTATCCACCTCAGGTAGTCTCAACACATAGGATGGAGGTTGATTTGCGCATAGGAGACATAGAATGGCCAGTAGAACTACGTATGTCAGAGACGGGAGGCAAGGAAAAACCAGTCCACTCTGATGTGCAGTCTATTCTAGACTGCTATTCTACACTATTTGGGGACATTCCACCGAGAAGGCCACCAGACCGTGGGTTTGAACATACTATTGAGTTGGAACAGGGGATCCAAGCAGTAATCACCACACCCTATAGGCACCCCAAATCTTACAGGGATGAGATTTAGAGAGCTATTTAGGAGCTATTTAGGAGTTCTTATCTTTAGGACATATCCGAACCAACACCAATCCTTTTGCTTCTTATGTGGTCTTGGTGAAGAAGGATGGTACCTTAAGGATGTGCATTGACTATAAAGCCTTGAATAAGAAGACAATGAAGAATAGGTACCCGATTCCCAGGATCGATGACCTAATGGATGAGATGAGGGGATAGAAGTTATTTTCAAAGATTGATTTGAGATCAGGGTACCATCAGATCAAGGTAAGGGATCAGGATATCCCCAAGACTGCATTTAGATATCATTATGGCCACTTTGAGTTCTTGGTGATGCCCCTTGGGTTGATAAATGATCTGACTACTTTTCAATCTTGTATGAACCACATCTTTGGTGGTCAGTTGAGGAACTTTGTGTTGTTTTTCTTTGACTACATTCTCATCTACAGTCACACATGGGAAGAGCATCTACAACATATTGAGGCAGTACTATGCATTCTGGAAGAGAAGCAATTCTATGCCAAGCTCTCCAAATGTGAGTTTGGGCTCACAGAGATGCTTTATTTAGGCCACATCATTGGATTGGATGGAGTAAGGGTCCATGAGTAGAAGATCTGGGCTATTCAAGATTAGCCAGAGCCAAAGAATGTAACATAAATTTGGGGTTTGTAGGCATCTGCACCTACTACCGAAAGTTTGTCAAAGGGTTCTCCCAAATTGCAGCACCACTCACAGATCTGACCAAGAAGGGAGCCTTTGCTTGGACAAACACTGCGCAGAGGGCCTTTGATACGCTCAAGGAGGTGATGAGTAGTTTTCTGGTGTTGGTATTTCCATATTTCACCTAGCCCTTTGTGCTGGAATGTGATGCTTCAGGGAAGGGTATTGGCACAGTCTTGATGCAGGGGGGCCATCCCATAGCCTTTGAGAGTTGGAATTTGCTGCCACATGAGAGGTTGTATCCCATATATGACAAGGAGATGCTAGCCATTATGCATGCATTGGCCAAATTCAGACAGTATCTGGTAGGAAACGGATTCAGAGTAAATACTAATCACAACAGTATTCAGTATTTTCTTGAGCAAAAGTAACTGTAAGAGAGGCAACAAAAATGGGTTAGAAAAATTTAGGAATATGAATTTGACATTGAATATCTCAAACAGAAGAGCAATGTGGTAATTGATGCCTTATCACAGAGACCAGCATCACTATCCTTGATGAGTGTGGATTCAGATTGGAGGGCCCAACTTTTGGTGGAGTATTCCAAAGATCGCTTCACATGTGAGAAACTAGATGGGCAGGTGACCGATGAGAGATATAGAGTAATGTATGAGGCCATCTACTACCGAGACTGGATCTTCTTGACTAGAGATTCTAAGCTCAAGGAGAATATTTTCCATGCAACACATGATTCACCGCTCGTAGGCCACAAAGGTTTCACAAAGACATATCGGGTCATTAGAGAGAGATTCTCATGGAAGGGCCTCAAGAAGGATGTCCTCCAGCATATCAAGGAGTGTGTAGTTTGCTAGAGAAATATAAGGGAGAATAGCCATCCTGCAGGGTTGTTACAACCACTTCCTGTTCTAGAGGGGAAATGGGAGAGAATTTCTATGGACTTCATTATCAGTTTGCTAGCAGTGTAGGGCAAGGATTGTATATTTGTGGTCGTTGATCGACTAGAAAAGTATTCACATTTCTTTGCCATCTCCTCAAGGTAAATTGCTTCACAAGTGGCCGAGATTTTCTTTAGAGATGTTTTCAGACTTCATGGTATTCCTAAGACCATAGTCAGTGATAGAGATAGTCGCTTCATGGGTGGCTTTTGGCAGGAGCTTTTTCATTTGGTGGGTACCGAGTTGACATCGAGTACTTGTTATCACCCATAGACAGATGGGCAGACAAAGATAGTAAACAAGTGGCTAGAAGGCTACTTGAGAAACTATGTTTTGGGGCAGCAGAGAGCAAAGCTACGTTGGCTCCACTTGGGAGAATATTGCTACAATACAACATTTCATATGTCGATCATTATGTCTCCATTTCAAACTCTATATGGTTATGATGCTTTATCATTTGTTTATGTGATGTTTGGAGCAAGAAGGCTCCTAGAGCCAAAGAGTGGATCCAAGAGAGTCAGGATATACTCTGTGCTATTAAGGACAACATTGCTACAACCCAAAATCAGCAGAAGTTATATGCAGATCAAGGTCGGGTGGAGAGACAGTTTGAGGTGGATGATTTGGTCTATCTCCATATTCAGCCTTACAAGCAGTCTATGCTGAAGGAGAAGGGGGATGAGAAGCTTAAGCCCCGTTTCTATGGGCCATACAAGGTGATCCTACATGTTGGGGAAGTAGCATATGAGTTGGAGATCCCCATTGGGAGTAATATCCACAATATTTTTCACATCTCATGCCTCAAGAAGTCCATTTGACAACATGCAGTTGCCACTATGGATCTCTCACCTATTGATGATGAGGGCCATCTGGTTTTACAACCGGAAGCTATCTTGGATACTCGGGTGAGGAAGCTAAGAAACATGGTGATCAAAGAATATCTAGTTCGATGGAGGAACCTTCCAGATGAGGATGCCACTTGGGAAGGAGAGAAGATTTTGCAGCATCTATCCTTGCAGTTGCTTGAGGACAAGAAAAATTTGAGAGGGGAGGACTGTAATATTCCTAATTAGCTTTTAGCTAATTAGAATATTAATTTTTGTTTTTTTCAACAAGATAGATGAATAAGAGGGTAGAGGGACCCATAAATCCCTTTGGTAGGAATAAAACCACTTCTTATGTGAATGTGGATCAATGCGTCTAGATAGGGTCAAGATGAATAAACCACTTCTTGGTGTGAATGTGGGTCAGTGCATGTGGATGGGGTCAATTTGACCAAATCAACAGCGCAGTCATGGAGGTAGTTGAGACAATGGAGGACAACACAGTCATAATGGAGGTTTGTGGCCATGTGTGTAGCATCATTATTGTGTGGGGCCAAGAGGGTGAGGGCTCAGAAGCATATAAGGAAGGGGATGGAAGCCATATAAAGCATTCTGAATATTGTTTATGAATTGTCTTTTATGACTTTCTGCATGCTTCAGTTGTTTAGCTAAGTCTATTGTGCTATTTAGCACACGGGTGTTTCCGAGCGAAAATCCCACCCTTATCCTTGGGGGACTTCGATTTCCCACTCAGGAAAGGTTCTTAAGCTGCATTTCATCATCAGGCATCAGGCCAATCTTCACCCCCTATCAACAACGCAGTCTCCTTCAGCAATTGCACAATCCAGGAGGGAAAATCTATTGGAGTACCAATAACCCAAGTTTCTTAGCTTGGCATCCAATGACGGGAGCAACCCTTCATCCGAGAAGTTGATTGGGAGGAGTAACAACAGGAGGATCTTCAAGCTCTCTATCAAGGTTGAAAATATATTTATTTGACACCTTTGGGGTTCATACTTTTCTAGTTCTAAGAAAGGGATAGGAACATTCACTTTAGTTAATGCATTTCCAAAAATCAACATCTAGAGAAGTATCATTACCTTTTGGGATTGATGTGGTTTTGGGGTTTCCATTACTAAAGGATAAAGACGTTCTATTACAATTCTATGGAAGGGTATCATTGTTGCTTGCCTCAGGGTTTTCCTCCTCCCCATTATTTAGTGTGGGATTCATTGCAACGTGGAAACTAAGGGATCCATTCCATATTTATCATGTTGGTAGGGGCAAGAGTGCTAGGAACATTTTGTTGAAGGAAATTCTTTCCACCACTTGGGCTTGGGTCCCTTCTTGGGACCTTGTCATAATTGTGCTAAAGATTAGGAGAATAATTTGGACGGGTATGTCTTTCCCCATCTAAGAGATTCAACTTATTCATCATAACTAGTTTCCCCTTCATAAGCTCATTAGTTACTTTATCGAATTTTTGAGTAAAATATTGTAAAGTTGGGTCAACACAATCTTAAGGACTAGGCTTGACTTCTACTTTGGTTATAGGATAGGATATTGAGTCAAATTTAGAAGTGGCAAGGTTATGTTCAATAGTCACGGCATAGGCCTTGGCTTGCTCAAGATTTATGGGTTCCTTATCCTCTAAGGCATAGGAAGTGTTTCAACAAATGAAGAGATATATACTACATCAAGATTGTGTCTATGGTGTAGCAACCCTTTTTTCTAACCCTCTTGTAAAGATCATTGTGTATATTAATTCATGTAAATAATGTGGAGATACAAATAATGATTGGGTTGGAGGAGTGGGCATGGATTAAGATCCTGAGGAGGAGGATTTGCTTATGCAGTGTTTAAACCCAAACCCAAACCACTTCATTTATTCCCCTATCCATCTCCCTAGTAGATTAAACAATTTTTTGGTTCAAGAATTGAGGTTTTGTTTGGGTAGCTTACAGTAAAGGACAAGGCTCATGTGGCCTCACTTTATTGTAGGACATGTTGGGAGATTCAACACACAAGAGCAAAGAAAAAATAGAAAGTTTTACATAGGGGAGAGAGGACAGAGAATTGGGGTATGACATTGTTGGCATAATGAAATGCTCCACACCTAATAATGTTGGCAAGGAGCGATTTGGAAGGGGAATTGCCCATGATTACTTGTTTTTCCACGATGTGAGTAGATGGAAGTTGGGTCGTCCCATGGGAGATGGGGGTGAAAGGAAGCATATGCGCAAGATCGGGGGCACTTAGGAGAAAAAATGTTGCATAAAGTCTTTGTGGTGCGATCGGGAAATCGTTCCTTGCAGCATTATGGTGTGACTGAATGCATGTATCGGTTTTGGATTTGGCCGATAAGACTCTATGGAGATATTGATTCACTCATTGCTTTCCTTGGGTCTAAAAAATGACCCTTAGAATTAGGTCATACTCCTGGACTAAGGAAAATTTCACTCAACCTTAGGTGAATCCATGTGATTGATTTTCTGAGAGATAGAGAGTCATTGTGGTGATTACTTCATGGGAGCAAGTGATCAACCACTTGGATAGTGGAATCCTCTTGAATATATGTCTGACTGATTATTGTTGTGAATTTCCTTAAGCACTTGACTCGTTATACATACAAATCGAGGGTGGTCAGCTGCAAGAAATATTCTAGTGTAGCTAGCCTATAGTTGGGTGGAGATTGGAAGTCCCTCCTTTAGTTTCCAGCCATTCCAAGTTAATCAAATAATCATTCTTGGTTATGCATGTTAAATTACATGCTATGATATGTCTTATTGTGCTTATGACTGATGACTAATCCTGTGTCATTTATGTAAAAATTCCTAATTCACTATATATTCATGCTTGACCAGCTAACTTGTATATCTATGGTGAATATGAGTTGTTTGATTTATGTGGTTGCAACTTTCTGAGTCATTTGCAATTTGTTTGATATGTCCCTTATTGGTGATCTGAAATCACTCAAGACTAATTGTGATTTCATAAGTTATATATATAGTTATAAGTTTTGGCATCTCACTATTGTGACCATGTTTGTGGGTTATCTCATTAATAGTTCAATCTATGTGTTGTGTGTATGGACTAGTTCTACCTATACAAGGTTGTTGAGATCTATATTTGATCATAGTGAGTGATTTTCTTTATATGTCTTTATGGTCATGATAAATTTATGGATCTATGTGCTTCTATTAGCCTAATAGTTTACAAAGTTATTTACACAAATATGCATGGTTTCTTGATATGCTTCAACTAACCTATTATGGTATGTGAATTCTATAATCTAGCATGCTATGTATATTATGTATCTCTAATTGTTTATGAACGTTCATTGTTTTTCCTAGTAAATGGTTGAGAATGATGCAATGTATGATATATCAATGGATCTGATAGTGTTTTTTGAGATCAATTATGTAGTTTGATATGGTTGTGTATCTGAATATATACAGTATTATTAGCAATATATTAGCTTGTTAAAATGTATTATAGCAGGCATGTTGATAGATACTTAGATTGTGTTATGGCAGAATGTAATGAGTAGAAGATTCAACGAGTGAATAAGGATTTTATCTTTGTAGAATGGGTGTTTTGAGTGATTCTCTACTTCAAGGTGAACCTTGGCAGAGTCCTTTTTAGTTATTATACTTTCAAAGATTGAGTATCGTAAAAATTGGATTTGTATCCAAGTCCGCACGGATTTTTGGCAGTTCTAGATACCTTTTCAACTCCCAAAAATTAGATTGTATATGAGAAATTGAGGGGTGAAGGCATGGTGAAAAACTTACAAAACCCCAGATGCAGGCCAAAAGTCGGATATCTATTTGACTAGAAGATGTATCTGAAGATCTAGGCATATGACCAGCTAGTGCTGGTACATTATTTGAAAAGGGTCAGATTTTTACATGGAGTGTAGAGTTATCTGGGGTAGGCCCAACTTGGTTGAATATCTACGCAAGTTTTGAATTTCCCCGTGGTGCAGAGTATATGAGATGGGCCTCAGTTGGGTGATTAATTACACAAGGTTGGATTTTGGAGGAAGCAAAATATATTTGGGGTGGGGCCAAGTGTAGTGGGATAATTGCGCAAGGTCGGATTTACTACTTCGTGGACGTATCCAAGGTTCTAGGGGATATTCCAAAGTGTAAGTCCTGGTGCACATGGATTTTCAAACAAAACCGGATACAACAGATTTTTGCAGAAATTCAAGTTGAGGTTGGTCTTGTGGGACTCTCAAATTAAGATGAGGTGGCAAACGCCACGAATGCAAGACGATGGTCGTATTGACGCCATGTAGGTATTGCAGAGTGATGTGGCATTGATCAGGGTAACATGGTAAGGCCACGTGGGTCTCACATGGTAGTATCTCGTTGATGTGGTAGGAGTTAATTGGTCAAAATTTAATAAGGCATAAATTTTAATCCGAAATTTGGATTGAGATACATTTTATATCGTCGTAAAGATTTCAATGTTTCGAACATGATGTTGACTTTGTTTTGAGTTTCGATGGGGTTGGAAAAGAATGATTTTTGTAATTTCATCTTCACAATAAATCGTCAGGGTCGGGTTGAGTCATAAGTAACACCTTCCATCGCCCGAAATTGTTTGCGGGGGTGGAAGGGAGTGTTACAGAGTAGTATCAGAGCATCATGGTTTATCACTCATACTGAATGGGCCATGAAATAGAAAGTTAGAATTAGATCTTAATTTCAGCACTGGACCTGACGATGCTCACACATAGATGATTAAATTTTTTATTATGATAAGTTGTTTGTTATGTATATATATACATATTCTAACCTTTAAACTTACAAATTTCATGGCTGCTAGCCTTGGTAAAACGTTGATTTCAAACCTAGTGATAATATGGTTATAAACATGTTAATATGTCCTATTCAATTTTTGGAATATGTGGCTGGCATGGGTTCTAGATGTGTGAACAAAGCAACACATCAAATGCTTCATATCAATATGCTTAGTATCGGCATGGAAATATAATAAGTTGATTTGTTTATGCTTTATATAACTAACAAATATGTGTGTGTGACAACACATGTGAAGATGCAATTACAGTAAGAGATAAAGGGATAGATAACAATAGGGTACAATGTTTATTTTTGGTAGCATAGAAAGTGCTCTAAATCTCAAAATTTGTGGAGAGGCTTAGACACATGTATTCCAGATAAACCATAAATCGTTTTGGGAAATTCTACCCGGAAAATAGTTTTATTTGATAAATTAATTATTTTTAATATGACCCTAAGTCTAAACTTAGGAAATTAAAGCAATTAATGAGTATTAATCTAAATTGTGGGTGTGACTTCTAGAAGAAGACGAGGATAAAGTCAAAATGATCTCATCCATTGATTTTTTTCTAATCTAGGTCATTGAATGTCAACGAGAAGATTATTTAAAAAATCTTGAGGGTCATTTGGAAAACACACTAGTGCAGATACTCAGTTGCCAAAGTAAATTGATTTTCTCAGTGGTTGAAGTTCGATAAGAGAAAATCGATCCAGAGGGAGATTTTCAAGTGGAGGAGAGAAAGAGAGGGTTCAGCATCAATCTGGGGTATAGGAGTAGGTGATGCAGTGAAAGGAAGAGACAACGCAGAGGCAAGAAGGGCACAACGCAGAGGGGTGACGCAATTATACGCAGTACCTATCAGTAGAGTTATATGCTTAGTCATGAGTGTGTTTTAAACTTTTTTGTTTTTAGGATAAAAATTTGTAAATTTCAAAAAAAATTAGAACATTAGCGAAAGTTCCGGTAGTGCTTGTTTTTTCCCTGTTAAATAGTGTGTTTTAATTTTTTTTTACATCTATTTTTCCTTTACCCGATGCTACCGGAAATTCCGGAAACCTCCCCTATTTTTTTTTAAATAAAAAAAAAGTGCATCCGCTTTTGTGTGAGCCACGTGTTCCCGATATTAACCAAGGTTTAAAACTTTTTATCATGAGCTATGTCACGTGATAGGAAAGGCCTACATTTGAGTGATGTCGATTTAAGTCATGGTTATACGTGGAAGAAGCTAGGTGTCAATGTGCAGTTGTAAAATCCAACCATTGTTTGCCCTGTCTGTCAGCTTGAGTCATTATATCCACATACCAAGGTCTGTATCTAGTGTCAAGGTAGATTGTTGATCTGCAATTTAATGTGCTGACTGTTTGTTTTGATCACGCATGAACGCTGCCGGAATTTTAGGCGTGTCATAAGAATACGATGGAAGAGACTGTTAGCTTCAATTCCTTTCAGCTTCGGCCACCTATAGTGGATAATCTGAAACAAAGCAGCCAAATGAAGTTAATCATGACTATCACAAGTTGTGTTATACGGTCTAGGATATTTCCCATTATGAAAAAATCTCATGCATGGAAAGGTGAACCAACATATCATTTTAAATCACCGAAAGAAATGGAAAACCATTAGTTTTAAAATTCAGTTGTTGGCGAATGAACAGTTCCAGTGAGAAGCTTGAAAAGGGAGACTCAGTTTTTAGACAGTTTGCATTGAATACACAGCAACACCTGTTAATTAAGCTTTCCTAATCTTGACACCTATAATATTTTAGCATAAAACCTTCTTTATTTCCGAAGATGACTAAGAAAGGAGGAAAACTAAAATATATTGAAACTCAAGGAGCTGATTTAATAGATGCAAATATGAATGTGAGGAGGTTCTTTGTATAGGAAGGGTGGTATCCATTTTTTTTCAAGATTAGGAAGCTCTCATCTAGGAGTAGCTAAGGAATTTTCCCACTCATTTGATAGGCAAGAAGCAAATGCCTATGGCCTCAAATTGCAGGTATCAGCAAAATCCTTTGTTGAAGCTTTCCACCTCCCACAGGAAGGAGAAAAATGGTTTAAAAGCCAAGTTATCACTGGAGGAGACCTCAATAGCTTCATCAAGGATGAATATAGAGACCCTAAATGAGCTAAGGGGATTCCTATCAGTTATCTCAAGAATGAATGGGCTGAAACTGTCAAGCTCATAAAGATATACATTACTTGTGAGAGGAGGTATACTGTTGTTTTTATTTATAACATGAGGTTTTTGTTTCACGTTGCAGGTATGAAGACCCTCAACCTACCTTTCTTTCTGCTGAAAATCTTGACTAATATGTCAACTAGGATACAAACCCATGCAACATCTTCAGAATATAACATTTATCATCAGGCTCTTATCAAGGTGTTGGTTATTGAAGAACTCAGAAAAAGAAACCAGTCATGGGAGCACTTTCTATTTTACAGGGCATGCCAACCTGCACCTACACAACACATTCATGCTCGGCTATCTCCAGCTTCATAGCAACATTCTCAACCTGCTAAGAAGAAGGGAAAAAGTCAGAAGCCAACTACTTCATCAGTTGGTAAAAGGACTAAAAGGAAAGCTAAGAAGGAGAATATCTACAAGAAGGCTAAAGGCAGAAAGGAAGAGGCCCCCTCAACCAAATTTGAAGAGATTTGGAGAAAGGAGAAGGTTCATCGACCAGCAAGCCCAAATCAATGAAGATTGTGCCTCCTATTTCTCCTTTTCCCAAGGTCTATGCCAGAGCACGGAGAGGAAAGTATGTAGTTGTAGAAAAATCGAAAGAACAGGTGTTGCCGAAAGTTTTGGAAGCAAACATTCAGTAAAAGGCTGAGAAGGACTATCATCCCACCAAGTCAGATGAGGAGATCATAAAGGATGCAGGGTATGATATTAGCAACAAGGGAAGACAAAAATATGCAAAACAAGTTGTTGGCAGCAGAAAAAGACACACAAGAGCCAACAACAAATTCAGGCTAAAATCCAAATCCCTGCGTAACCCAAGTTTACTAACAGAAGTTATAGATATTGAGAGGCAGTCTGGAGAGTTACAGACTGTAACTCCTTCAATTGCAGAGTCTAGTGGGTCCAAGAAGAAATATAAGGGTAAAATCCCTTCAAACTTAGAGGAGAAAAAGACCATTGCAAAAGAGACAACAACTAGGACCACAAGGTCAAAATCAAAAGTTGAAAAACAAACAGATTTAGACAAGCTTTCAGAAGTTACAGCTCATATGGAGGAGAGGTAAAAGGATGTCCTAGTGAAATACCTTTTTGCCTACTAGTTATATTTTTGAACAGCTAAATATTCAAAATGTTTAAGTCTGCACATAATTTTTTAAGTATTTTGCTGTGCATTTTTTAAAAGGAAACAGAACATTACTGGAAATTATAGTAGCATTACAATTTTTACGCAGTTACAAATTTTTACCGGAAGTTCCGGTAGCATCTGTTTTAAATGATTTTTAACAGATGTCAATAGAATTTTTGAGCTAGTTCTAGAATGATAAGAAATCCTAACGATATAGACATGTCAAGTGATGGTTGATAAGTGGTTTTGAGGTTGTTAAAAGTCACATTTAATGAAGACACGTGGATTTTAAAGAACCAAGGTCATGGAGAGACAAATAAGAAGAAAAGGAGGCAGGTTGCTAGCACACTCATCAGCACAATTCAAACTGTCTTCTTTCTTCCTATCTACATTTTTCATGTTAGTTATATTTCGATAGGATATGTCTTTAATGTCATATAAATCCTATGTAATGTAAGGAAGAGTGGATCCTTATTTTTAGGAGAGATGGAATTGGTGCCTCTCTCTATAAATATCATTTGTAAATGTCATTTCAGGGTTGGATTTTGGTTCACCTTGAGACTTTTCATAAAAAAGAAAACTCATTTTTTCACTTCATGCTGGAGGATTTTGTGTTTCAAGGACTATATAATGTATGGTGTCTTTTTCTTGTTATTTCTTTCATCTGATTTATGATTTACAGTAGCTAACAAAGTATGAGTAACAGAATTGTTAGAGGATCTAATAGTTAATTATCTATTATTTAGTTTCTTGCAAATCATTCATATGTTGTGTAGAGTATGTTAGTGAAGGTTTCATGAAGGATTTATGAAATTATTTATGCATGTATTATGTTTTTTAAATGTTGTTTCCTTTAAATAAAACATAGTTTATGTAAAAGGCCACTCTTGTAGCTGTGTGACTGATTTAGGATATGCATATTTCTTAGATTGAGTACCAGCTATATGTCACCTTTACAAAGTTATAAGTCTAGTTCTGAGGTGTACAGTTCCAACTGTCTTTTTAGACTAATTTACACCTAGAAACTCCATTGTTGAAGTTATGGCTTCTAGAAGGGCTAGAACTAGGGCTAACTGACATTCCCCTTTGATAATCCCAGTCCCTGATCTTGAGAAGCTAATCAAGAAAAAGAGTAAATGAAATTTTTTTGCCTGTGCTACTGTTTTCTCAAAGGTTGTCCCTAAAGTAGTGTTGCAAACTTTGTCCCCTATTTTTGCAGAAAATTATGTACCTCCCTTATGTACCTCAAAATCCACCAATTGTTGTTCCACAAATCCGAGCAACTAATACCATGGCATGTCAAAACCCACTCCCTAACTGAATAGATGCAATTGTTGCTTCTAGGTATGCCCCTTTAGTTTTACCTTAACCTATGAATGCATTACCTGCAGGAGATTATCTCAAGTATATGCCTAAATTTAGTGGTGAGGGAGAGGTAACAACTGAAGAACACCTTGCTATTTTTATGCCTATGCTGACAATCTAAATATTGAGCATGAAGAAATTTGGATGAGAGTTTTTGTTCAGAGCCTTGAGGGTGATGTTAGGTAATGGTTCAGATCATTGATAGCTGGTCCCATCACTATAATTGAAACCCTAGATGATATATTTTTAAGGAAATGGGGTGATAAGAAATATTTTTTGTATTATATCACTAAATTTGGTGCAATCAAATGAAAATAAGAAGAAACAGTTTCTGTTTTTTCTAATAGATTCAATAAGATGTATAGCAAAATACCTACTGAAATCAAGCCTATTGAAGCTTCAACCAAAATCACTTATGTTGGTGCCTTTGATCTTGATTTTTGTTTATTATTGAGAGAAAGAGTATCTACAACACTAACAAAAATGCATGACAATGCACTGGAGGTAGAATCTAATGTATTAGCAGTTGATAGGCTCGAAGGAGGGTTTGACAGAGAAAAAAGGAAGCAAAAAGCTAAAGTTTCATCTTCATGAACTTTTTACATAGATCCTAAGCTAGATGAGCTAACCAAGATGGTCAAGTCATTGACCACTGAGATGTCCAAACTCAAGATGGAAGCAAGACCAGCTACTACTAGAAATGTTTCATTTGATCAGCCTAATAGGCAGTAGTTTAGAAGACCTAATGCTCCTCAAATTTTTTAGCGAGAAAGAAGAGATGTTGATGATCAAAAAGTGAAGCCCCCTTTGAAGAATTCTATGTTTGAAGATGAAGAGGAAGGTGAAGGGTTGGAGAAAGGTGCTGATATCAATTGTCTAAGATATAAAGAAGGGTTGATTCATCTTACACAAACAGAGTATGAATACTTCATGTCATATACTCAGAATAATGAAGTGAGTCCTGATCAATCCATGATTGCAGCTGATCATCAAAGTAGATAAAATCTCATATCGAAGAAGATTGATGATAACTCAAGCATGTTTCACATCCAAAGAAGACTAAGGATGCAATTAAAATTCTAGCAGAAAAACAAGTGGCTGAACCAAGCAGCCCAGAATTTTCGGTGGTAGCTAACCCTCCTTCACTTGAGGTAAAAATTGCTCACAAGTTGCCCCCTGCTTTCAGTTTTGAAAATGAGATACAAAAGATTAAGATTCTTGTTCCTCTTGTAGAAGTCATGAAAAATGATGATTTCAAAAAGACTTTTATGAAAGCTCTTCAGCCTCCACCTACCAAAGTAGCCTATGATTTTGTTAACCTTCAAGATGGCAAGCCCACTGTTATTTTAGGTCCATTGGTAGAAGACATAGATGACTCTACCCCTACCTTTTATCTATCTATGAATAATCATGATAAAATCTTGCATAATTGCCTAATGGACTCCGGAGCCTCACATAATTTAATGCCCAAGGTAGTCATGGATGAACTAGGTCTCGAAATAAATTGAGAATACCAAGATCTTTACTCTTTTCATTCCCGAAAAGTCCAATGCCTTGGTGTCTTCAAATACCTTGCAGTAAGCCTCTTTCATTTACCCATGAGAGGGATGGTGATGGATATTGTCAGTAGTTGATATTCCCCCTAGATTTGGCATGTTACTTTCTAGATTATGGATTAGAAGGTTGGGAGGAACTTTGCAAATGGATTTCACTTATGCTACTGTCCTTGTTTTTGGAGGAGAACAAAGAAGACTTAATAGAGAATCTCAGCTAGCATATATCATTAGTGACAAAAAATACCCACTAATCATCTGATTTATGCTAGAACAACTTATGTGAGTTCAAGCATTTTACATATGGATAATTATGCCCTGCCTACAAAATTTTTTCAGATTTTTAAGCTTGCTGAAAATCAAATCAGTCATGAGGGTTCTCATATGTGGCAAATGTATTTTGATGGCTCATGTTCTAGAGAAGGAGTTGGTGCAGGAATAGTTCTCATTTCCCCTTTGAAAGATAGCTCCACTTTTTCTTTCAAACTTGAATTTGAAACAACTAACAATGTGGATGAATATGAATCTTTGTTGATTTGTTTAAAAACAACAAAAGACATGAATATTTCATAAATTTATGTTTTTGGAGATGCTGAACTTATTATTCAACAAATCAGAAATGTTTACCAAACTAAGCATCCCAGACTCAGAGATTACCGGAATGCAGTAGGGAGCATTATAGAAGACTCATTTCTAGCCTTTCACATTTCTTTTGTTCCAAGAGAAAGTAATATTTTGGTTGTTTCACTTTCTATTTCAGCAAGCTCATTCAAGATTCCAATACCTATAAAGCTGAAATATGAAGTGGAAGTTAGGTTCAGGCCTAACATTCTTGATAATGTCAAACATTGGAAAGTTTTTGACAATGACCAAGAAATTAGAATATTCATTGAAGCTATTGAAGAATTTGTTGTCCTAAACATTGATCGGGATGAAGATCTCATGAAGGATAATTTTGATTATCAAGATACCAAAAATCTGAAAAAACAGATTGTTGATCAGCCTACCATACGAATGCCTACCAATCATATTCCCAAGGGGTTAATCCCACTTGAGAAGATTTTTTATCACAATGATGTTTCAGTTAAACCACAGTTAGATGAAGCAGATTCAAAATTGGAAGATTGCAATTTGGGTACAGAAATAGAGCCAAGGTATGTTAAGTTGTCAAAAGTTTTATCAGAAGAAAGAAAGATTGAATACCACAAGTTGTTTTGTGAATTTGGTGATGTTTTTGCCGGGAAATATGAAGATCTTAAGAAATATGACACAACTATCATTGAGCATAGAATACCATTGAAGGATGGTACTAATCCATTCCGTCAGAAATTAAGACAAATCAATCCACTATTGTTACCAGTGATGGAGAAGGAAGTGAAGAAACTTTTGGATGCTAAAATTATCATTCCATTGAGAAACTCAGATTGGGTTTCTAATCTAGTTCCAGTGAGAAAAAAGAGTGGTGAAGTCATATTATGTGTAGATTTCAGGAATCTTAACAAATTCTCCAAGAAAGATAATTATCCACTGCCAAATATGGAGCATATTATTCAAAAGGTAACCGGGTCAGACATAATTTCCATGTTGGATGGGTTCTTCGGGTACAACCAAGTATCTGTTTGGCCAGAAGATTGAGAGAATACAACATTCACTACTCCTTGGGGAACATTCATGTACACAAAGATGCCATTTGGGCTTATGAATGTCGGGGCTACTTTCCATCGTACTATGGACTTTGCATTCATTGGAGAAAAATACAAATTCTTGGTCATCTATTTGGATGATATTACTGTTTTTTCAGCTTCAGATCAAGAGCACCTTCAACACTTGAGACAATTATTTGTTAAATGCAGAAAATTTGGTATATCATTGAATCCAAATAAGTCTCATTTTTCTCTTAAAGAAGGTAAGATGTTGGGTAACATAGTTTCTAAATATGGAGTGAGAATTGATCCCAAAAGAGTGATTGCAATTCGGGACTTAACACTTCCAAGATCCAAGAAAGAGATTCAATCTTTCCTTGGTAAGATCAATTTTCTAAGAAGATTCATTCCCAATTTTGTTGAAGTAGTGAAGCATATTACTTGCATGCTAAAGAAGGACAAAGAAGTCAAGTGGACATTCAAATCCAAAAATTAATTTGAACTGACTAAAAAATCTATCATTGAAGCACCTCAAGTGGTAAGCCCTGAATATTCAAAGTCTTTCTTGGTCTTCTCATTTGCTTCTCAGGATACTATTATGTTTTTTTATTACAAAAAGATTCAGAAAACAAGGAAGCTCGCATAGCATTTTTCAGCATAGCTCTTAGAGATGCAGAATTGAAGTATTAAATGTTGGAAAAGAATGCCTATGCATTAGTTAAAGCTCTGAAGGATTTTATAGTTTATATTCTGCATGCTCAAATTATTGTCTATGTACCTTCATCTGCTGTTAGAGAAATATTAGTTCAGCTTAATATTGATGGAAAAAGAAGTAAGTGGGTGACTAAAGTTCTTGAATTTGATTTAGAGATAAATCCTACCAAACTAATCAAAGGTCAAGGATTAGCCAAACTACTAGCTGAAGAAAATTATAGAGTTTTGGGCTTGAATTTCATGGATGACAATCTAGAAGGGAAAATTTCAGAACCTATTGACAGCATGGCAGTAGATGTAAAGCTTGTTGAGTGCAACTGGTATAAGGATATCATTTATTTTCTACAGAATTTTAAACCTCCTCTAAATTTTGATAAAAGTAGAGTGAGATCTTTGAAGCTGAAAACCATTAAATTTTGAGTCAAGGATAACTGTTTAAATTGGAAAGATCCTACAAGATTTTTGTTGAGGTGCATTGACCCAGATGTGTCCAAGAAAGTTATGTTTGATATTCATATTAGTGTGTGCGGAGGCCATCATTATTGGAGAACTATTGCATACAAAATACTGAGCGCTGACTATTTTTGGCCTATCTTATTGTCTGAAGCATGTGCTGAGGTGAGAGCATGTGAAAAATGTCAGAAGTTCACTAGTAAGAAACATTTGAAATCTTTGCCTCTAATCCAGGTGGATATTGGTGGCCACCCACCTATTCCATTTGGACCCGCACCGTCAATTATTTCAGTTTTTCAGTTTCATCACAACTTACTATTTTTAGCAGTTTTTCGGGTCCTGAACTTCCAGAGCCGTTTTGAGGCCCTAAACGACGTTTTTTTGGAAAACTGGGAGCAACATGGGTCCATGAACCAATGTTTCTCACTCAAAAGTTGCAGTCCTCTGATAGATCTTTCTAACGAGGTATTGAGCGCATCAAACAGAGATCATATGCCAAATTTATGTCCCTGAGAAGATTGATGTACAAATTTACCCAAATGGGGCCCACGGTTTTGGCATTCATCTCCTACGGTTAGGTTTTTCGATGTTTAGGGTTTTCTATTGTTTCTCAACAATAAATAGGTCTTCGGGCCTCATTGTAACACAGTTCAGAGGCTTGTAGCCTCCACATCTCTTCTCAGAGATAAGCTACCAGCGCCCTAGCTAGTTTATTTCAATTATGTCTGTAAGCATATTTTTGTTATTTGATATTAATGAAATGAAGTATTATTTCTGCTGCATCTTTGTGTTTATGTCTATTTTTGTATTTTCTTGTGTTCCTGCATAAATCTGGATTAGTGGTATCAGAGCGGTCTTCTCTTTCTCTGTTTTTCTTTGCATGTCCCCAATGAGGTTAGGGTATAAGGAGTTAGGGCTCGATCTGGTTGAACCCTTGTAAGATCAGCCTCGAAAACCCCGACATCCTCCCATGGAGGAAGAAAATAAAGACGAGGGAGCAGGAGATCCTATCAAAATATTGCTCGAGGAGGCCCTCGAGAAACAAAGGAACGCGATGATGGATAACTTTGCTCAGATCCTTCAACGACTGCCCACCTACGACACATCTGCATCCAACAACCCCTCTGGAGGTTCCACTCCCTTCAAATTACAGGTAAACTTTGACATTCTTGTATTTGAAGGCCACATAGATGCAGACACCATAGATAGATGGTTGAATTTGCTAGAAGGGTATTTCTCGATCCATGATTTCTCTGACCAAGAAAAGATTATTTTTGCACTCCTCAAAGCCGCCCCCCATGTCAAAGATTGGTGGGAAACCTACTGTGAGAAAAAGGACGAGAGGGAACCTTCTCTGTTCTCGGCCGCACCCACTTAGAATTCGTTCTAAGATGACATCAAGGAACAATATTACCCCGTGGGGAGTTATGAGGACAAGCACATCCAATGTATCACACTGCAGCAGCAAAGGGATCAAGATGTGCACGAACTAACGAATTTGTTCCATACCCTATGCACAAAGTTTGGGTATTAAATATTCAGAGAGACATTTGGTGCTCAAGTACCATAGTTGTCTACACAGACACATTCAGGAGGAGATGGAGTTCCTCAGCATTACCTCACTTGGCACGACATATTGCTATGATACCAAGATTGAGCAGAAATTTAAGCAAAAGAAGCGAGACTTTGGATCTGCGAATATGAAACCAGGGAAAGGCACCCCCGAACGACAGAACAGGGGGCAGAGCCAAAGCGGGGCAACTCAGAACACCACCAAAAATCCAAATAAGGACATGGGGAAGTGGTGTGAATTTCATAACAGCCCCACTCACAGAACAAATGAGTGTCAAGCCAAACAGTCATTAGTGGCCGAACTGAAGGTACCCGAATCAGATGCATGTTCTAATCCTGAGCTAGAACCAGACAAGGGAGATGACAAAGGGAAGCAGATCAATGATGCAGACCCTTGTTCCATTGTTTCCACCACCAAGCTCCAGAGGGAGGATCCCGAGGATCCAGAGGAGGGGGAGCGTCTCTTCCATTCACAGATGTGGGTGAAGGGTTCTCCACTACAATTTCTTGTCGATAGCGGAAGCCAAAAGAACCTCATTTTAGCAGAGGTCATGAAGCACACCCGCAACTGTATACCATCAGGTGGCTTCACCAGGGAGAGATCTCTGCGTCTGCCAGCAGTGTCGCCTTTCGTACAACATTAAGCCATTCACAAATGAGGTATTGTGTGATGTTGCTGCTCTTGATGTAGTTGATGTATTATTGGGCCAACCATACTTGTGGAGGCGACATGTTTTGTATGAGTCTAGGCCTCGTTCGGTTGTTATTACTTTGGGAAATAAATTGTACAGTATATCGGAGGTAGTACCGCCTCCTGCGATTTCCTTGACTATTGCAAAACAACGCAGTAAGATTGTTTCCCAAACTAGGAAATTTATTTTTCTTACAACTTGCTCACAGGGAAAGAAGAAGATTGTGGCCACAACCTCGAAATAGGGCTCCCATGCATGGCTGTAGAAGATGGAAAAAGTCGTGGAGGAATACGAGGACATTTTCTCCTCACCCACAGAGGTTCCTCTACACTGTCAAGACAAGCACTCCATTGATCTGACCCTCGACGCACTGCCGCCTAATGTTCCCATACCTCATGCAGCTACATAGAAAGAATCCACACATGTACTGTCTCAGGCAACCAAATTTATTGAACGCAACCAGAACGTCTGCCAGCAAGTCCACGACATCCTGAACAAATCCAATACCAAGTTCAACAGAATTTGTCTCTCATGGAGGAACTTAACGCAATGGGGACCATTGCTTCATAAGGAGGGAGGAATGATCTAGGTGGATATTGGTGGCCACCCACCTATTCCATTTGGACCCATGCCGTCAATTCTTTCAGTTTTTCAGTTTCAACACAACTTACTATTTTTAGCAATTTTTTGGGTCCTGACCTTTCGGAGCTGTTTTGAGGCCCTAAACGACGTTTTTTGGGAAAACTAGGAGCAATATGGGTCCATGGGTTGATGCTTTTCACTCAAAAGTTGTAGTCCTCAGATATATATTTCTAACGAGGTACAAACAGAGATCGTATGCCAAATTTACGTCCCCTGGAAGATCGATGTACCAATTTACCCGAACGGGGCCCATATTTTTGGCACTTCATCTCCTACGGTTAGGTTTTTGGATGTTTAGGGTTTTCTATTGTTTCTCAACAATAAATAGGCCTTCGAGCCTCATTGTAACATAGTTCAAAAGCCTATAGTTGCCATATCTCTTCTCAAAGATAAGATACCAACACCTTAGCTAGTTTATTTCCATTATGTCTGTAAGCATATTTATGTTATTTGATATTAATGAAATGGAGTATTATTTCCACTGCATATCTGTGTTTATGTCTATTTCTATATTTTATTGTGTTCCTCCATAAATCTGGATTAGCTTCTCAAGCCCATAGTTGTTTCTGCACCTTTCCAGCAATGGGGATTGGATTTCATTGGGGAAATCCATCCACCTTCAAGTGAACAACATCATTGGATTATTGTTGCAACTGATTACTTCACTAAATGGATTGAAGCAATACCTACCAGGAATGCTACTCATAAAGTAATCATTAACATTTTGGAGTGAATCATAACTAGATTTGGATGTCCATCAAGGCTAGTAGTAGATAATGCAACTGCTTTTAAAGTTACACCATTGGTAAATTTCTGTGAAGATTATGGTTTTCAACTTACTCACTCTACAACTTACTATCCACAAGGGAATGGTTTAGCTGAATCATCTAACAAAAGTTTGGTAATAATCATCATCAAGATACTGGAGCAAAACAAGAAAGCTTGGGACTCTAAATTGAAATTTTCTTTATGGACTGGCAGGGTGACAGTAAAAAAATATATTAATACATCACATTTTCAAAAGGTTTATGGAACTGATGATTTTTTTCTAGTCCAAATAACCATTCCTGTAGCTAAATTTCTGCAAGATCGTGAAGTTGAGCCAAATGACATGACCAAAAGAATTTATCATATCATAGAAGTGCAGCAAAAGCGAGAACAACAATATGATTTGGTGAGAAAATATCAACAAGTTGTAAAGCAATTTTTTGATAGAGGAACTAAAAAGGAAAATTTTCAGATTGGAGATCTGGTGTTGAAATAGTATGCACAGCATCAAGACCTAGGTAAGAATTCCAAATTTGATTCTTTATGGCTTGGTCCTTTCAGAATCTCCAATATTTTGCGGAACAATACTTTTAATTTGCAACATCTTGATGGGACAAAACTATTTGGAGGTCCATTTAATGGGCGCCTCCTCACAACATTTTTTTATTAAGTTTGTTGGTGGCCTAAATTCACTGTAAATACTGGTGTGTTTCATAATAAGACTCCATAGCCCAATGACAAGGCACTAAAAATGCAAAAGATTCTTAGAGCCTCGCAGGGAGAGCTCTATCCCTTGTGGAGCCAATGTTAGCACAATTCTATACTTAGTCGTGAGTGTGTTTTAATTTTTTTGTTTTTAGGATAAAATTGTAAATTTCAAAAAAATTTAGAACGCTACCAAAAGTTCCGGTAGCATCTGTTTTAGCCATGGCGGACAGTATGTTTTAATTTTGTTTTATGTCTGTTTTTCCTTTACCCGATGCTACCAGAAATTTCTATAACCTCCCCTGTTTTTTTTTTAAATAAAAAAAAGTGCATCTGCAGTTGATGCACTTTTTGGAAGAAGTTAGGTGTCGATGTGCAGTTGCAAAAGCCAACCGTTGTTTGTCCTATCTGTCAGCTTCAGTCATTATATCCACATGTCAAGGTACGTATCTAGTTTCAAGGTAGATCGTGGATCTGCAATTTAACGTGGTGACTATTTGGTTTGATCACGCATGAACGCTGCCGAAATTTTTGGCCTGTCATAAGAATACAATGGAGGTGACTGTGAACTCCAATTCCTTTCAGCTTCAGCCACCTGTAGCATATAATCTGAAACAAAGCAGCCAACTGAAGTTAATCATGACTATCACAAGCTATGTTATACGGTCCAGGATATTTCCCATTATGAAAAAATATCATGCATAGAAAGGTGAACCAACATATCATTTTAAATCACCGAAATAAAGGGAAAACCATTAGTTTTCGAATTCAGCTGTTGGTGAATGAGCAGTTCCAGTGAGCAGCTTGAAGAGGGAGACTCAGTTTTTAGACAGTTTGCATTGAATACATAGCAACACCTGTTAAGTAAGCTTTCCTAATCTTGACACCTATCAGATTTTAGCAGGCAACCTTCTTTATTGTTGAAGATGACTAAGAAAGGAGGAAAACTAAAACGTATTGAACCTCAAGGAGTTGATTTAATAGACGCAAATCCGAATGTGAGGAGGTTATTTGTACAGGCAGGGTGGTATCCATTTTGTTCAAGATTAGGAAGCTCTCATCTAGGAGTAGCTAAGGAATTTTCCCTCTCATTTGATGGGCAAGAAGCAAACGTATATGGCCTAAGATTGCAGGTATCAGCAGAATCCATTGCTGAAGCTTTCCACCTCCCACAAGAAGGAGAAAAATGGTTTAAAATCGAATTTATCACTGGAGGAGACCTCAACAACTTCATCAAGGATGAATACAAAGACCCTAAATGGGCTAAGGGGATTCCTAGCAATTATCTCAAGAATGAATGGGCTGAAACTGTCAAGCTCATCAAGATATACCTTACTTGTGAGAGGAGGTATACTATTGTTTTTCTTTATCACATGAGGTTTTTGTTTCACATTGCGAATATGAAGACCCTCAACCTACCTTTCTTTCTTCTGAAAAGCTTGACTAAGATTTCATCTAGGATACAAACCCATATAGCAGCTTCAACATATAACATTTATCATCAGGCTCTTATCAAGGTGTTGGTTGTTAAAGAACTCAGAAAAATAAACCAGTCATGCCAACACTTTCTATTTTACAGGGCAAGCCAAACTGCACCTACACAAGACATTCCTTTTCAGCTATCTCCAACTTCATAGCAACATTCTCAACCTGCCAAGCAAAAGGGAAAAAGTCAGAAGCCAACTACGTTATCAGTTGGTAAAAGGAATAAAAGGAAATCTAAGAAGGAGAATATCTACAAAAAGGCTAAAGGTAGAAAGGAAAAGGCTCCCTCAACCAAAGTTGAAGAGAATTTGGATAAAGGATAAGGTTCATCGAACAGCAAGCCCAAATCAATGAAGATTGTGCCTCCTATTTCTCCTTTTACCAAGGTTTATGCCAGAGCATGGAGAGGAAAGTCTGTAGCTACATAAAAATCAAAATGAACATGTGCCGCCAGAAGTTTTGGAAGCAAACATTTAGTAAAAGACTGAGAAGGACTATCAACCCACCAAGTCAGATGAGGAGCTCTTGAAGGATGCAGGGTATGATATTAGCAGCAAAGAGAATACAAAAATATGCAAAACAAGTTGCTGGCAGCAGAAAAAGACACACAAGAGCCATCAACAAATTCAGGCTAATATACAAAGCCCTACATAACCCAAGTTTGCTGATAGAAGTTATAGATATTGAGAGGCAGTCTGGAAGGTTACAGACTGTAACTCCTTCAATTGCAGAGTCTAGTGGGTCCAAGAAAAAAGATAAGGGTAAAACCCCTTCAAACCTATTAGTTCCAGTCTTTGCAGCCTGTCACTAGCGATTAAATTGAACTATTACCATGTCTGGATTTCGCAGATGTTTTGCACATGAGATTCAGTGCAAATCATATCCTAAATATGTTCATCAGAAGCATCTCGGAAATAGCTTTCCAACGGTATATCACACTCCCGAAACCGGCTTCTGGATCAGAAGATATGATTAAATGAATGATTGACTCTTGATTACTGCTTGAGGGAGAAGCTGAAGGAAATTGCAACATCACTCATATACAAGGGCAGAGTATCAGTGGAGCATTGCCTGATCACGATGCTTTAGATCAGAAACCTCAGGAAATCATTTATTGTTGCCATTCAAACATCAAGAGCCTTCAGCAACTGCACTAATGCCCAGCTTGGCGTTTAAGCCCTGAAACTCATTCAAACTTTCTCAACTCTTCAACAAAGTGCCTTCCACCTCTCTTGCAATGATTACGCATAGCTGCTTCGATTTTATGAGCTTCCTTTGCATAGAAATCTTTACATGTCAGGTGGGAACAGAGGTGTCAATTTTATGGAAATATTGAAATCCAGTCACTCCGATACTAGAATGGCGGTAGACATGTCTTCTCTAAATGCTTTGATGGATTTTACTGCTGAGAAAAAGATAAAGACAAAAGAATAGGTTTCAAATCCGGGGATTGGATCTGTGCAACAATATGAATTGTGTCAAGATGACAGGTTTATCCTTGCTGAATTATCAGCTGTTGAAGACCAGCCAGAGCAAGTGCTAGTAGAAACCACTATATGCACTGTGACAACCACAGAGACTGTGCTATCTCATGATTCTAGAGCTGCTGTAGAGATGAACAATTGCCATTCATTAGTGGATTCGGAAGTAAAAGCTTATGTTCCCAGTTTACAGTCCCAGCCTCAAGAAGAGGTTATCAAAAATGCCACAGTAGAACAGTCAACACCTGTTAGTACAGAGATTGAGGATACAGGGAAAGCCCAGGAATTGGAAAATAATCATACTGCTAAGATTGATACCAGGAATGTAACTCAAGCTAAAGATGCATTTGATATTGGCGGTGGTGACAAAGGTCAAAAGGATTCTCTGCAGTTAAATTTACTTATTCTAGATAATTCTCAAAATGTAGAAGATGTATCCACAACAAATTTAGAGAGTACAACACAAGAAGATCAAACACATCTAAGTCAGCCTGAAACTGAACAAATAAAGTCTTATGTGGAGCAGAAGTGGTCTGAAACAACAGAAATGAAAGAAGAGGAAGAAGTCTCTAATAAAAAAGAGTCTGGATAAGAAAGTTGTTGAAAGGAAAGGCAGTTCTAAGCCCAGTGGTACAAAGAGCAAGAACAAACGAAAATCACAAAAGAAGCAATCAGTGGGTAAGATCATTCAGGATTCAGCAAAACAGCATTCAAGTGTGACTAAAAGTCTCAAATTTGATTCGGCAAAGAAGAAAACACCCACAAAATCAAAGAAATCGTCCCACGAATCTCCTCCCAAGAAGGACAAAGTGACCATATCTGGGAGAAATGTACGCACTCTTAACAAATCTCTGAAGACGAGTGTTGATGGTGATGCAGATAACAAAGTAGAGGTTCAGAAAATATCAATGGCAGAAAAGGAAGAGGTGCATACACCTAGACTAAAATGGAAATTGGGGTCTGATATTCAGGATGGCTTATCTGCAGTGGATAACAAGCGGGTGAAGAAAGGCAGTGTGTTGCACATGAAACTACGAGGCGAGATTTTGGATCAACTGGAAGGATCGTTTTCATCAAGATTATCATTACCTAAAATATCAGAGAATTTTATGAAAGCTGCTTATGATCCCCGAATTGCTGGCATCTATCTTGAAATTGAACCACTTAACTATGCATGGGGAAAATTTGAAGAAATTCGTTGACACATTCTTGACTACAGGAATTCAGGTAAATTTATTGTTGGTTATATCCCAGTTTGTGGTAGGAAGGAATATTATCTTGCTTGTGCTTGTGGAGAGTTGTATGCCCCACCTAGTGCATACATTCGCTTATATGGTTTGAAGGTTCAAGTAACATTTCTTGGTGGAGTTCTTGAAAAGGAAGGTATAACACCTCAAACAAAACGCATTGGAAAATACAAAAGTGCAGGGGATCTCTTATCTCGAAAGAACATATCAGAGGAGAACTATGAGATGTTGACTGTTATATTGGATAATATCTATGAGAATTGGGTTCAGAAAATATCATCTTATTTCGGTAAAACATAGGAGAATATCGAGATTCTTCTCAATAAAGGTATTTATAAGGTGGAAAGGCTAAAGCAAGAAGGATGGATTACAGATATAAAATATGATGATGAGGTGACAAAAATGTTAAAAGAGAGATTAGGCCAGAAACTAGACAAAGAGCTTCCTCTTGTCGACTATAAAAAGTATTCAAGGGTTAGGAAGTGGACTCTTGGATTGACTGGAGGCAGAGATAAGATTGCAGTTATTAGGGCTTCAGGAAGCATTAGCTGTGTAAGCAGTCGTTTCAATGTCTCAAGGAGTGGTATTTTTGGTGAACAATTTATCAAGAAGATTCGGGAAGTACGAGCATCAAAGAGATACAAGGCTGTAATTTTTCGCATTGACAGCCCCGGTGGTGATGCTCTAGCCTCAGATTTAATGTGGAGAGAAATCACGTTATCAGCCGCTGAAAGCCTGTGGTTGCATCCATGGGTCATGTGGCTGCAAGTGGAGGCTATTACATGGCCAGAGCATTAGGGGATCAACCAGATGTAGGCTCTGCCTTATTCAAGTCTGAGTCATTGAAATGGCCTGGTTTTGTAGAATTCGATGATGTAAATGGAAAAGTTCTTACCTACTCTGCCCAGGATGACATCTATAAGGTGTTCGACTTTAAGAACTACACATTGCTATATTCAAACTCAGTATAAGCCAATTCAAGTGACCATCCAGACAGATGAGGTAAAAATATACCCTGTGGCACCAAGGGTGGAGTGAGGATTTATTTTGATGAGATTGAGGTTGTTAATCGCCTTCAAAAGGATTATATCTATGACACCATATTGAATTATGGTGTCACTTATGACAAGACTTGGATTTATGATAAAATTCATCATGAAATCAACCAGTTTTGCAGCGTGCACATTTTGCAAGATGTGTACATTGACAAGTTCGATCAGATTGATGAGAACATGAAAGAGGCTCTTCAAAAGTATTATACCATTTATGCTCCTGGTATAGAAATCATTAATGTGAGAGTAACAAAACCTTCAATTCCTGCAGTCATTGCTCGAAACTATGAACAAATGGAAGAAGAGTGCACTAAGGTTCTGATAGCAATGGAGAGGCAAAAGGTAGTCGAAAAGGAAGCTGAAACACAAATGAAAATGGTCATGACAGAAGCTAAGAAAGATGCACTCGTAAGTAAGATTTGCATGGAATTTTCGAATTAGAAGAAAGATTAGGATAAGACTTCAGTTCAGTTTGGAAGAAAATTAGCATTCAATGGATGGAGGGCGCAAACGCAATTTTCGATGGATGGTATGCATGTCAACAGATAAAGTTGTATTTAATTTGAGAGCTGATGTTACAGGATGTTGGCCAACCAACTCCAATTTTAGTGCAGCAAAGTGCAAAGTGGCATTCTAGAGGCAGAGTTTTAGGGCCCAAAATCAGCAGCTACAGGATTCTAGGCTCAGATTCAGCAAAGGAATCTTAGATTTCATGAACAAACTCCAGCAAACTTCAACAATTCGACATATTGCAGCAAACTTATTTTATTTTAAATGATTTAATTAAATTCTTTAGTTGTAATTTATTTTATTTTAATTTGCCAGCACAAATATATTTTATTTTTTAATTTTATTTTGATTCCTATGTAGAGGAATCAAAATAAATTTGTAATAGGGTATATATAGGAAGACTTTTGAAAATGTAAGGGTTCGATTTTCAGCAGAGAGACTGCTGCTTTGGACAGTGCAAATTTTTCCTGAATGTTATTTTAATCAAGCAGTTTCTGCCCTTTAAAATTTGGGATCCATCACGGTGTTTCATGTTCATCATGTTTTCCTTGTAATATCATTTTCATATTGTGTTTTTCTACTAATTTTGTTACAGCATTCTCTAAGGGAAGTGTTAGGAATCCATTCACGCATGATGCTCCTTTCACAATGATTACGTTGTTAAATATAGTGGTTATCTTTACAGAATCCATCCTTAGTTAGCTACTCTGTTTAGTAATCCTGTGCTTTCCTTTCTGCTAAAGTTGCCACTAGAGATTCATCCACTGATTGATGCCTGTAGGGTAGCAGGCTTTCTCCTCTTTTATTCTCCCATCTACATCATTTATCTTGCTAAGCATAAGCCTCGACTCCATAGCCCAATGTCTGTTTATCTCTTGTTGTCTCGACCCAAAACTTTCAAATCAAATACCCGCACTTCATAGCTAGCCTAAGATTCACTTATATCATCCATCCTTCATTGGAACAGAGAGAGCCCTCTTTGGTCTGTCAAGGCTAGATGCCAAATCGAAAGCTTGGTCTGTGGTTACCTCAGATTGCCTCTTCTCAGCCTTGAGGTTCAATCTGAGTGCTAACAAGACCATCAAACAGGATCCTCTAAAAGAAGAAAAATCTAGAAGAGTTTAGAAGAGAAAAAGACCATTGCAAAATAGACAGACACCAAGACCGCAAGGTCAAAATCACCAGTTGACAAACAAACAGATTTAGACAAGCTTGCATAAGTTGCAGCTCATATGGAGGAGAAGTAAAATGATGTCCTAGTGAAATACCTTTTTGCCTACTAGTTAGATTTTTGAACATCTAAATCTTCAAAATGTTTAAGTCTGCACATAATTTTACAAGTATTTTGTTGTGCATTTTTTAAAAGGAAACAGATCGTTACCAGAAATTTTGGTAGCATTACAGTTTTTACGTAGTTACAGGTTTTTACTGGAAGTTCCGGTAGCATCTATTTTAAATGATTTTTGACAGCTATTAGCTGAATTTTTGAGCTAGTTCAAGAATGATAAGGACTCCTAACGATATGGACATGTCAAGTGATGGTTGAAAGTTGTTTTGAGGTTGTTAAAAGTCACATTTAATGAAGACACATGGGTTTTAAAGAACCAAGGTCATGGAGAGACAAATCAACAGAAAAGGAGGCAAGTTGCCAGCACACTCAACAACACAGTTCAAATTCTCTTCTTTCTTCCCATCTAAATCTGTCCTGTTAATTATATTCTATAGAATATGTCTTTAATGTCCTATAACTCCTATGTAATGTAAAGAAGAGTGGATCCTTATTTTTAGGAGATATGGAGTTGGTGCCTCTCTCTCTATAAATATCATTCATAAATGTCATTTCAGGGTTGTATTTTGTTCAACCTGAAGACTTTTCATAATAAATAAAACTCCTTTTTTCACTTCATGCTGGAGGATTTTGTGTTTCAAGGATTATCTAATGTATGGTGTGTTTCTCTTGTTATTTCTTTCATCTGATTTATGATTTGCAACAGCTAACAAAGTATTAATAGTAGAATTGTTAGAGGATTTAATAGTTAATTATCTACTGTTTAGTTTCCTGCAATCATTAAATGTTGTGTAGAGCATGTTAGTGAAGGTTTCGTGAAGGATTTATGAAATTCTTTATGCATGTATCCTGCTTTCTAAAAGTTGTTTCCTTTACATAAAACAAAGTTTATGTAAAAGGCCACTCTTGTAGCTGTGTGACTGATTTAGGATATGCATATTTCTTAAATTGAGTACCAACTGTCTGTCACCTTTCATCTGTCACAATCTGCTCCCTATACTACAAATTTATCCATACAATTTATACTTGCCACAGCTTGCCAAATGCATGAAAGTTGAAAAGAGTAAAAATCATTTCAACTCTGTAAGAAGCCATCCCACCATTCAAAATATTTTACTTTTAAATGAACTATGACGTGTAAGGCTTACTCCTTTGTAGTCAATGAGTGACTCTTTGCGCTAATAGTACCCACACAGAGCCAGCGCAGTTGTGATGCAGGTGGCCTAGGAGGGTCCTTCTGGGGTCATTTCTCATCTGAATTTTTTGCGAGAAAATTCTCCAGTGTTATCATAGAGAATTCTCTTTATCACTGTTGAATGTAAATTTTACAAGAAGATTTTTGCTAAAGAATAATAGAAACCCTCATCTGCTGCACTAGTTTTCCCACATTGGGTTTTTCGGGGACAATTGTCTAAAAATCTATGTGTCATTTTTGTGCTAGTATTTCCTTATTATTTTTCTCAGTAATTGTATGGTGAAGACTGAAATTGAATTTATTTCAATATCTACTGAAAATATTTCTGTAAATAACTTATTTCTGAATAATAAGTAGGATAAATAATATCATATATTGCAGTAGGATTTCAAGTGTGAAATTTTCACATGGTATCAGAGCAAGGTTGGACAAAAAATTAGGAGGGTCTACACTAAAGGGAACTCGTGGTTCTGCTCCAGAAACAAATCATACTCCTGAGGGCTTATGCATTCCTTCTACAGAAGTTGTCGGGAAAAGGAAAAGCATGAAGAAGATGGAAGATCATGTTATTTCATAGTTGGCCTCAAGACTGGAAAGAGAATGTGTGTGCTTATCTAGATCTGAATTATCATATAATTGGTATATTGATAGCAGGGCTTTAGCCCATATTAATAGAGAAGATATCACTTCTCCAACTATCAAGAAAAATGGATGGAATTCCAAATTACTTTGGGAAACCAGAAAAAGTGTACCCCAGTAGGAAAAGGGACTGTAGCATTTCAAACAGAAGCAGGAGAAAGTCCCTGAGCCACAAATGTGTTGCACGTGCCTGGAATGGGAATGAACTTAATTTCAGTGTCTCAATTTCAGGACAAGGGATATGATGTATACTTCATTGGAAGGAAAGTGTACGTCAAGCATCTAAGCTAGAAGAAGAAGGCTCAGATTGGTACTCGAAGCAACTGAGTATACAAGTTGCAGCTTGAGTCTCCAATGGCACTGGTAGGCAGCAGTCTAAGTGGCGAAACATATCTAAATGAGCTATGGCACAGACGAATGGGGCATCTACATCCTAGAGCTCTGAGAATGCTCAGAGAAACTATTACGAGAGTTCTAGTCCTAAGCACCAAGCATGATGACGTGTGTAGAGGGTGCATACTACGGAAGTATGCTAAAGAAACATATTCCAGAAGCAACAAGAGGGCAAAGAGTGTATTGGGTCTAATACATTCAAACATCTGTGGACCAATTTCCACTAGAGCTCTTGGTGGTGGTGAATACTTTGTCACCTTCATTGATGACCATTCCAGGAAGACTTGGATTTACTTAAAGACCGAGGATGAGGTCTTTGATCGGTTCAGAGAGTTTAAAGCTATGGTTGAGAACCTGACTGGGAAGAAGATAAAATTTCAGTGCTCAGAGGTTAGTTCTTCTTGAGCACAAGAGGTCCATAATTCCTCAAAAGAGGGAACTTCCTTCCTACTACTTATACCTGTTGCAATTGCATCCCATGATCTAGGTAGACCATTGAGTGTTGTAGTCACAAGCTCCTTCTCAAAGATGGTTTCAACGATTTTTTGAATTTGGTCTCTTATTTGAGGGATTATTACAAAATATGAAGCCACAATGTCATCACTTCACATCCTCACATCAGGAAGCGCATTCTTCAAACTCATGACTTGACCAATGTTGTTGATTGTAAATAACTTGGTTAGGGCATCATACATATTCTTGGAAGTGTCGGGCTTTGCAATATATGGATTCATATGATCTCTAATAGAATCCACAATAAGAATCATGGTAATGATGTCATCTTCCTTGAACTTTTCCTTTCCTGCATTATTTGTTGGTTCAACAACTTTGTATGTGACAATATCCAAAACCTCGTTCTTTGCAAGAATGAGGTCAATCCTAGTCTTCCAAGCTTTGATGTTTGAGAGCTCTTCTAACTTGTTTTATGATTTCATAGAAGAAGCCATGGATGTAGATAACCAAGGACTCAACAATAGTGATCTCAATGTAGGGTTTATTCAAGAGTGCTCTTAGTGTTCCTTCATTCACCAAAGCTTTGATAACATGTTGATTTTTCAAGTGCTAGCACAATATTTTTGAAAATTGATAATTACTTCTAATGATGTTGATCTTCTTTTAATTTTTCTAGTATATCATTAAGCAATTATACTTCAAAAATTCAACCATACAAAAATAGTAGAACAATAGAGATCACAATGCACAAAGGGAGCACAAGATTTACCCTAGGAAAACCCACTAAGGGGAAAAACCAAACAATCTTTTCAATAAAGAAATTATTATGTTCAACAAGAGACACACCTAGACCTCTAGTCAACAATTAGATCAAACTGGCCTTCAACAAATATATGGCCAAACTGTCCAAGTCAAGCCTTTCAATCTAATCCAGCAACTTGCTCTTCTGATATGCTCTAGGTTGTATTTCAACCTTCTTGTTCTACCCATAAAACCCATAATTTCGGCCCTTGCAATTGCCCAAAAAAATTTGGCCCCTGCAACAAAAACTGTCAAGAAAATAATTCAAGTTGGAGAGAGATAGTCTGCAAGCTATAACGAGAGGGAGAAAAGATGAATTTGTCCTTTTCGTCCTCCATGTCCTTCTTGTCCTTCACTTTCTTTCCCATAAGACACTTTCTTGAGAGAGATAGAATTTTTGCCTTGGAGGAGGAGGTTGAATGCCTTTATACAGTGAATTGGCTAGGTCGAATGGGTGTGAATTCTCTTGGGCCGACTTGACAAAGTTTGGAGCCAACATTCAAATTTTCTTCTTTTAAAAGTCCAAATGGACATGACTCAAAAATGTACTTTTTCTTTTGACTATAGCATGAAGAGAATTATTTACAATAATTAATATAAATACATCAAGGGCCAAAATATACATTATGAAGATCGACCATAGTTACAAAATTAAACAAAGGAGAAGGACAATTCCTAGGAAGACAGATGAATCCACAGGTGCATGTGATAAAGGTGGACATGGAATGGGAAAGACTTCAAGGAAGATACCATTACCTTGGTACCAAGTGAATGAGGTCCAACATATTGAGTGTAACAATGTGAAAAGAAGCAGCAATAGTGGGGATATGAGTTACCCCTTTCCTCGGCCTACTTTTACCACTCCTCTAGTGTGCATTTTTCTTCAATCATTTTCTTTTTCTTTCTTGCATAGCATGGGTAACCAACTTGCTTTATGCTTTTAAATACCCTTAAAATAGGTAGTGGTTTATTACTCATTACATTTGGGACATTAATAAGCTCCTTTTGTTTATATAGAGCATGATGTGCTAGGAACTATGTGATAGTTAATGAGAGGGATAGAGTTCAGGCTAGGCTTTTATCCACACACTTTAATTGTCCCAATCATCTTTTGCATTTTTTATTTTATTTTATTTGTGGCTATATATGGTTTTATGTTTCTTCCAATTATATCAACCTCTTAAGGACACAGTTTCCAAGCCCTTACTAAAAGTTGAGGACAAAGGGTACTAGTACCATTGACAAAAGAAAATCAAGCCAAAGAATGAAGGTGGATACAAGGGATTGATGGAAAATGATAAGCATGGATTAGCTTCAACACGATATATCAATCAGTGCCTCTTATTAGTTTCCCTCTTGAATAGCAAAAAAGGCTCAAGGAAGGTCACACTGGACTAGGGGCAAGGGATAACCTCCGAGGTGAAGTGTGGGAACAAGGGCACAATCAAGAGCGATCAATCATCAAGCTCAACCTATGATTCATATTAGAATGTCCTTAATATTAATGAAAGCACACAGTTACAAAAATGGTTAGTGTACCTTATAATATATAACCCATCATCCTTTGAGAAGTATGCTAGATGGAAGAATATGTTGAAATTTTCAACAAGAAACAGTGAATTGGCATCCAGAAACAACACACACACTAGTGTGGGATCACAGGTCACATAGTGATGGATCCTAGCGACACATTAGTGTCCAAACCAATTTTTAAATAAATTGGAAAATTAATCGCAATCTTATCTCATAACAACTTGTAATAGTTAAATAAGTGTGATAGACTTAGTTAGCTCAAGAATTTCGAGTTGAGGGTCAAGGGATAGGCATGTAGAGTGATTCTATTATTTATAGGGTCTAGTTACAGTTTTAGCACTAGTGTAGTGTGAGTGGGATCAGTTAACTCACACTAATTGAGTTAAAATCAGTTTAGCTAGTTCTAGCTGTTTGATGAGCTAGTGGAAGATCAACTGAATTAAAATAGATTTAATTCACCAGTAGTGATCTACCAAATAACTGATGATTCACTATTTATAGCTGCATGCATGCTAATTTTGGTGGAGACCCAGTTGAGACAAATGTTCAAGGCTAGTAAACTATCAGTTGTATTTTTAGCAAACTTCCTAGATGCAGTTATAAAACCACAGGAAGCCCATGATGAATTGTGAAATCAAGGAAGGATGAATTTCCCATTTAATAGGGACTTAATTATATAGGGATTGCGTAAGCAAGGTAGGCTAAGGGTAGGCTGATAATTGGCTATGTTTTTGTCTAATTTTGCCTAGATCGGGCTGAAGCAATTGGTAGAGTGTATGAGGTTGTGGTGATCACAAATATATTGTATAGTTTCATGATTCCTTGTTTTATTATACAATAAAGATGGAGGGGTTTTGAGTAGTTTCTTTCCCCAGAAATATATGGTGTTGTGTATTGATAATTTACTTCTTTCTCTTGCATGTGATTGAGCAATCTTGTTTTTATATTACGCAAATATTGTAGAATATTTTCTACATGGTATCAAAGCGAAGGTCCCCAGAAGGTATACTGGATACATGGCTCTTATGAGCGAATGTATTGTGACAGAACCATCCTCTTTTGAGGAAGCAGTGCACCAACCAACATGGGTTGATGCTGTCAAACCAGGAGGTAACTCCGCAAATCAGAATGTATATTAGATGAAGAATGTGCATGTATTTATACATGGAGGTGAGGCTATTGGGATTCATCTCCCAATGACTCTTGGCCTTCCTTATTTCCTAATATTATTTAATATACAATATTAAATATCCTCACCCAACCCTTAGGATTAGGTGTCAACATTCCCCCCTTTAATCCGAAGGGATGTTGGTGAGCCCAAGCATCGATCTGAACTTTTCAAACTTTTCTCTTCCAAGTGCTTTGGTGAAAATATCAGCAGTTTGCTCATTTGTGGAACAATGATGTAGATGGATGGTTTTGGCCTGAACATGATGTCGAATTAGATGGTATTTTGTATTGATGTGCTTTGTTCAATCATGGAACTTTGGGTTCTTGGCCAATTTTATTGCAGAGGTGTTGTCGATCATGAGTGGTGTTGAATACGTTTGTTTCATCTGCAAATCTTCTAGGATTTTTCTGAGCCACACAATTTCCTTTGTTGCTTCAGCTACTGCCACATATTCTGCCTCGGTCGTGGAATCTGCTGGAACTGACTGTTTGCGTGATCTCCATGAGACAGCTCCTGATCCAAGACTCATGGTGTAACCTGTAGTAGACACCCCTGTTTCTTTGTCCCCATCAAAGTCTGAATCAGAGTATCCGATCAAGCTGAAGTCGCCTACCTATGTATATTTGAGTCCAAAGTCTTGAGTCCCCTTCAAGTACCTTAACACTCTTTTTGCAGCAAACCAATGTCCTTCACAAGGTTTTTGCATAAACCTTGAGAGGATTCCAACAGCAAATGAAATGTCAGGTCTGGTGGTGGTCAGGTAGATAAGACTTCCTATAAGTTGTCTATACTTAGTTGCATCCTCGAATTCCTTCCCTTCAATGGATGTGAGCTTCAAGTTTTGTTCCATTGGAGTGGTTAAGGGATTGCATTCATCCATGCCAAACTTGTTCAAAATATCTCTAATGTACTTCTTTTGAGAAAGAAATATAAATTTAGGATGTTGAATTACTTCAATACCCAGATAGTAATGAACATGACCCAAATCAGTCATTTCAAAACCTTTCTTCAATTCTTTCTTCATGGATGCAATATAGCTCTCATTGTTCCCTGTTATCAAAATATCATCTACATATACCACAAGATATACAATTTTTTTTCCAACTTTCTTAACAAACAAAGTTGCATCATCAAGATCAAAATGTTTGAAGTCAAGTTTCAGAAGATGCTCGATTAATTTCTCATACCAGGCTCGTGGTGCTTGCTTGAGGCCATACAAGGATTTTATAAGTTTGCAAACTTTGTGTTCTTGGCCCTTTACAACAAATCCTTCTGGCTGGGACATAAAAACTTTCTCCTTTAGATCTCCATTCAAAAAGGCGGTTTTTACATCCATCTGATGGACTTTCCATCCATTCTGAGCTGCTAGGGCAAAGAGAGTCCGGATGGTGGTCCATTTTGCTGTGGGGGAAAAAGTTTCTTCATAATCGATTCCTTCTTTTTGTGCAAAACCTTTTGCCACAAGCTTGGCCTTGTGCTTGTCAAGTGAGCCATCTGCTTTATACTTGTTCTTGTAGACCCACTTACGGCCAATTGGTTTTGTTCCCAAAGGCGGATCAACCAGCTTCCAAGTGCCATTCTTTATCAAGGCATCATACTCCTTCTGCATCGCTTCTTTCCATTCATCATGAGAAGCGGCTTCTTTGAAGGAAGTTGGTTCATGATCTGTAGAAAAACTCAATTCACATATATAAGCAATATCCATATCAACAGGAGAATCAGAATTATCTACATCACCTTCGATTTGTTGAGTGGAACTTCTTGTTCTTGTTTTTCCAACCTCATCAGGATGAACATTCTCCAGTGTCTTTGTCAGCCATTTGGGAGGACCTTTCTGAGATGGCCCAGGCTGGTCATTTGAATGAGTTGGGATTGATTCAAGATTCAATCTCCCAATTCTGTCAATCACATCATCCAATGTGTCATCCGTGGTTGTTTCTTCATGTGGGGGAGAAAGTGCTTCAGGACATGATTCCACAGTTTGATTCAATATCAGAATCCCCCCTTCAAGATGTGGAATCACATTATCAAATTCTTGGAAGGACTTTGCATGTGTGAATCTATCCAGGCGATCAAGTTGCCGCTCAACAACCTTGTCACTCTTGGAAGATTCAAGGAATATGACATCTCTTGCTATTACAAACTTCTTATTGGCTTCATCATAGAGACGATATCCTTTGGAGGTATTGGAGTACCCCAAGAAGATACATTTTCGACTTCTAGCACCAAGTTTATTCCTTTGACCCTTGGGTATCAAGGCATAACAGGTGGACCCAAAGACCCTGAAATGCTTTACCGAAGGAATGTGGCCATGCCACATTTCAAAAGGAGTTTGTTTCTAATTGAACTTGAAGGACACCTATTCTTTATGTAAACAGCACATAGAACTACATCAGCCCAAAACATCAATTTTACATTCTTGAAAAATAACATGGAGCAAACCATATTTAAAATAGTTCTGTTCATTCTTTCAGCTACACCATTCTGTTGTGGATTATATGGCACAGTTGTTTGATGTTTGATTCCATGTTGACGAAGATAATTTTCAAATTCGTTTGAAGTGTATTCTTTCCCATTATCAGTACGTAGAGAGCCAATATGTGTTTGTGCATCATTTTCAATCCATGCATGAAAATTCTTGAAAGTTTGAAAAGCATCAGACTTATTCTTCAATAAGTAAATCCAACACATTCTGGTGTAGTTATCAATAAATGTCATCATGTATTTATTTCCATTTGCAGAAGCAATAGGCATAGGGCCACATAAATCTAAATGAACAAGCTCAAGTTTTCTATGTGCTCTAGAGTGTGAATCATGAAATGGCTGTTTGCTATGCTTTCCTAGAATACAAGCATCACATTCCTTAGGTTTTCTAGGAATTGTAGGCAGTCCATCAACACCATTTTTCTTCAACAAGCGAAGGCTGTCATAGTTTAAGTGTCCAAATCTAGCATGCCATAAAAGACTTGATGGAAATGTACCTTCATCATGATGTGAACTGAATGCAAAGTTTTGAGCATGAGCAGATGAACCTTTCAGCTTCAAGAGTCTTCCTTCTTCTATTCCCTCCATGACAAGTGAGTGATCTGATGCTTTTCTGACCTTTGCCTTGCCATCAAACAAGTGAATGGAGTGTCCTTGCTGGCGGATTTGGACCAAGGACAACAAGTTTCTCCTCAACTCAGGGAGGTATAGAACCTCATGTAGAATATGATCTAGAAGACCAGGCAACTTAAGCCTGACTGTGCCAAGCCCTGATGGCTTGAGTTTGGATTTATCTGCGAAATATACTGCTCCATCAACTTTGTCAGTAAATTCTTCAAAAAAATCTTTTCTAAATGTCATGTGACATGTTGCTCCTGAATCTAGCAACCAATCATCTCTCCATGAAGTAAATGAAACATCAAACAAATCTTCAGTTACTCCATTGTTACAATGTGCTAGAACATAATGACCGGATTCAGGTGCTTTACCTTTGTCTTTGTCATTAGTTTTACCTTTGTCTTGATTTCTTTGTTGCTCAATTTTATCCCAAGGTGTCCTGCATTTGGATGCATCATGCCCATCTTTATTGCAACGTGTGCAATGAAGATCGGATTTGTCAGATTGTCTGCCCCCCTTTTCTCTGAAGTTTCTTCTTCCTCTTCCTCTTCTGCCACCTCTTCCTCTGGATGAATCTGGAGCATGACTCTTTTCTCTATGTGCCAAGTATGCAGCCTCTTCGGAAGACGAAGGGACTGTCATCTTCTCGAAAGCTTTCTCTCTTTCTGCAAACTTTTTCTCAAGTGTATCAAAGGTGATATGCTCAAGGTTCCCACTTGCTTGCAAAGACTCAAGATAATGTGAGTAGGTCGGATATAATGCCTTAACATATGCTATGAGAGATATGTCAATTTTTACACCAGTGATTTCAATGTCATGCATTATAGATCTTACTTCTGAAGCTAAAGCAAGGGGATCATCATTCTTCATTTCAAGACTGAACAGCTTAATCATCAATTGAACATTTTCTAATTTTGAATGTGAGTCATAGAGTTCTTTTAGCTTGCTCAAGGCTTCATAGGCATTTGAAAATGATGAAATATGGCGACTCACCTCTTCATTTACGGAAGCTGCAATCAAGGCATAGGCCTTGCAGTTCTTGTTTTCCCAAATGGCGAGCTCCTTGTCTGAAGTGGGCTTTGCTGGTGGATTTCCTTCTTGTCTTTCACAGATTCCTTTCCACAACTCATTAAAAATGAGAGTGTGCTTGATTTTCCGAGACCATTCAAGATAGTTCTCCTTGCTGGAGAGAACCACCCCTACAATAGATATAAGAGAATGCATTCTTCTAAAGGGAAAAAATAATTACTTTGCTGGAAAAAATTCTTTTGAGAGGGAAAAATTTTTGCTGGAAATATACTCAATTCTGCAATAAAAAAATTATATATATATATATATATTTTGTTTGGGAAAAAAATTTATGTGGAGGAGGTGACAATATGGAGGGGGGGCAGTATTATATGGGAAGGGTCTGTGTAATTAAAATGCAGAGTGTAAAAAATACACAGAAGTGAGGGGGGTGGTATAGAATAGGACAGACAGTGAGGGCAGGGAGGGACGAAAGGCCACGGGAGTAGGGAGGGCGGGGGAGGGCCAAAAGGCCACGGGAGTAGCGAGGATATAGAACGGGGGAGTAGACACAGAACGGGGCTGAGGGTGTGTGAGGGTAGCGGATTTAGGGAGAGCGACGGGTATGAGGGTAGCGAGGGGTAGGCGTAGGGAGTATGCGGAGTCGTGTGTTAGGGAGTCGTGGTAGTGATGGGTATGAGGGTACCGAGGGGTAGACGTAGGGAGTATGTGGAGTGTGGAGTGATAAGGGGGTGAGTGGATTGGTGTTACAGTCGTAGCAGGGTGCGGGGAAGGGGATAGGGGGTAGGGGAGAGGGGTAGGAGCGTAGGCGAAGGGGAGGGTGGAGTGAATAGAAGGAGGGGGGAGCCGTATGGCCAAGGAGGGGAGTCGAGTGTGTTGTAGTCGGGGCAGGGAGAGTGTAGCGGAGAGTGGGGCTGTGCATGGGGGGTTGTAGTGAGCAGCGTGCTGTGAGTAGGAGCGATAGGGTGGGGTGAGTGAGGTGAGTAGTGAATGTATGAGCGATGGGGAGGTCGAGAGGCCGTTTAAAAAATCTGAAATTGTAGGATTCTAATCACTGCAGAATTTTTGGAGCTGCAACATGCAGAATTGCAAGAACTACAAATTGCAGAATTGCAGAATCTTTAGAAGCTGCAAATAAATGATTCAAAACTGTGCAGAAATTTCAGAGATAATTTAAAAAAAAATGCAGAATTGCAGTATATAAACTCAGAATGGCAGCAATCTAATGGAGCAGCAAAAACTAGACATAAAACTGACTGAACAAAAGAGTTTTAGCAGAAATGAGGGAGTTACACCACAGGCAAGAATGCCAATAGTGGGACTGGCTCTGATACCATGTCAAACCAGGAGGTAACTCCGCAAATCAGAATGTATATTAGATGAAGAATGTGCATGTATTTATACATGGAGGTGAGGCTATTGGGATTCATCTCCCAATGACTCTTGGCCTTCCTGATTTCCTAATATTATTTAATATACAATATTAAATATCCTCACCCAACCCTTAGGATTAGGTGTCAACAGATGCCATGGTTAAGGAGTATGACTCCATTATCAGAAATAGTGCATGGGAAGTGGTCCCAAGACCAGTGGGGAAGTCAGTGGTTGGATCCAGGTGGATCTACAAGGTGAAGCAAACAGAGACCTTCAGGTGGGGGAAATTTCGAGCCAGATGGGCAGAGGGAGTACATGCAGCTATACCTCCAGGTGTGAGGTGGGGCGATGTGAAAATATAATCCCAAGGAGAAATTTGGGCAGGGTCCATTGAGATGGTGTGTCTCATGGATCAAACCTGGCTACGAGAAGCCCACAGAACATCAGTAGCAGGAAGGACCGGTTATTTTGAGGCAGTCATATGTCAGGACGGAACTTAGACAGGTGTCAGATACTGGAGCGCAAATCGGAGTTGGCAGTAGTGCAGAGTGCATGGATACAGATGTTAGCAGCGCAGAGAGTCCAGTAGACATATGCAGTAGCTAGGAGCAGTCAGAAGACTCTGATGACAGATGCATTATACTGATTCAGTTGTTTGGAGGCTATTTAGTTTCAGGAGAGTTGCATGTGCGAACAACACTAGAGCAGTGTTACATGTAGAACATTCCAAAGGTACTAGATCGGGACAGATTGATTCCTTTCTTGTTGAAATTTGCAACAAGAAAAAGTGAAATTACCATCCAGAAACAACATACACATTGGTGTGGGATAACAGGTCACACAATGATGGATCCTAGTGACACATTAGTGTGCAAACCAATTTTTAAATAAATTGGAAAATTAATTGTAATCTTATCTCATAACAACTTGTAATAGTTAAGTAAGTGTGATAGACTTAGTTAGCTCAAAAATTTCGAGTTGAGGGTAAAAGGATAGGCATGTAGAGTGATTATATTATTTACAGGGTCTAGTTGTAGTTGTAGCACTAGTGTAGTGAGAGTGGGATTAGTTAACTCACATTAATTGAGTTAAAATCAATTTAACTAGTTCTAACTGTTTGATGAGCTAGTGGAAGATCAAGTGAATTAAAATATATTTAATTCACCAGTAGTTATCTACCAAGTAACTGATGATTCACTATTTATAGCTTCATGCATGCTAATTCTAGTGGAGACCCAGTTGAGACAAACGTTCAAGGCTAGTAAATTTTTAGTTGTATTTTTAGCAAATTGCCCAGATGCAGTTATAAAACCACAGGAATCCCATGATGAATTGAGTAATCAAGGAAGGCTGAATTTCCTGTTTAATAGGGGTTTAATTCTCTAGGGATTGTGTAAGAAGGGTAGGCCGATAATTGGCTATGTGTTTGCCCAATTTTGCCTAGATCAGTGTGAAGCAATTGGTAGAGTGTATGAGGTTGCGGTGGTCACAAATACATTGTATTGTTTCATGATTCCTTGGTTGATTATACAATAAATATGGAGGGGTTTTGAGTAGTTGCTTTCCCGAGGAATATCTGGTGTTGTGTATTTATTTACTTCTTTATCTTACTTGCATGTGATTGAGTGATCGTGTTTTTATATTCCGCAAATATTGTAGAATATTTTCTACATGGTATCAAAGCGCCAGGAATCATAATAGTGGAGAAGAAATTTAGTTTGTGTTGAACAATATTCAAATTTGCAGTTACTTTATTTGGAGCTATAAGTTGATCAAGATGTCTTTAAATGGCTTGAGACTCGAATATGCACTCGAGGGCAGTTTGAATTATATTTCATGGAAGGACAGGATGGAGGCAGTGTTGGAGAACAATGGATTAAATGAATTCATAGATAATGATATTACCAAGCCCGCAACAGCAAATACCCAACTTCTTGGTGTGAGGAAATGTATAGAAAGCGATGAGGATCTTGTTAGAGGGAGTTCGAGATCATATTGTCTCGAGTCTCCATGGAAATGTAACTCCATATGTTATGTGAAATTCCTTGATAGATCTGTTTCAAAGCAGTAGTGACCACATAAAATTGGCACTCAAGGACAAGCTCAGGAAAATCAAAATTGAGAAGGGCGACACAAACCAGAAATACTTTACCAAGTTCACTCAATGTCAAGATGAGCTTGGAAGTGTTGGGATTACTGTAGTTGATGATGACTTGGTGAGCCTAGCACTTTTAGGCCTTCCCAAGAGCTGGCATAGTTATCAAGACTCTGTGAATAGGAGGGAGAAGTTACCAGATTGGGAGTGACTATGGTCAGATTTTGTACAAGAAGAGTTTCGGCAGAATACCAGGGATGGATCCTCATCCAAGATTGATGATGAGGAAAATTGTGCCTTGGCTGGTAAGGCAAAGAAGGGGAAGGAGAGGGAGTCCCATTCCAAATCTGACACTGGAAAAGAAGGCAAGAAGTGTGACATGTCAAAGGTGAAATATTTTCACTGTCATGATCATGGACGATATGCAACAAATTTTCCACAAAAGAAGAAGAACAACAAGAAGGCTCCAGGAGCTGCAGTGGGTGAAGCTTTGGCCTCACAGTTTGAGTTGGACTTCTCTCTCATCGCATGCATGGCATCAACTGTGATGGGATCTATGTGGTACTTGGATAGTGGAGCATCTTTCCACATGACGGGAAACAAAGAACTCTTTAGTAGCTTGGAGGAGAAGGATCTTCAGATGCACATCAAGATGGGTGATGACAAGAGGTATAGCACTACCAGGATTGGTAGAGTTACTTTCCAAATATAGTCAGGTAAACCTTTCATATTAAAAGATGTCATGCATGTACCAAGATTGAAAAATAATTTAGTTTCAATTGCGATGTTGGAGGATCTTGGATATGATGTGGTTTTTAGTGAAGGAAAGGCATTCCTTCATCACAAAGCCACAGCATAGGTAAAGAAGATTGGGGTTCGTGTGAAGAACCTCTACAAACTTGATGTAGATGGATGCGCATCATTGAGAAGTAAAGCAAGGAACGTGGTGAGCTGGGATATAGGTGAGTTATGGCACATGATATTGGGCCATCTACACCACAGTGCTTTGAGGATCATGCAACATATTTCTATTAGTCTTCCAAAGGGTACTCTTGCGCAGATAGACATATGCAAGGGATGTACCATAGGGAAGTATGAGAAAGCCACGCGATTGTCCCTTGAGAGGGAGCTTGACTTGCATGCAGATGAGGAACTCTTAATTCCAAAGGATGAACCTCAAGATGTGAAGCAACCACAAGCAGAGGATCATGGAGTGGCAAAAACCACTCATACAAAGAAATCCACCATAAAAGGTAGGAATCACACCAGAGAGGCTGACTGATTGATGCTATATGCGACAGAGCATGTAGGTGCGCCTACATCACAGCGCAGGCAGAGAAGGTCCCCAGACAGGTATACTAGATACATGGCTCTTATGAGCGAATGTATTGTGACAAAACCATCCTCTTTTGAGGAAGCAGTGCAACAACCAACATGGGTTGATGCCATAGTTGAGGAGTATGACTCCAATATCAGAAACAGTACATGGGAATTGGTCCCAATACCATTGGGGAAGTCAGTGGTTGGATCCAGGTGGATCTACAAGGTGAAGAAAACAGAGACCTCCAGGAGGGAGAAATTTCGAGCCAGATGGACAGAGGGAGTACATGCAGCTATACCTCCAGGTGTGAGGTGGGGTGATGTGCAAATATAATCCCAAGAAGAAATTTGGGCAGGGTCCATTGAGATGGTGTGTCTCATAGATCGAACCTGGCTACGAGGAGCCCACAGTACAACAATAGCAGGAAGGATTGGTTAGATTGATGCAATCATATGTCAGAAGCACATAAATCAAAGTGATAGGTGCCGAATACTAGAGCACAGATCAAAGTTGGCAACAGTGCAGAGTACATGGATGCAGATGTCAGCAGCGCAAAGAGTCCAATAGATATGTGCAGTAGCTAGCAGCAGTCAAAAGACTCCGATGACAGATGCATTAAACCGATTCAGTTTTTTGGAGGCTATTTAGTTTTAGGAGAGTTGCATGTGCGAACAGTATTAGAGCAGTGTTGCATGCAGAACATTCCAAAAGTACCCGATCGGGACAGATTGATTCCTTTCTTGTTGAGAGGGAGTGTTGAAATTTGCAACAAGAAATAGTGAAATTTCCATCCAGAAACAACACACACACTGGTGTGGGATTACAGGTCACACAGTGATGGATCCTAGTGACACATTAGTGTGCAAACCAATTTTTAAATAAATTGGAAAATTAATTGTAATCTTATCTCATAACAACTTGTAATAGTTAACTAAGTGTGATAGACTTAGTTAGCTCAATAATTTTGAGTTGAGGGTCGAAGGATAGGCATGTAGCGTGATTTTATTATTTACAGGGTCTAGTTGCAGTTGTAGCACTAGTGTAGTGTGAGTGGGATCAGTTAACTCATATTAATTGAGTTAAAATCAGTTTAACTAGTTATAACTATTTTATGAGTTAGTGGAAGATCAAGTGAATTAAAATATATTTAATTCACCAGTAGTGATCTACCAAGTAACTGATGTTTCACTATTTATAGTTGCATGCATGCTAATTCTGGTGGAGACCTAGTTGAGACAAAGTTTCAAGGCTAGTAAACTATCAGTTGTATTTTCAGCAGACTACCCAGATGCAGTGATAAAACCACAGGAAGCCCCATGATGAATTGCGTAATAAAGGAAGGCTAAATTTCCTATTTAATAGGGGTTTAATTCTCTAGGGATTGCGTAAGCAGGGTAGGCGGGTAGGTTGATAATTGGCTATGTGTTTGCCCAATTTTGCCTAGATCAGTGTGAAGCAATTGGTAAAGTGTATGAGGTTGCGGTGATCACAAATACATTGTATTGTTTCATGATTCCTTGGTTGATTATACAATAAAGATGGAGAGGTTTTGAGCAGTTGCTTTCCCCAGGAATATCTGGGGTTGTATATTGATTTACTTCTTTCTCTTACTTGCATGTGATTGAGCGATCATGTTTTTATATTCTGCAAATATTGTAGAAGGTTTTCTACAAAATAGCATTGACCGAACAATATGTGGAGAGCTCTAAGGCATAATTATCTGTGAATCATCCATAGGGATGTTGGCTGGCAAGTTGATCAAATAGGAGACGAAATTTCTCTTAGGAGTTACCTAATTGGGTGTGTAACAAAGACCATTGTTAAGGATCTTGTACAGGATGATCTAAAGATCAAAATAGTTGTTTCTAGAACTATGTTAACATCATCGGCCTCATCATTTGAACTCCCTCTCTCTATTGACAAGTTCTTGATTTTTCCACCTTTCCAGTCTTGAACAAACTCACTTAGAGCTTCATATCACCATACCTTTGTCACAGTTTATACATATTTCATCATTTTCCAGGAATTGTGCTTGTGTTAACACATTGTATTCATACTAGTTGTACTCTTCAATCCCAATGACCTACTTTTGTGGTCATTCGTCAGAAATTGATATAATTATGTTATCTTATCTCATTTGTTCATATTGTTAAAAGGCTCAAAATTGTGGGGCATATCTACAAAATTTTCCAAAAGAAAACATTTATCAATGAAAATGTTTTGGGGCTTGGAAGTCATCATAATATCCCTTTGGAAAAGTGGATAAATGGGCCTTGTAGCAGACCATTTTTCCACACATTTGAAGATACCTCTGAAGTGCAGGTGGCTAGATATTTCTACAACACCTCATTGCCAGAAATTCCAGCACATGGGCATCTATACTTTGACATGTCCTTGTTCTACATGAAGATCAAGCAGAAAGGAAAGGGGTATTTTGTTTTCTTTAGTATTTAAGGTGTTTCACTGATATACAATAATGAGATTATAGGGTTCTCATGCACTTTCAAAGAAAGTGCATATGCCCAAGTAAGAGCTAGATGTTATTGACCACCTTTCATGAGGGTTTCATATAAAGAAACCTTCTCGGTGATTAGTTGGCCAGCATGGTGACCTAGCTCGATGAAGCTTGGTTATGGAAGAAGGCATGCTATTGAAAGAGGACAATGATCTTTGGTCTGAACATGTCATTAGAAAGGAGTTACAACAACCACCATCAAACATATCTACTATGGGATATCAAATAAATAAAATGCTTAAGTCTTCTCTACCATAGAAAACATATATTCACATCTACAGGGGGATGGTTGTAGCAATATAGTAGAATGGAAAATAAGGCTACCTTCTATAGAACGAGCTTGTAATATTGCAGGTGTATAAAAGAGATAACAAAATTAGCAACAAATTCAGATCCTTCAACATTCAAGACATTGATGACTAGTCATTGCAAAGAAGGTACACCTATTGATAGGCTCATTAGAAGACAAGAAGAGCAAGAAAGGTTGAACACAATGTTGCTACAAAACATGTCATACAGGAAAGGGTTGTGGCAACATGGATCAACCTTTGGAGATATATAAGAGTGTCATACTAACAAGACTAGAAAGAAACCTCATAATATTGGAGAGAAAAGAAAACCATTGACATGTTGGAACTATGGAGAGGCACATCTAAGGAAAGATTTCCCTAACAAACAGCGAAATAAGAAGAATAATTCATGTGAACTCCAGGCACATGAACCAACAAGATCGAAGGAAGTGACTCAAAGAGGATGAGGGAGCTTCCCCTCAAGCTCTCTTAAATACTAAAAAGTTCCTTCTTGAACTATTTAGAGGGATATTGGAATCTAGAGGTTGGTATATAACTTGGGAGACACTAACTAATTTTTTTGTGCATATGCAAGTGATGAACACATTGAACACCAAAATTCAAGGGATTGAGTTTATGCGAACTAATGAAAGATGTGTAAAGGGAATGTTTTACATGTATTTGTTATTACTTTTGGCTACAATTTTCTTGTTGTTTGGTTTATTGACTTTGAGCATGGCCATAATGCTTTATGTTTTTGTCATGTGTTGCTATTGTGGCATTTCTTTATTTTCCATTTTTCTTCTTTCCTTTTTGTGGTTTGGTCTTGATTTGATTATTGGGTATGAGAAAAGGGAAGTAAAGAAGCTCGCGAGGGAGAGCTTAATAAAACCTAACCAGAAGTACAAGACCCTGACTAGACCTTGTGCATAAGATCAATGGCAGCAGAGGGTTGAAGAAGATAACAAAACAACTAGGGGGATCTAGGGGGGTCCACATGAACCTAATGGACAACAATGTGACAACTATGAAAATAGCATAAGAATGAAGTTATATTAATTGAAATTGTGCATGGATGATATATGTTCTATATTTTACGAATATGAGAAAGATGAGAAACTGGTTAAAAAAAGAGGGTATAATGATTTTATTTAATTTGAAAGGTCATTTGTTGAGAACCATCATAGTAGTAAGATAAGTGATCAATCTTTAAAAGTGTGATTACTATGTAAGTAGTATGAAAATAAAATTTGTACTACCATGTTTTGGGTAACACAATGAAGTTATTTAATGGATTCCATGTTGTTGGAAAGTGTAACTAGGATCGGTCTTCATAATGACTATGTAATTATGAATTTATGCAATGAAGAAGACAAAGATAATCAAATGTATTTTGTAAAAGCTTGACTCGTGGGTTTCATGAGAAAGCAATTTTTATTGTAGGTCGAAGACTTCTTCTTGATGTCTTTAGGGATTTGTCTAGTCATAAATATAATTAGAGTCATGTATATGGAGTCATGTTACACTTGTAAAAGGACACATCGTTGATGTAAAAAGTACACTCCAAGACCTTGTCACTAAGCCTCTTGAAGTTAGCTTATAATATGATGATAAATCTCCTTGATGAAGTCGGCTTACACCCCTCCTATCATGTCGGCCTAGGTGATGAAAGATAATCCCTATATATAAGATGATGTGGCCTCGTTGTATCTCATCCATATCGGTTAAGTTCTGCAATCCAAATCCAAATTGCAGTACGTAAAAAGAAAGGATATATAGTGAAGGGAAGATGCTACAAGGCATGCGAGAAAAGGATCAAGTCTACAACAGTAGTGCGAGGATAATTCTGTAATAAGGATGCAAAGTTTGGGTCTGCAATCAATGTGAAGAAGAGGATTGTAATAGAATTGAGAAGGAGATATCTTAGCGAAGGAAATTGCTCTTTGTCTAGGTATATATCTATCTCGCATAACTCGGAAGTAACCACAATGTGAAGTAAGCAAAGAAGACAAGTTTACGAAATATTAGGGCCTTCTTGTTTCAATCTTGGTCTGCACTCATACCTCATATATCTCGGAGGTCTATGGTGTTATTCATGGAAATCGTTCTTGAAAGGTGACAGAAGTAAGGTGCAGAAATAAGACTAAGAAGGGAACCTAAGGAAACCAAGAATCACCCTATCTGGAGCAGTTGAGCTAGAGACCAAGCTTCTCTAGTATTGGTGTAGTATATTGCATAAAGGAAGATGGAAGAAGAAGGCGAGAAGAGTAAGAGAAGGATAGTGACAAGGGTCTTGGAGGAATACTTGTGTCAAGGGTCTTTGTCATGGTCTTGGTACTCATCAATTGAAGGTCTATAAGAAGAATTATGTAATATCCCTTTCAGGAAATTTCATTAAAATTTCACGAGGGTTTTAACTTTGCATAATTTCACCAAAAAAACACAACCAAAACACCAGAAATTTGATAGAACAATAAAACTAGAAATCATGCGACAATCTCATTAAAAATATCACTATATGGAAAACAATGAGATATGCAGCAACAACAACAAAAGCCATCTTTATTATATAGAAATATATGCCAATGCAATAGCTGGCAGCAACCCTCCAAGATAGCTATAATGTTGATGCTAACCTCCAAACTGAAAACAGGAAATCAATCACGGCAACCTGTGAATCCTGAATGGATCCACCAAGGCAAGAGATGGGTTCTCATCCACTCTCACTAAATCACCCGAGGGTTTTCGTCCTGGGGCTACTACTGAAGTAGAGAATCCAAGTTCTCAAACATCTCACACAAAGAAAGATCCAACCCAAGGTAATCTCTAATGATCCTTCCTCCTCTTTTTATAGATCTGGTGGACTCCTCTACAAGATTTATTTTATTATTATTTTAATCATTGAGCACATTTCCCTTAGTTAAAATATTCTTTTTAATGTGGGAAAATGGTCAATTGGCCACCACGCCTCCTCAGGTCACTGAAAATCACTCCTAGCCATCCCATCACGTATATCTTCTCATTCTGGTTCCAACGAGATATTACACTAAGGTGTTCTGCCAAGAATTCCTCCCGGAATGCCACCTTAGGCGTAATTAATTGAGTTAGGCCCATTAATGACTCAATGCTCTGAAAGTTGTCGAAATGCAACGAAAGGAAAGGAAAATTGTGCAGATGGTGGAATATATCAATTGAATTCCATCGGACCTCATAAGAACTCCTCCAAACACCTCCAGAATCCCCTAGGGCTCGCTGATGATGCCAACCTGCACCTATGACCTGTCTGCCCTCAACTCTGAAAGTCCATCCTAACCATCTCATAAGGAATACCAGAAAAAGGAACATTACAAATCCTCCGCCCCAAGATTGCTTGCCCCAAGCAATCCAAATATGTGGTCTCGTCTGTTAGCCCAATGCAACTGAGACCCAATGCTCGAATCCCATACAAATTGTTGGGTGATGCTATGCCTTTGTGTCAACCCGCCAGGAACAAAGCCCTCAATGCCCGAATCTCAGACCAATTCCTGACTGAGCATGTCAGCAAAAAATCCTCCTAGATCCCAATGCCACCAAGAACAAGCATCGGTGCTCCACGGCTCCTGCTACGCTATAACTCTGGCTAAGAATGTTGGCCCATTGACTGCATACCAACTCATCACCTCTCTCCAGTCCAACCCTTGACTCAATCCAGTGATAATCCTGCTCTCCTGATGTTGGGACGGAATGTTGAAAAGTTTCCAACATGTATCCCACTACTAATTGAAACTTGTAGTACCTATCATGTCTAAGGGTCCTCGCTCCACTATGCCCCTAACTAAGAAGATCCTACCATCAATAGGATACCAACTCATGATCTCCTGATGTTATGCCCAATCAACCAACAAAATATGTCCAATAAATCCTGCCTCTCTCCCTATAATGGATCCAGGTGGGCAAGTTGTGTTGCAAACCCTGTCTTTGTACTCCTGGAGAGGGTTGTTGCTTGAAAATGTTGCATCTCTGTTGGCCACCACTACATATACTTGCACCTCATCAATGGGTAGACCCAAAGATGGATGCACTGTTATCTCCATCGCTTGATAGGAAACTCCACGCTCCTCTAGCCAACCAATCTTCTGCGAAACAATCCTGCCAGACTCCAACATCTCCTAAGGACAAGTTTTCGTAAAAACTGCCACTCGGATGGATGTCTATACATATGTATGCTCCTCATAAATGGTTGAATCCAAGGTTTCCTACTCATCCTCCTTAGCTGACTCATGCTCCACCATATGTTGCTCATGCTGAATCATCATAGGTGACTCATCATCATGAATGTCTCCCCTACAGTCCCCTGACTGCTCACCATACACACCAAAATATAAATCTGACCCACTGTCAACAACTCCACATTTTTGCTCATGCTCCCCAGAGGCATCCTCATATGACCCCATTGACTCATCCAATGAAGAGTTCTCATCCTAACATACAAAATGAATATCCTCCTGCTCTACCTCTGCCATCTCCTTTGCATCTCCCAAGCATGAGTGGTCAGGTCCCCAAGGTTATTTGAAGATGAAGTAAAGACCCTTCCTCCTGACCTCATTCCTGCTACATGGTTGGTCATCATAAATCCATTGCAACTCCTCTTGGGTCAACCATCTCCTGAACAGTCCAATTTTTGCTCAACTAACCTTTCGGCTAGTTCATAGGCAGCAGGTGAAACCAATTGTTCCTCCCTCCAAATGGCCAGCAACCTAGACTGCAACCTCCTACAAATAGCATCATGGCCTCCCATACATGAGGACAAAATGGATTGCATGTGTGTCATGACTGTATCAGGGTGATGTTTCCTAATGCTGAAGAAGCATTGGAACATCTGCAGGATCAAACCATCACACTCCAGCTCGAACATGAGGTCATCAGATCTAACCAAGGCCATGACTTCTATAATCTCTAGCTTCTGCCCAAAGGTAGGGCCCTCACTGTTATCCAAATCCTGAAAGGTCTCTACTATCAGTCTGAAGACTCTCCTCATAAGTCCATTACTGTAAGGAGGTATAGGTGCGGTCAACATCATGATACTACTAAGACAAGAAGCAACTGGAAGTTTGACCTCTACACAAGGACTCTCCAAAAAATTGTGTTGTGTGAGAGCAAGCATGGCTGGCTTTAGAGCCCAAATCAAACTCTTCCCATCTAACTAACGCACCTTCGAGAGGAGTGAAGTAAGTTCTTCTAGTTTGAGAAGGAATTTTTTGGTCACCCCATGCATCTCAAATTTGTCCCGAGTGCATAGATTTTGTGTCCCAAATCATGTTCTTTCTGTGGCTGCTCTTGTTGTAACATACAAAGTATCCCTTTGGAAAATGTTTTCTTGATTATTGCTTCTAGCTTATTAAGGGCCTTTGTGATGGTTTCGTCCATGTTTAGTTCAATGATGTCAAGTGCATTAAATTATTTTGCACATGACTCTCGTTTTTAAACCAACATATATAGTGCTCAATAGATACCAAACAGTCTTCAGAAATGAACTTGAACTAACCCATAAATTTATGGATGGCTGAAGCATGATAATATATAAACATAATGGTTTTTCTCAACTTAAAAAAAAATAGGAATACACAGTGAACAAATGAGATCAATGGAACCTGGTTAGGATGCTTTAACAGGGTCCTGAAAATAGCGATAGACTATCGCTTGTTTCTTGAAGTCTGGGCTCAATTTCTGGAATGCAAACAAGTTTCCCTTTTGTGAAAACTTCAGCAAACTAACTAGGCACCTTCTATGCACAATGTTTCAGAGTGCTTCTACAACTCACCCACATGAATGTCGTCACTATCTATACGCACACAACTCGATAGCAGGACTCGGCCTATTGTGGCCCCTCCTAAAGCACAATAAATTCAACGTTGGAATCACTACTGCCGCACAATTTACTTTGGATCGTTTCTCTACATATACTGGGCCTCTTATTTCTGGAAAATTTTGGACAAGGAAACTTCCCAAATAGCCACAAATCTCTAAGTTTTCTAGTGAGTTTTCCTGTGAGGCATTTTGTTATATCATGCACACACTGGAGTGAAGGTTCAGCTGTGTAGTTGAAGTTTTCTCCATTGTACAATGACCAAATCAACTTCTTCACTGCCCAAAAATTGTACCCACGAAAAACCTTGAGAACAGCGACTGTAATAGCCAAAAATTCAAGCTATTGTGTATTTATTTCAGTGTACGCTGGGTGGTAATTTTATTTACAGTCAGCACATATAAATATGGGAGACGTGACATGCTGATATGTAGCTCAAAATGTCCACCACACAGTCCAGAGAGAGGATGAATAGGCAGAACGAGGAACACGAACCCAACCCACAGATGAACATTGTCCTCTTAAACCCAAAATCGTCCTCTGGAGAAAAAGAAAACGCACAGTTGATAGTTTGGAATGAGTTATGCCTCCCAAACAAGAAACTCGTCCCACAAATGTATTTCTGGAACCTCCTCTAATAAATCGTTCCCTTCAGTGATTAAAAAATCTGCTCCTAAAATTAAAGCAACTGCCTAGATTATTCACTTGGAACTTAGTATGGCATCTCAACAGAATATAATCGGCTCTTTCAAAAATATTTTAGCTTGGTTGTTGCAAATGTTCGAGGGCAATCAAAAACATTAAATTATGACTTTCATAAACTTTAGTCGTGGCCACCCCAACAACTCCACGCGCCAAATAAAGGAGTCCACCAATGTTTTATAAAATTCGGCTCTTTATAATGTTTAGGGTCCCACTAAAAAAGTTAATACGGCCCATCAAATTTTAATTACAACCCACCATTTAAAAAATACTGATCTCTTATACAAATCAAGCCCCTCAAATTGTTGATTCAACCTAAAAAAATTTGATTACTACTCCAACTCAGACACAGACATTTCAGGATGGTTTCGACTATCCTTCTTCTAACAAGCGAATGGATTTATGGCCTCACATCGAATAGCAGATCTATTCATCCTTAAGGAACTGTCAATGCTACTACTTTGGAGCTATCCATATTTCATCTACAAGCGAGCCTGATTTTTCAAATCACATCATATCAACCTTTTGGTGCTGACAACGAGCCAGACAAGGCTACTGCTATTTTTACATAACGAGACAGTTTTTGAATTATGTTTTATGCACCAGAGTTTCAACAGTATATCAATTGGTTACATCCTCATGTGTACTTTTTACACCTTTTGGAGCGGTCATACAACTCTTACAAGCGAGCCTGCAATACAACTACAAGCAAGCCAGACTATGCTACTGCTATGGAACTATCCATATTTTCATCTACATGCGAGCCTGAATTTTCAAATCACATCAGTTCAACCTTTTGGAGCTGTCAAGCGAGCCAGACATTGCTATTGCTGTTTTTATAAAGCGAGACTGCTTTTGTTTTTTGTTCATGGACCGAGTTTCTACAGTTTTTCATTTTGGGTTACATCCTCAGATGAACTTTTTACACCTTATGGAGCTGTCTAACCACACTTTCAAGCGAGCCTGCATTTACAACTTCAAGCGTGCTGAGCAGTTTTCCTACATGAACCTATAGGCCATCAAATATTATGCAGCCTTGCCGAACCATCTTTTACTTTTTCCTTTGTTTCATGATATTGCAGAGTACAGCAATAGACCACTCTTTATAGTGTCTCTTTTTGCTGAATTCGTAATTTGAATTGGGTGCCCACCCCCCAGTTATGTATGGACACTACATTTTTCCCCACGACTTCCATTCTTCCTTAGAAGTTGTCTCTGGGGATTGATGTTTTGGCTCATGTTTTTTCTCATCTGCCCTGGATGGAATGTAATGTTTATGAATTATGCACTGTCAATATAAACAACGTTTTTTTCTTTCTGAAAAAAAAAAAAGACGACAAGAAATTTTGTCGAGGAAAGTTAGATGCGGCCTCACGTGTCCTTCAATTGGATTAATAAAACTGTTTGGCTTTGCTGGAATGACGATTTTGGTCTTGAAAAAATTATTTGACCTGCAACTGTAAAATGTGCCTTGAAAATCTTGGCATCGATCCTTGGCTTCCTATGGAATACGTAAACTTTCTAGCTATAATTTTTATTTGATGAGGCCACAATGTTAAGCATTTACGTAGATTGTGGCTTCTTGCTCTCTTCTCGGATTCGACTTTCAAATAATTTGGCTTGCAATAGTGTAAAATTATTAGAGCACAAATATAGATCTAATTGAAGAATAATAACACAAACTTTCTAAGTTGAAAAAGAAAAATAATCAGAATTGAGAATGAAATTAGTTCATCAATATTAGTTTTAGAATCAATACATAAAATCAACTGAGTTAAGCTTAGTTGTACATGCAATAACTATGGATAGTTAAAGCTAACTGAAACTAAGTGTGATTTATGTTTTGTTAATGTGCACATGCACCACACGCAAGCACTAGAGTTAGGTAGCTAAAACCAAGTGCACATCGCATGTAAGCACTCTAGTTAACTCGCTAAAGAAAAGTGCACATCACGTGCAATATCTAAAGTTGAACTAAAGCTAATCAAGGTTAACTATGTGCATGTAAAGCACTTGATTTAACTAGATAAAGACAAGTGCACATCGCATGCAGTGTCTAGAGTTGAACTAAAGCTAATCTATGTGCATGTATTCCAACACCCCCCTTAAGCATAACTTAGGTGAGTGTGATGCAAAATGAATGAGTCCCGGCAACACGGTCATTTTAGGTACCCATATACAATGCATGAAAAGAGAAAAGAGGGAAAACCTAGTGGGAAGAAAAACCCCCCTCAAAATATAATGCAAAAGTAGAGAAAATACAACTGCTAGGTAGTCGTGTCCTTCACCCCAAGACGATCTCGCAGGAATCAAAACTTTTACTCAGGGAAAGTCTTGGTGAAGATATCAGTAGTCTGCTCGGAACTAGGACAGTACTGAAGATCAATGATCCCATCATGAATGAGTTCTCTAATGAAGTGCATGTGGATTTCGATGTGTTTGGTCCACTGTCGTTGCATTGGATCTCTGCAAAACTTTAGCGTAATTTGATTATCACACTAGATGACAGTGGGACGATGGACACTGATCCCAAGCTCAGATAGGAAATGTTGTAGCCAAATGGCTTGAATAGTGGCATTTACTGCTCCTCTATACTCGGCCTCTGCTGATGATAAAGCAATGGTAGCATGCTTCTTGCTTGACCAACAAATTGAGCCAGATCCCAAACTAAGTACATAACCGAAGGTGGACTTGCGATCAATGTTGTCGCCAGCCCAATCTGAATCTATGAACCCAATGAGATCCAAATAACAATTTGTTGCATAATGAATCCCATAGGTGATTGTCCCATGGACATATCAAATGATTCTCTTTGCAGATCTCTAATGTAACTCATGTGGCTCTTACATGTATCTTGAAACTTCTCCTACGACATATGAGAGATCAGGAGGGGAGTGAGTGAGATAAATAAGACTTCCCACAAGCTGATAGTACAATGTGCAATTAACCAATGGTGTGTCTTTGCCATCCTCAAGCTTTATCCCTAATAAGAAAGGTGCGGTTGCTAGCTTGCAGTCACTCATGTGAAATCATGCCAAAAGATCTCTAACATACTTTGGTTGAGAAACGATAATCCCATAACCACTCTGATTGATCTCTAGTCCAAGGAAGAAAGTTAGCAAGCCCATGTATGTCATAGAAAACTGCTTATGCAATGCAGTTTTAATCTCAGTAATGACAGAATCTGAACTACCTGTTATCAAAATATCATCTACGTAGAGTACTATGATTAACAAGGAGTCAATTTTCTTCAAAAAATAAACACTGGAATTAGATTTGCAGCGTACAAAATTTTGAGATAACAAATAAGAATCCATCTTTGCATACCAAGCTCTAGGTGCCTGCTTGAGGCCCTAGAGAGACTTCTTTAGTTTGCATAACATAGATGAATTGTGCATGTATCCCTGTTGCTGCTCCATGTAGATTTCCTCCTCGAGATCACCGTGAAGAAAGGCATTTTTCACATCCATGTGATGCACCTCCCATCCTCTTGTTGCTGCAATGGAGAGAGCTAGCTGAATGGAATCCATTTTTGCCACTAGAGAAAAAATCTCATCATAGTCAACATCATGTACCTATTGAAAACCTTTTGCTACCAACCATGCCTTATATCAACTAACTTGGCCATTTGATGCTTTCTTGGTTTGGTAAACCAACTTCCACCTCACAAGTTTACGATTGGAAGGTAGCGGAACCAAATCCCAATTCTGGTTCTCAATGAGAGAGTTATATTCCTCATCCATTGTTGCTTCCCCTTTAGGATACCCAGTTTCTTTTGCATAAGTCTGTGGATCATATGCATGCATCATATAAGTATGCATGGGGATGCATGGCTCCATAGCTCCATAGAGTGTTTGTGGATCTTCCTCAAACTGAGGTATAGAGGTAGGATCATCAAGGATATCACTCATGCTACGCCATTTTTGTGTTGAAGGTGGTCGAGAATCTTCCGAACTACATGAGGAAGTATGATCTTGATGTTCAACAACTGGTGGTCCAACAAGTGTCACATGCAAAGGCTCATCTTCATCAGAATTCTAATTTGAAGTTTCATCTGCATACTCATCAATGAGTGGTGATGGAAACTTGATAACAAATTCATCTGCTGGTGCATGCAAAATATCTTTGTCAAACTTTACACTCATTTCAATAAAGAGCTCTTTAGTGTTGATATCAAGCAATTTGTACCCTTTGACTTCATCAGAATATCCAACAAACATGCATGCTTTAATTTGAGGCTCCAAAGCCTTTCTCTTCTCTGTAGGAATGGGGGCCCATGCTCTAGATCCAAAAATGTGGAAATGAATGACTTCAGGTTGCATGCCAGTACAAGCCTCAAAATGTGTTTTTTCAGTAATAGATTTATGAGGAGATCTGTTCTGGATGTATGAGGCACAATTGATAGCTTTAGCCCACAATTTTGACGAAAGAGATCTTGCATGCAACATGCAATTGGCAAGCTCTTTCAAATATCGATTCTTCCTTTTGGCCACCCCATTTCGTTGTGGAGTGTAAGGAACTATATGCCTGCTTCATCACAAAGATTCTTGATATCTTTGTTGACATATTCTGTCCCATCATCTGTGCGAAGTGTCTTGATGTGTTTTCTAGACTGATTTTCTGCATGCACTTTGAAATCTTTAGATGTTGAGAAACTTCAGACTTGAGTTTGAAGAAGTAAAACAAATTGAATATTGTGTAATCATCTATAAATGACAACACATATCTTGCTTTTCTCATTGAAATCACTGGAAATGGACCCATGAGATCACTATGTACAAGTTACAAAGGTGAAGAGGCTCTCCATGAATTCCCCTTCTTGAACTTGTCTTGTGGATGCTTTCCAAGAGCACATCCATTACAAACATCGTTTGAAAATTCAATGGTCGGCAATCCTTTGATCATCCCTTGCTTGCTAAGTTGTTGCATATATCTGAAATTCAAGTGCCCAAATCTCTCGTGCGAAATCCTACTTTCTTCATTTGCATGCATAAGTAGCAAAATAGAATCTGATTGAGGAACAAAATCAGAAAATGTATACAAACAAGATTGATCATTTACCTTTCCAGATGAAATCTTCAAGTTGGTTTGCATTTCATAAATGCTCATGGAATCCGGGGTAAATTCCACTTTCCTTTCGGTACCTATGTGTGTCATCTGATACACTGAAAGAAGATTCACAGAAAACCTTGGAATATGCAAGACATTCTCAAAACTTCCATCTTCGAATTGCACTCTTCCATGTCCAGTTGCTTCAACTGCAGAATTGTCCCCCATGAGAATAGGAGGTCCCGAGTATGCATGTAAAGAAGAAAAGGATTCCTTTGAAGAAGCTACATGATGTGAAGCTCCTGAATCAAAGATCCATTCTTGCGATGTAGAATGAAGAGCAATCAAAGCATGCACATTACCCCTTGTTTTTTATGGTTTTTCCTTCGTCTTCTTCTTGGCACTTTCTGGAATGTGATGACCAAGATTATTTTGTTGAAGAGTCTTTGCCATCAGATCAATAGTCTTCTGCATGCAAGACTATTCAGGATGATAACCTCTATTAATATAAGGACACTTGAAGTTTCCTTTCTTTCCCTTCTTACCCTTGGAGCTAGAAGAATCATCTGGAGGTTTTGGATTTCATCCCTTTCTTTGATCTGGATCTCTTGTCTTTCCTTTGCCTTTGTATTGTTGATTTGGTTTCGTGTTGGACTTTCCTTTCTCATGCATGGCAAGCGCATGTGAATTTGGAGACTTTAATGAACCCATTTTTATGAGCTTATCTTGCTCATGAATAAAAGACTCAATAAATGCATCAAATTTGGGCATTTTCCATTTTTCTCCAGTTGCAAGCCTAACTGTATGAAATGTGGAAAAAAAATAGCATATTCAAGGCCTAATTTACACAAAGTAGAAAGGATCAATTGACCTTCCTGTTTTGATTTATTGATCTCGCAATCATGTAGTTGTAGAAGCAATGATTTAAATTTCGTAAAGAAATCTTGAATGTTCTCAAAGCTAATTGGATCTAAGGAATTTAGCTCATTTTTTAGAATATGAGCCCGCTTCTCATCCTGCTTTCCAAATAAATTCTCCAATATTGTCCAAACCTCATTCGAAGTGTTGCATGTGTCCACATGGAAACACAATGCTGAAGATATGGACAACAATAGAAGACCAAAAGCCTTGTCCATCCTGTTGAAGTATTTGGATTTTTCAACGACAGAATTGGGTCCAACTTTTGTATTCATAACTATCTGATACAAGCCTTTGCCTCTGAGGTGAAGCAAAATATATGGCTTCTATTGGAAGTAGTTATACGGATTAAGAATCGTTGAAGATGAGAAATCCATTGCAGAAATTCTCCAATATTTTGGTCTGCAAATCAAATATTTGAACAATTTCCAATTCTATGCTCTTCAAACCTGCAAAAAATTGTTCATGCAACCTCTCCAAACCCTTGTAGCTCTGATACCATGTAAAATTATTAGAGCACAAATATGGATCTATTTGAAGAATAATTGCACAAACTTGCCAAGTTGAAAAAGAAAAAGAATTAGAATTAAGAATGAAATAATCAATATTAGTTTTAGAATCAATACATTAAAGCAATTGAGTTAAGCTTAGTTGTACATGCAATAACTATGGATAGTTAAAGCTAACTGAAGCTAAGTGTGCTTTATGTTATGTTAATGTGCACATGCACCACATGCAAGAACTAGAGTTAACTAACTAAAGCCAAGTGCACATCGCATGTAAGCACTCGAGTTAACTAGCTAAATACAAGTGCACATCGCATGCAATATCTAGAGTTGAACTAAAGCTAATTAAGGCTAATTATGTGCATGTAAAGCACTCGAGTTAACTAGCTAAATACAAGTGCACATCGCATGAAGTATCTAGAGTTGAACTAAAGCTAATCTATGTGCATGTATACCAACACATAGCCACAACATCAACAAGCTCATATTTTTGGTTCCTTCAATTTTTCCCTCAATTCATCTCATTCCTCCAGCGTTGATCCTAGCTCACCACGACTGAATACACCATGCGCATATCAAAACCATGATATGACCCTATCGAGCTAAAGTCGGCTCAATCTCATTGGAAATCAGTCAATGCGTTCCCCCAGAGATGATATGAACAACTATGATTGGCCATAATACTTTGACGCTAACCAAACTACATACACAATCCACACCTATCATAGTACCTTGGTTGACAATGATCAAACCCATGTAACACTTCTGGATACTCTCACTCTTACATAGGTATCTTTGACAACCTCATATTCACATTCCATTATGTTTTCATTCCAACATATTTTTTCTATTCGCACAATATCTTCAAGCGGACTGTCTTCAACAAATATTAAATATGGTAACATGTTCCACAGAACAAGAGATCACAAGATAAGAAACAAGAGTTTCGTCCTCCTCTGGAAATGGCGCATGCATCAAATCCTTTCTGGCAAAAATATATTCTCTTTGATACAGAAAATCACTAGCAACAACAATCTTGTTACTAGAGATTTTTTTTTAACCCTCGATCTTATCTAAAAATCAATTTGCAATGAACCGACAGGCTGGCAGGAAAAACCAGCTCTGATACCACTGTAAATTTCATTAAAATTTCACAAGGGTTTTAACTTTGCATAATTTCACCAAAAAAACACAACCAAAACACCAAAAATTTGATAGAACAATAAACCCAGAAATCATACGACAATCTCATTAAAATATCATTATATGGAGAACAATGAGATATGCAGCAACAACAAAATCCAGCGTCATTATATAGAAATATATGCCAATACAATCGCTGGAAGAAACCCTCCAAGATAGCTATAATGCTAATGCTAACCTCCAAACTGAAAACAATAAATCAATCATGACAACCCGTGAATCCTGAATGGATCCACCAAGGTAAGAGATTGGTGCTCGCTCACTCTCACTAAATACCCATGGGTTTCCGTCTTGGGGCTACTACTGAAGTAGAGAATCCAAGTTCTCAAACCTATCACACAAACAATGATCCAATCCAAGAAGATCAATGGTCATTCCTACTCTTTTTATAGATCTGATGGACTCCTCCAGAAGCTTTATTTTATTATTATTTCAATCGTTGAGCACATATTAAAATATTATTTTTAATGTGACAAAAATGGACAATTGGCCACCATGCCTTCACTAGTAGAAAATGATGAAATTAGTGACTAGGTGACTGAAAAAGTTAGGCACCGCAATGATTTCAAGTGAATTGCTACTAAATTTTAGCAATTTTAAGTGATTGAACTAAAAATCACTAACGTAAACGACTAATTTAGTCTAGGAATAAAATATACGACTAGATAATAAGTGTCTAAACTAAAAACGACTAACTTAAATGACTAATTTAGTCTAGGAATAGAATATACGACTATATGATAAATGACTAAACTAAAAACGATTAACTTAAATGACTAATTTAGTTTAGGATTAAAATATATTACTAGATAATAAGTGACAGAATTAATAATGATTAACGTAAATGCCTATTATAGTCCAAGAATAAAAATAAGACCAAATAACAAGTACACCAAGTATATGAATTATTCATTTATGTTATTAATTTTTAATTGTGGATACACTAATTTTTATGGGTTTTTTGTGGCATTGTTACATACCATGGTTGATTATTACACTAGAATCATAGAGAATGATTTCATAATTTAAGTAACATAGGATGGTTTGGCACTTAGAATGCACTAACACTTAGCAATTGGCACGTATTGACACCTATGCCACTACAAAAAGGCCTTTAGGGGTGGTTTGTCTTGCGATAGTCTTGACAAAACCACCTCTAAAAGTGTTTTTAGGGATTTAGGGGCGGTTTTTGAAACCCCCCCAAAAGTCATGAAAATTTGAATTTTTTTAGGGGGCTTTCTAACAACTACCTCTAAACGTGTTTTCTCATGTCTTTTGGAGGGAGATTTTAAATTATTTCCCGTAAATATAGTTTTCATTACTTTTCTCCTAATATTTTAAATTATCGTCACAATACTTCAATTAACTTACATCATGTGCAACACATGTAAAGAATTTACATCATTAACAACATCATCATCACAATACACAATTTGCATGAAACAACCCTTGAACCTTCCACTTTTATTAAACAATGTAAAACTTCTTTACATGAGGGTCCAATACCCCCCTTAATACAACAAATAAGCCAACAAAACTTTTACTTGCTTAGAAACCTGTCCTGCTCGGCTTAACTGACCCAATGAGTCGTATCTACCCTACTCGTGGCTCCCTTTAGTTCCTTCTCGACTTGCTTGGTTTGTCTGGCAAGTGTAAACTCAATTGAGCTCCCTTACTCTTGGTTATTCTACCTCGACTTGTCTTTGCCTCTTAATTCTTGATTGCTCCTCTTCTCCTTATGACTTTCCCAATTGTCCCTTGACTTGTATATTTGATGTGTCCCTATGAAAAAACTTTAGAAAACCTTTCAAATGAAACCCTTGGAAAACCTTCATGAAAAACCGTAGAAATCCCCCTCCCCAAACACAAAAGGTATTATCCCCTTAAATTTGACGAAGGACACGAGGGTGCGCTTTGAACCACTTATATGTGCATTGGTCGCAAAATCATTTTTAATATAGTTTCTTTGGGTGCAAACACATGCTCCAAAATTACCTCAAGGTGCCCAAATGGCTTCAGGGTTGGGCACTCATGGGAATTAAGCCTCACCTAAGGTGAAAAAATCCTCCCTTTCCACCATTGGATCCTACCTCTTTGGGAAATTGAAGCTTTCTATTTCTCTCAATAGTCATTTAGTGAATTAAAAAAAATTATATGGTTAACATTATGTTAATAATTTTTTACAATGATTTTCTTGAGTTTCTAACCATTGTCTCATATTCTTACCCTATAAATTTAATTTAATTATTTATTAAACTAATATTCAATTATATAATATTATTTATCATCTACCAAATTAGATACCAGATCAACCATAAAAGTTAATTTCTTTTGTCCCATATGTCTTTATATTAACTAGATACATGCAAAAATGTGCAGGATTTGGATTATTACAAAGCTACTCCTTAATACGAAGCAATTCTTCATGCTCTTCCACTCCAACATAATTATATTATCCAAAATTATAAACATATTTTCACTTCCCTTGGTAGCTCAACCACAAATCTGGACCTCAACCATAAAATTTAATGTGTTTTGTCCCATATGTTTATAAATTAATTGGATACATGCAAAAAAGTGTAGGATTTGGATTATTACAAAGCTACTCCTTAATACAAGGAAATTCTTCATGTTCTTCCATTCCAACAAAATTAAATTATCCAAAATTAATTCAAGGCAATTCTTTACGTTCTTCCATTCCAACAAAATTATATTATCCAAAATTATAAAATATATTCTCACTTCCCTTGCTAGCTCAACTACAAAACTTGACCCCAAGGGTGTCTAGAAAATTGAACCAATGACCTGTCAAAAGCAAAGGAGCTTTAACTTTAGAGACTCGACTAATTAAACTCACCCTCACAACGTCAAAATTATAAAAAACATAAAAATATATAAACATATATTATTGTTATATCAACAGGGTCTTGTATATATGGTGATTAGGTGCTTTGTTAAGGCACTCCTTGTTGTGAAGTCACTGGTTCAATTCCCTGCCTTGATTGGGGTGATATATTGGACATGATGATGATATAATCCCACCCAAAATTACTATATGTTATGAATTAATTCATTTCCTCGATTGGGAGAATAATTTTAAATTTATAAAATTATAATTAAAATATTAAATATTATAAACAAATATTTACGAATAAGTTCTCCAAGTTGTAAAGAAAAATTATAAATCTAAAATACACTCATACATGATGAGATCACATTTCATATAATATCAACCTAGATTTAATTTCTTTTTTTAAATAAACTATATTCCACATGAGTACCATTGCTTTTCCATGCCATATATCATTATTATTTATATTTATAGTGTCAATTTTTTTATTTTTTATTTTAGAATCAAATTAAAAAATTTACATTGCATTACATTACTTTTTTATTTTTTTAAATTTAAATTTATATAATTTGGGGCCAAAATGTTAAACATTAGAGATGGCCTAGAGAACCTCTCTAAAATTTTATGTTTAAAGATTTTCATTAAGGTAGGTTATGGAGGGAAGGGTATAAATACTCCCATCGTACCATATATCTTCAGTTTCATTCCCAACTTCTCTCAAATTTTATGTTTAAATATTTCCATTAAGGTAGGTTCTGGAGGGAAGCATATAAAGACTCACATCGTACCATATCTTTTCAGTTTCATCCCCGGCTCTCTTTCTTCCGGAGCATTCTACACACCACAAATCTGGATGGAAAGGTATAAAGACTCACATTGTACCATATATCTTCAATTTCATCCCTGACTCTTTGTCTTCCGAAGAATTCTGCACATTCCAAAAGTGAGCACACTTGTGAGGGATTGAATCCCATTCCCTAAGTTGAAAGTAAGAATTATTTTTAATCACAATCATTATCCACTTCCTTGTCAGAGCTTGATTCTATATGTTGCTAGATGTTGGAAGTTGTTCAAAGAAGAAGTTTTATAGCCTTTATTTTTGCATTGCGTAAGTTTATTTCTTTTCAGAATCGGCATTGTTCTGTCAATCTGGTTTTGAATGAAATTTTACAAGCTTTAGGTTTGTTTCACTGAGGGTTTCGGGTCTTGGTGGGAGTTTTCGAGAATAATTTGTATATCCTATAGGGCATTACGAATGCATTTGATCTGGCCTCAGTTTAATTTTTGGCAGCTTCGATAATGTTTGCTACGTTTTATCGCTCATAAGCAAGGGGATTTGAACAGTGACTTTTTTCCAGCAAATGTGTGGTGGTGTTGTTAAAAGGTCAGGAGAAATGGCTAGAAGCCAAAGTGGTGGTGGTATTGTTGTTGAATTTGTGCAGTAAAGGCCATTTCAATTGACCAAGAAACATGACAACGATGCGGCTGAGGTTCGATCCTTGGTCTTTCAGTCGTGGCCTCTTAGCTGATTGCAAAATCAGGCACTGACTAAAATGAAATTGAAAAGAAAGTCCCTGGATTCAATGGGGTTATCTTCTGGTTATCTTGCAGAAGCTCAATTCCCTTGCTACCTCCAATCATGGTGTCTCGTTTAGAAGGAGGATATGTCGGCAGGTCGTTGCTTAATGAAGAAGCTGGAAAGCAAAACCTAGAAGAAGAAGAAATTTAATTCTCGCCGGAAGAAAAGATCAGTCTGGAAAATGCAATCGGTTATGCTTCTCTATCAAGGCATTGGGATAATCTTACACTCCACTCTGAAGTGGAACCAAAGAACCTTCCCTTTCCTAGTCGTCAAAGCTTCCTTGGAGAGGAAAATCTTCTAATTGTTTAGACACCATATGATTTGTGAAACTTCCACAAACTTATCATCTCTAACACCCGCCTCTGCCTCCGGCACGATCAATCTGGAAGAAACGGGATCCGATGTCCATTGATGATAAGCACCCCCTATTTCTCTGAGTTGTGGAAGCGTGAAAATTATGGGAAGGAGCAGACATGAAAAAAACAAGAGAACCCATCTAATCCATCTGTAAACCATGACTCACATGAACCCTAATGTATACCCCATAGAGGAGGACTTATCCTCCTCCTTCATCTTAGCTACATTGGACTTGCAACTAGTTTTGGTTTTGATGTTGTTTCTTAAATATTTGGAGAACTATAGAAATCAATGACGGAGGTGCTAGTGTGGTTATGGAAGACATGAATCCTACCAGAAAATGGCTTCTTGTTGTTTCAGCCTATGGAGAATACCAAGGCATCAGTCGTCGACTGGTAAATATACCTCTTATCTAGATTTATGGCCTTTTACAAACGTGTAACATTCGACTTCATTTTCATTTTCTTTATTTGATTATATATCATAATTTTCTTTATTTTATTTCTTTATTTAATGTTGTGATTCTAGCAAATGGATGGCAACGCCTCGCGGTGCCATTTATAGGTGAGAGGGTTTTCTCCTCCTCCAATTTCTTTATAGAATTATGTGTTCAAGACCGTTGTTGCTCATGATTTACTTGTGTAGGGAGCTTATCGAAGTTTTGGCAGCTTCAATAAGGTTTGTTGGCTTGTTTTCTTGTTGGATGTAAACATGCGGTGTACTCTAAACCAGATCTGTTGCTCAGGTGATTTGTTAAAGAAATTGGGAATTGTAGCCCACGCTACATGCACTGTACTCTAAACCAAATCCATTGCTCGGTGATTTGTTAAGTACTATAGGAATTCCTTTGCTTTGATGGTGCAACCATTTGCTCTCCTTGATCCTTCATAAGAACCAATTCAGTTAGTGTATTTTGGAGAAAGTGGTACTATTCGATGCTCTCGTTGCAAAGGATACATAAATCCTCTTATAAGATTCATTTATTAGGGTAGAAGTTTTGTCTGGAATTTGTGTAGATTCAACAATGAGACACCCCGAGAATATCATATTAGTTTGGGTCCAAATGGAAGCTGTTGTGATGTGGATGAAAGGCCAGAGCTCTACAGAGGCACAACTAAATTTGTTGCCACAAAAGAGTACATGGTTATGGATCCAATGCTTGTTGTATTTTTCTTCCTCATTGATGTTTCCATGAATGCTATAAAGACAGGAGTAACCGTTGCATCATGTAATGCGATCAATCGATCAATGTAAATATTGTTTCGTCTATTCTTTCTTTGTGCAGGCACTGTTATTAGGGACGAAGTTGGATTTTCCCTTGGATAATGTTGGAAGTGAGGTTCTGGGTAATGTTGTGAAGGTGGTACTTACCAAGGATTCAACAACTATAGTTGGTGATAGGGAGCACTCAGGAAGTTGTTAATAAAAGAATGTCTCAAATTAGAATCTTGATTGAGGTGTGTTATTTCTCTATAACTTAAAAATAGGTTTCTTTATCCAAATGGAGGCTTGAAATTATTTTCTTGTTTTCTATGTATAGCCACCATATATTGTAAATTGGACATCGCCTTGTGGGGAGGGATCTCCTCATTAATATCATTCATGATGATGGTATTAATCTCAAATTTTACTTGTGATTTGTTAAGACAGGAGTGTAGAAAGCAACAATTTTCATGCACGATTAATAATTTTAATATATGTGCCTCTAAAGTAACATGTAACAATAATTACACACTTTAAATTTGAATAAATGAAGGTTTCTTTAATATCAGAATATGTTTGAAGTAATAGTTGAGTTCCCTATCAACCTATTTTATCAAAGGTTTTCACCAATGATACCATTCTCACTTTCTTTGAAGGTTGCAGAACAAGACTACGAAAAGGGAAAATTGAATGAAAGAATTACCAAGCTTTCTGGTGGAGTTGTTGTTATCCAAGTAAAGTTTGGCATGGTTGAATTTATGGTATATATCTGTAACAATTCCCTGTTATTGGCATTATATCAATCTGAATCTAGATGATGGATGTTGTTGACTGCATTTAAATGTATATTTGTCTAAAGTAAGAATGGAGGGTATATTATTGTGTTCATAATTTTTGATAGGTGGGAGAAAAAATAGAGACAGAGTTGAAGGAAAAGAAGTTAAGAGTGGAAGATGCCTTGAATGCAACAAAGGTATGCATGAATAACATTATGCATAATCGATTACATAATGCGATTCTAATTTGAAAAAATTTCTTGTGATCTGAAATAAAGGTGAATAATGAATGTTAATTGAATCTTGTCATGCATGGAGCTACTATTATATTAGATGGGTATAGGAAACAAGTTCTTGTAGCTTGGACTTATTTGGAGTGAGGCTTTCAATTGATGCTATGTGGGACTGGTGTTTGCAACAGTTTCAAGCTAAGCATCATGTCCAACAACATAAGGATCTAATTTTCTAGTAATTAACAGTGATCGGGAGGATGTATTATGTTTCACGTTAGTTTTAGTTTTCCTAGGTAAGCACAATGGTGGTATTTGGAATACATCTCACATTCCTATTTATGGTCAAAGCATGGTGGAGAGAGGGTCAATTTCCCAAGAATGAGTGAGTGTTTGGTTTGATTGATTTGGATACTTGGAAGTGTATCCTTGCTATGAAATCATTTGGAGGGGAATGCCCCTGTAGGGGCTATTACAACATCGATTTTCTTTAGTGTGGCATGTTGGAAAGGTGTTGGTAGTCTTCCTTCTTTCTTCCTTTTCTAGGTATCTTATTTTTTATCTTCAAAATTTTTTGGATAATAGTCAACTTGTTTATATAGAACATGGATGTGAGTAGAGTATATTGTGATTTGGTGAGATGCCTTATTTGGAGTTGGAGGATAGGGTAGTTGTATCACTTTTGCGCTCATCATATAAGTATACAAGGAATTTAGCGTTTGGCTTTTCTCTCGAGTATAAATTGAGAGAAGGATAATAAAAAGAGCTTAAAGATGTTAAGTATAGATGAAACATTATGTAATGTACCCTAGTTTTGGTAGAAAGATCATTGTTTTCGTTTTCATCATCATGTGATAGCAACCTTCATTCTCTACCCATTATTTATATTCGACTCCCTATTATCTTTTCTATATGCTCCTCCTTTATCTAATCTCCATATATTTCTATAACTTAGAGGCCATTTTCTAACTATCCTTGGGCGGTTTGTTGGGAATTTAGGGGCAATGCAATATTTCTTTTTCTTTTTCTTAATTTTATTATCAAATCCAATTACAGTTCAATTAATGGGTGGCTTGAATTGCTTGATTGTCCATTTGAGTCTATGTATAATTTGTTTTGAGGATGTGATTGGCCTCCCAACTGTCAAATGAATTGAACAATATCTTTCACTCTACTCACATTTACTTCAATTTAAATAGTAGAAGCTTGAGAGAAACTAGTTAGATGGGAGATTATAATTTGAGGAGTCCCCAACATTGCAATGCTTTTTGAAGTAATGTTGTTCAATAATGGCACTCCTTTTAGAAGAGCTTATGCTTTTTCCATATTGTTTTTTGTTTCACTAATATTCCATGCACATTTAAACAATGTGTGTACCTTTGCAATATATATGACTCTTTGCAAGCTTGAGAGGCCCTAGTTTCCTTTCGAGGCCAATGAATGATAATGCATACATTCTTTCACTATAGATCCACTTGCTAATATCACTATTTTAAGGTTTATTTTGGGAGGATTGGTTCTCTTGAGTTGTTATTGATTTATGATGCCTTGGTTTTGAGATATTGGTTTAATATTCCAAGTCGATATCCACTTTTTGTTGCTTTAGTTATTTGTGCAATTTATAATGATAGTTTATGTTTTCAAATTAATATTATATTTTATATGTCTTTTGATGAGACTTAAAATGTTACAAATTCAATTAACAAAGTTGAACCCTAGGGGTACTTAGGAAAATTTTCCATTGTCTCCTAGGAAACTCTTCCACTTACTTTAGGCCAATGCTTTTCTAGCACAAGGGGAACCCTTAGAAAATATTGTTTTTGATATTTTCTTAAGAATAAGATGGATGTTGGAATTTATTGAGACCAATACTTATCCAATTTGGTTGTGGAGTTAAGACCAATGAAGAATATGGTTAAAATGTGATGAAGAGGCATGGCTAGACTATTAACAATATGCTCTAGCCAACCACAAAGGTCTTTTTGAATGTAGAAATTCATAGGAGGGGCCTTCCAAAGAACCATCACAACAATTATGAAATAGACAAATATAACATGCAACCATGAACAAGAAATGGAATAATAACACTATCCATTAAATGAACAATGATTACAACATGGAGGGTTACACCTCAACCTTCTCTTCTCAGTGGAGCAAGGTGATTTTCATTAAAGATTAAACCAATCATTTGTAAGAGTAATTCAAACCCTCGTTGGATTCATGCTTTAACTAAATGCAAAAGAGTGGTCATAAAATCAAATATGGATTTAAACATTGTTTATCAATCTCAATATAGTTGTCTACTCTAACAATATCAACTTTTGACTAAAGGGAGGTCAATTTTGGGAGTCAATGCAATTGTTTACTTTTTTATGACTTTTGCTTCAGACATGGCCTAGGTTTCCATGTCATGAAGGAATAGTTTGATGAAACATATTATTGAAGAAACACATTTTGATAAAATAATCAATGTGATTGTCAAATACATTTTTTATAATACACCACGACTCAAATCGAAGCCTATAGACTGTCCAAGAAGTGAAAAAACGAATACAAAATATGGTAAGTAATAAAAAAATAATTTCATAATAGACCTTGAGACAAAATGGCTTTGGTTTGGGTTAAAGATATTTTTCTTAGTAATCCCTTATTTTCAAGATTTCAAAAGGAGATATTTGGATTCTTGTAAAGTGGATCCCCAATGCTTGAATCTGAACTATGAATGGGAACAAGCTTTTTAATCAGCTACATGCCAATGCTTGAACTTTATTGTATTTCTCAACAATGTCATTTTTGGCTGCTTGAGAAAAATAAGCAATTGTGAACATAATGTCAAAAATGTGCCACTTCAAAAAATTAGTTGTTGAGTTCACTAGACATGGAAGATTGTAAAAAATGGATGAATAGAAGGAATCTAGTATGCAAGATGCCTCCTAAAAGTTTGAATGCCTAATGGAACTAGCAATGTTGGTAAATTTGTAACAACAATCTCACATAGTTTTCCAACATTAAATTATTACATGAGCTACTTCAATTTTACATGATGTTTGATGCATCTCAAAGGGATGTAAAAATATGGAAAGCAACTATGATATCCAATTTTGTTGGCCGGAAAAAGGAAATGAGTACAATTGTTCCTAGTGATTTTGTTCCAGAACTGGAGGGACGGTCATGTTTTGATGAAAATGGAGATAAGGGGCAAGAGCCATGGTATCCATTTCATATTATTTCCAGTTAGTTCATCATGGAAAGTTCAATGATTTTGAATATGGTGTTCAAATGGTTCCACAATTTTCCATGCTTGAAAAGTTGGAATTGGATTCAATCAATTTAGGAACTAGTTTACTAGAAAATACATCAAGTATTGATTATATATATATGTTGAATTGACCTGACAGACTAGTTATGTATTGAACCAACTAGTTTGATATGGAACCAATCACTAAACCAATTCAAGGGCTAGACCATCCTATTTTAGGGGCAAACTGGTTGAATTGGACGGTTCTGGTTCTGGTTTGGTTGGTTTTAAAAACCCTTGTCCTTTGAAATATATTATCATTTTAGGCAAGTGTCTCGGAATTTGTACATTAGATTCTGAGAACTTTGACTAGAGTTGAAATTGACATTTTCCAATAATTATGTCTTATGGTATTTATGTTTGGATTATGTTTCCCTTGTTGGTTCGTGGTCTTGGTGCTTAGAAGAGAGGTTGGCCTTCATGTGAAAATGATAAGGATACAAAGCCTAGACAATACTATGTATTGCAATAGTTTATTTGAGTGTGTTCATCAAAGTTTAATCTCACTTTTTTATCTTATGTTTCAATTAAACTATTTTCTTTGTTCATCAGAGTTACGAAAAGAAAGAAAAGTTTCCATACTAGTAGGCAGGAGGATTTATAGGTATGTAGTTATTAGTAGAATTGAGAGTGTTGAGATCATTGCATGTTAAGAAAACTTACTGTAACCATGTTATGTGCTTAACTTTGTACTGAGGAACCCGTTGGCCAAAATAAGTACCTGCTTGTTTGTGTCTTCCACATGATTGTCCTAAAACAGTCTGCCAAATGTCAATCCATTGATATCCTATTTGGGTGTGAGCATACACCTTGCAATGCAACAATAAATTACATTTGGTCTCTACCTATCCTTTCTCCCACATCCTACATACCCTTTCATCCCATTCTTCTTTGGGTTGTCCACACTTTCTTGTTTCTCATCTCAGCCTATGAGAGTTGGTTCTTAGTTGAACAGTGAGCTATGATCTATATTTTCATGCAGGGATACTATGTTTAAGGCATTCTTGGGCCCTGATTTTTTCATTTGTTTTGAAGTTGTGTATATGATATTGCTACTTCCTCTTGATGTGTCTCTTCCATGTACTTTGGTATCTTGATGAAATGTTACTAAATTCCAATGTTGATTCTCTTTTTGTAGAATGGAAAATATTGGCCATTGATGCCCCCATTACTATCATATGCCTATGGCAGAGAGCATATCATACCATTTTATGGAAGTCTTATTCATGGGAAACATCTTCAGGACGTTGTGATTACTATTTAGATTCATATACACTTTATTTTTCACATCTCCATCTAAACTATCTTATAATGTGAATTGTAATTTATTTTATGAAATTAAGATGTGTTATTCTTGTAATTTTTCATAGAGGGTCATGATGTTGCCATTCATTTTCTTATAAGAAAACCTTTATCATTCATATTTATTTTTTGTAACTTGGTTTAACTGATAACTGTGTAGTCTTCAAAACCTATGTTGTTAATAAAAATGTTGCTAAGGTTGATCAAATGAGAGAATAATTATTTCCTAGAGGGAGGATGAATCGAATTGTAAGGATCCGTGCAACTACTACAGAAATATCTATAGTGAGTATTTACCTACATAAATATATTTCGTGACATCCTATTTATCAAGCCCGCTATCTTGTCTCCCTGGAGGGTGAAGATAAGATGATTTGAATAATGTCCATCAAACGAAATTATCTTATCTTATATATTCCCCCTAGTAGAGTGCCTCTTGACCTAGAGAAGGAGTGAGAAGGCACAAGATCAATGGTGTTCATATTAGATAAATTATACATAAATAGTAGCACTCTTTTTATACCTTCACCCTATATTATACTTGATAGAGACGAGTATAATTATGATGGATGATGGTTGGTGAAATAAGAATTGCATATGATATAAATTTTTAAATATGATAAGCCTATGACTAGCTCAATGATCCATAACTTAAGTCAGTAACATGACCAACAATTACAAGGTGTTAACTCTAAAATTTACAAGTTCGTTAATTTACATGTACTTGCTTTGATTTGGGAATGTTCCATTGTAGTTAGAGGCGTCTTCTGGAATCCTGGTGAGCTCAGAGTATGAGTAGAGCCCTTTTAGATTTTATTCCATTTTAATATATTGAAAGGTAGTAAGTCATTTACTATGGGTTCCCTTATTTTTTATTTATAGTAGTTACTAGTGATAATGAGTGGATCCTCTTAGTGGGCAACTCCTTTACATTATTTTTATTTGGAGGACTTTAAATTGTTAGTTGTAGGTCTGTTGCATATGTTGTGATATGAAATAGAACCCTTTATGTTTCCTCTAAGCTTTCTAATAATGGCTACAATGGCAGCATTAAGGGTTACACATATCTTCATCTAATAATTACAAAGATCTTTGTTTCACATTTTTAGATTTGTGATAAAAAAGGCATAGTGAAAATTTTTAGATTTCCATATTTATTAGATTCACACAAAACTAATTTATTAACCTCACAATGCTTTGAATGTATCTTCATTATCGAATGCAATTTTATATCCTTGGTTCTTGTGTTGTTTTCTAAATATTTGAATAGTATGATGTGTAAGGGAAATAAAGGTAGTTGTTTGGAGGTCAAGATGCAACCAATAAATCATTTTGTTAGTATGAGGTTTACTTCCTCTGGACCCTGAGCATCATGGCATATTGGGGTAGGTTACCCACCTACATGTATGGGTAACCATAGGAGAATTTTTTCTTCTATGATGCAATTTTCTAGAAAGTTGTCATAAATTATTTATTATATGTTATCTTTTTCTTTCCTCTTATTTTCACAAGTTATTTACAACTTCAACTTTTTGGCATGTAACTTAGTTAGCATGATTGTGCCTGTGATTTTCCTTAAGGTTAAACACTAAGTCCTAAGGTGTTATTTTCTATGTTGACATTTTATTTGGTTTGTTTATACATTTCATCTCACCACATAGTGGCCACGATTGCATAACTAAAGAAAAATTGTTTGAGTTTCTTGCTTTTCTTAGGAAAAACTACATTGTCATTGTTGATGTTGAGGTATATGTTGTATAAATTTTTTATATTCTACTTTATTTTATATTTTAGTGTTCAACGTCTTTCATTTCTTATACTTTTCATTATATCTTCTTTTATTTTTAGAAGAGAAACTCGGTGTTGATGGTAAGAAGCAAGCATTGAAGAAAGAGAAGAACAATAACAATGGAGTCACAAATGTGGGAAGAGAGAGAGAAGGGAACTCGTCTAGCCCTTAAATCTAATATCCCGCATGAGACACACATATATTGATTGATGGTCAAGTCTTCAAAGTTAGTGAATTCACCTACATTGCCTCGACAACACAATGATAACATTTTGAAGTGATGGTGTAGAAATTTTGACCCAACCCTGGTTATCAGTTTCTCCTTATTACTCCCATGTAGTTAAATGCCCATTCCCATAAACATACATTCAACAAGATGAAATAATAAATATTTCTGAAAACACAAATTCTGGAAATTTCAAAGTGCTGGAAAATGCAGAAATAAAACTCAGAAATAATTTCAGCGACACACACAGAAAATGACACGTTGATTCTTGGTCAATATGACCCTGGAAAAACCCCCTACAACTCTTAGGGAAAATCAGTTCGAAATCTCCTCTTTATTTTTGAATATTGCTTTCATAGTGAGACAGAAAAATATAGTAAAAATTCCATCAACCACAAAAATGTACTTATCTTGATTTTGGTGCTTGCACACCGCCTCGGAAAATGTGTCAAACATAATACTTACAAAACATAAATTTTCAGCATTTATTATAGCATTAAATGTTGAAATTCCACCCTCGATTTGTGTGCCCAAAATTCAGCAGTACCATTGTACGACTATATGGAATGTACAAAAATTACAGTTGTACTTCCTCCTCGATTCCTGTGCCTAAAAACTTCCTCGAAAACAGCATTGTCACTGTTGTACAGATTTCCTTGAAATCTATGTCAGAAACTAGCAGTACTCCTTGGTTTTTTAGCCCAAAATCTGCCTTGGAATGTGTGCTGAAGCTGTTGTACGAAATCCCTCAAAAACTGTGCCTCCTTTCTCGAAAAGTGTGCCAACCTCTTGTTGTACGGATTTATGTCTTGGGAAATGTGCCACTAAGCTGTTGTACGGATTTGATGAAGTCTTCTTGTTGTTGTCCTCTTTCTTCTCACTGCTCATAAATGTCTCCTTGCTTTCTCTCCTCCTCTCTCAATCTGCGCATGAAAGACTTAATGATCTTTTTCTCTTCTTTTCCTCCTTTAACCTAACCCTAAGTGACTTTTGGGGAATCCCTAAATCCAATGGCTGAGATTAAATGTGCATTTAAATCTCACTTTCTTTTTTTTAATTCACCCCACTTTAATAAAGACCCTCTTAGCCTTTTATTTCCAAAGTCACTTTTTACTTTCTAATTTCACATTGACTTTATTAAAGTCACTTTAAAATTAGACTTAGTAACTTATCACTTATAAAGTCACTTTTAAATTAGATTTGACTTTACCACTTATAAATTCACTTTAGGAGAAAAAGTTAAATACATTTAGACATTTTTCCCTAGGCCAAAGATCAAAGCCTTAGGGAACCACTTGTCCTCTGGTACCCAAATTTTAACACTCCCTCTTACCGAGGAAAGTTTTTCTCACCACACCCATCTTGTCTCTGAAGTAGACATGTTTGCCCCGTGGTAAGGCTTTGGTGAATATATCTGCTACATGCTCATCTGTGGGAATATACTCAAACTTCATAGCACCCTTCTGAACATAGTCTCTGATGAAATGATATTTGATCCCGATATGCTTTGACCTATCATAAAATACTAGATTCTCCGTGAGTTTAATGCAACTCTGATTATCACATTAAATCATTGAAGGTCTCAACGGTTGAAAAAATAAGCCAAACAACATCTTGCAAAGCCATATGGCCTCACAACTAGCTAGACCAGCTTCCATGTAGTCTGCTTCTGTTGAACTCAATGCTATTGACTGCTGCTTTCAGCTAAACCGCAACACAACTTTCGAACCCAACCCAAAACAACACCCTGAAGTGATCTTCCTATCAGAAGCACAACCTGCCCAATCAGAATCAGTGTACCCTGCCAATCTCACTCCATCTCCCTGTCTATAATCCAGACCATAATCCATTATCCCTTGCAAGTACCGCAAAATATTTTTTGCAGCAACCTAGCGCACCCTCCTAGGCTCACACATGAATCGGTTCATCGTGTTGACTGCAAAACATATATTTGGTCTAGTGTTGACCAAATACATCAAGGAACCAATCAGTTGTCTATACAATGTGGGATCCACCAACTCGGAATCTGAAGCGTGAAGCTTCTTCCAGTTAGTGATCATAGGTGTCGACATGGGTTTACAATCCTCCATGTGAAATCTGCTAAGGATGTCCACAATATACTTCCCCTATCCCAGGAAGAAATTCCCCTCCTCCTACCACACCTCCAAACCCAAAAAGTAATGCATCAAGCCAATGTCCTTCATCTCGAACTCCAAAGCAAGATCTCTCTTGCAGCCCTCTATGAGTCTCTTTGCACTCGTAATGACCAAGTCATCCACATACAACACCAGAATGAGAGGCTCCTCAGCTATCACAATAAATTATAGGTTCGGATCTGCATCACTCTTTGTGAAACCCATCTCCTGCAAGTACGTATCAATCCTGTGGTACCAAGCTCTAGGAGCTTGCTTCAGGCCATAAAGTATCTTCTTCAGTTAGCATACATGGGATTCCTTCCCATGCACCTCAAAGCCCTGCGGTTGCTCAATGTACACCTCCTCCTGTATGAAGTCATTAAGAAATGCAGTCTTCACATCCATCTGGTGGGTCTTCCAACCCATCTCTACTGTTATCGATATAATGGAGCAAATGGAAGTATATTGAGCCATGAGAGCGAAGGTATCCTCATAATATACTCCCTCTACATGGGATAACCCTATAGCCACAAACCTTGTCTTGAACTTCTCGATGTTGCAATCTTGCAGCGTGCTTTAACTTGTAAATCCATCTGGAAGTAACCATGGATTTCCCTTCAAGCCTCGGCACCACCTCCCAAACATCATTCTTCATGATAGAAGAATACTCCTCCTACATGGCCTCTCTCCATACCTGCTAGCTAGCTGCCTCCTCATAGCTAGAAGGCTCGAAGTCAACGATGTTGGCAACCATTTCCATATAGCTACAGAACCGCTCAGGTGGTCTTCTCTTTCTGACTGGTCTCTTCGGCCCAACAATAGATGTGGCCTCTCTCAAGGTATCTTGAATCCACTTGGGATTCCTCTTCCCTGAGAACACTTCTCTCATCGGAGAGTGAAACTCCTCATCCTCATCAGAAGCATGAACTCTTAAATGTATGTCTTTTTTCCTCCTGCCTGGACCTGTACCTATAGATGTTGAAGTACCGTGTGAACTTTCAATCAGTGGAATACCTAGTGAAATACTCTACGGACTACTTTGCATGCTGCCCGAAGCACCACCCCTCTGACTCTGCGAGCCACTATTCACTGATGGACCTAACACCGTAATCGATATACCTCATGATCCCTGTCCACTGGATTCCTGTGACTGACTCACTTGCTCCTGAGGGTCTAGCCGATCTAGATACTCTAACTCCCATGACCTCCTGAAAGCCCTCTCCTCGAACTTCACATCCCGCCTGACAACAAATCTCCTCTGTGTAGGAATATTGATCCGAAAGGCTTTCGAGGTCTCACTATAGCCCACAAAGATACCCTTCTCTTCGGTGGGCTCTAGCTTGGTCCTTTTCTCCTTGGGTACATAGGAGTATGCAATACACCCAAAGATACGAAAATGACCAACATCAGGCTTCTTCCCAGAAAAAGCCTCCTCCAGAGTCACATGCCCCAAGGCACGATGTGGACTCCTGTTCTGCAAATACACAACAGTGTTGCAGGCCTCTGCCCACAAAAACAATGGTAACCCCTGATCATGTAGCATGGCTTTGGCAACCCCAATGATGGATATGTTCTTCCTCTCCGCAACCTCATTTTGCTGGGGTTTGTAAGGAACTATGAACTCCCTCCTGATTCCTGCCTCTGCACAATAATCAACAAACTCACCAAGGGTGTACTCCCCTCCATTGTCCGACCTGAGGGACCTAATCTTCCAACCTGTCTGAGTCTCTGCAAGATCTTTGAACTCTTGAAACCACTTGAAGACCTCACTCTTGGTCTTCAAGAAATAAATCCAGGTCTTCCTAGAGTGATCATTAATTAATAAAAGATAGTACTCATATCCACTCAAGGAAACATGAGACATCCAACCGCTCACATCGGTATGAATCAAATCAAGAATCCCATTCGATCTGTTGTCACTGCTAGGAAAATGAGATTTGGAAAACTTCCACATAGCACATCCTATGCATGTATCAAAGTGATCAGAACTAAAATTTGGCATACCTGTAGTGATCTCCCACAATGTCCTCAAGGCCCCATGATACATGTGCCCCATCCTGCGGTGCCAAATCTCGCACAACTTTGAACTGCTAGCTCTGCTTCCGGTACTACTGCTCAATGCCAAAAGGGGCTGAAACACAAACTTGTACACCTTGGCATGGCATACACCAATCACTCTAGCTGAATCAGCTGAAGCACCCCTGGGATATATAAGCACATGTCCTCTCCTAAACAATACCTCAAACCCTCTATCCTCCAATGTTGAGATGGATATGAGGTTCTTCCTCATCCCTAACACATATAGAACATTTGACACCTTCAAGGGAGGTTTGGGTTCCCTATCAAATGTCAATTTCCCCACACCGACTACTCTAACAATGTTGTCGTCTCCGATTACTACCTCTATATCAGTGCCACTCTCTGAAAGCTCTGAGAAGTACTCACGGACTCTTGTCATATGACGTGAAGCCCCACTGTCCACATACCAAATACCTGAAGATGCTCCGCTAGTGGAGGGAAATGCACACACCCTCTCAACCTTCATGGCAGGTGATCCTACACTAGTGGACTCACAAGCAATGAACCCAAACTCTCGGTCAAATCTCTTCGAAAAGTCCTATATCTCTGTTGATGCTTCCATGGTCTTGTTTTATCCCTTCTTCTTCTTCTTCGGACACACAACTACATAGTGTCCCAACTTCTGAAAATTCCAACACTCCACCTTGGAATAGTCCTTCTGCATGTTCACTTGTTTACCTTTACCTTTGCCTTTGTCCCCACCACCACTTGTGGAAGCTTGCTTCTTTCCTTTACCCTTCTTTCCCCTTGCTAACAATGCTACATCCTCATCCTCCTCAATTGATTTGGCTGCCCCAAGCTGGTTATTTCTGATTTCATTCTATATGCAATCATCCCACAACCTCTCCCAAGTGGGAAGGGTCTCCCGTGAAACAATCCCATCAGCAAAATTCAGCCATGTACTGGGAAGGCCATTCATTGTAATCCGCACCAACTCATTGGGTGGAATGACCTCTCCAACAAATCCCAAATCATCTCTCACATTAGAGATATTTGTGAGTTATGCAGTAACACTATCAGTCTTTTCCATATTAATGGCATTCAGCTTCTCTCTTAGGACCATTTTTCTGTTTTCATTGGTACTCTGGTAGAGATTGGTCAAGGTTGTCCACATATCATGAGCAAGTCTCTTTCCTCTCACACGAGGAACGACATGGTCTTTAATACCATCCATAATCAGTCTCTTTCCCTTGCTATTATTCTTATTAAAATCTGTCAGGTGAATAGGGTCAACAGACACATTTACAAGGCGTTGTTGGGCATGAACCATTAAACCCCAGACTTCTGTCTCCTCAAATATGCTCTGCATTCTCTCCTTCCATGTACCGTAGTTGTTGTGCCCATCCAACCTATCCTCCATCCTCAAACCCAAATACACACTTGCTGTCCTAATAAACTGAAAATTTCACTGTTGTTGTAGTGGTTCAGTTTTCTATGTGAAATATAAGTTTGCTGTAATTTTTCACTTGTTGTCTCAAACTGCACTTTTCAGTCACCCAAGCTCTGATACCATGTAGAAACTTTGACCCAACCACGGTTATCTGTTTCTCCTTATTACTCCCATGTAGTTAAATTCTCATTCCCATAAACATACATTCAACAAGCTGGAAATAATAAATATTTCTGAAAACACAAATTCTGGAAAATTCAGAAATAAAACTTAGAAATAATTTCAACTACACACACAAAAAATGACATGTTAATTTTTGGTCAATATGACCCTGGAAAAACCCCCTACAACTGTTGGGGAAACTAGTTCAAAAGCTCCTCTTTATTTCTGAATATTGCTTTTACAGTGAGACAAAAAAATACAGTAAAAATTCCAACAACTACAAAAATGTACTTATCTCGATTTCCGTGCTTGCACACCACCTTGGAAAACATGCCAAACAACAAACTTACAAAATAGAAATTTTACAGCATTAAATGATGAACTGCCACTCTCAATTTTTGTGCCCATAATTCAGTAGTATGACTGTACGAACTGTATGGAAAGTATAGTTGTACTTCCTCCTCGATTCATGTGCCTAAAAACTACCTTGAAAATAGCATTGTCACTACTGTACAGATTTCCTCGAAATATGTGTCAAAAACTAGCAGTACTCCTCCTTGTTTTTCGAGCATAAAATCTGCCTTGGAATGTGTGTTGAATTTTTTGTACGAAATCCCTCAAACTGTGCCTCATTTCTCGAAAAGTGTGCCAACCTCATGCTGTACGGATTTTTGTCTTGGGAAATGTGCCACTAAGCTGTTGTACGGATTTGCTGAAGTCTCCTTGTTGTTGCCCTCTTTCTTCTCACTGCTCAGAAATGTCTCTTTACTTTCTCTCCTCCTCTCTCAATCTGCTCATGAAAGACTTAATGATCTTTTTGTCTTTTTTTCCCCCTTTAACCTAACCCTAAGTCACTTTTGGGGAATTCCTAAATCCAATGGCTGAGATAGCTTTAGATCTAGGGTTGAGATTAAATGTGCATTTAAATCTCACTTTCTATTTTTTAATTCACCCCATTTTAATAAAGACCCTCTTATCTTTTTATTTCCAAAGTCACTTTTCACTTTCTAATTTCACATTGACTTTATTAAAGTCACTTCAAAATTAGACTTAGTAACTTTATCACTTATAAAGTCACTTTTAAATTAGATTTGACTTTACCACTTATAAAGTCACTTTAGGAGAAAAATTTAAATACATTTGGACACTTTTCCCTAGGCCAAAGATCAAAGTCTTAGGGAACCACTTGTCCTCTGGTACCCAAATTTTAACAGATGAAACAATATTTCATGTGTAAAGTGTAGTCCAACCAATATTAAGTTGCAAACTCATATTGTAATACTTGAAATTTTATATAATATAATTTGTGGTTGAAATTATTTATAGTTGCATTTGATATTATTTAATATTGTAATTAATGTATGTAGCTTTTCATTTTCATATTAGATGAACATCCACATTATATGATTTTTTTTTAATTTATTTGCAAAATCATACTAATTAATTTATGTTGATTAATAATGAACAAATCAAATCAATCTAAAACTACTGAATTAGTAGTTTATATTGATTAATTATGAACAAAAATAAAATGAATATACGACTAAATTAGTTGTTTACAACGATTATTTATGAAAGTAAATTAATTGAATATAAATTATTAAAGGAATATGAAACTACCAAAAAATGATAAATGACTACTACAATTGATAAATTTGTGATTACAAATTACGATTAAATTTTGCATATATACGACTATTAGTAGCTAATTTACAGTATCTTATAACAAGACCGAAATTTAATCATATTTCTTTGGTCATTTATTAGTTTCAAACAGTGACTAAAATTTGCATATATATGATTATTAGTAGCTAATTTATAGTATCTTATAGCACGGCCAACATTTTGGTCATATTTATTTGGTCATTAATTGGTTCTCTCAGGTGATCATATATTAATATATTTTTTTGTATATTTGGCCATTAATTGTGACATTAATGACTAAAACAACGACTAATTTAATGACTAAATATACTACTAGAAAATATAATTGAGACAACCAATTAATGACTAAGCTAAAAATGACTAAAAGTTGGTCGCTTTATAAGATACTGTAAATTAGCTACTATTGGTCACCGACTAAAAAATGGTCGTTTATATGCAAATTTTGGTCATTTGTTTAGTAACTAATTAACCATTTTCTACTATTTCTTCTTAGGTCACTGAAAATCACTCTTAGTCATCCCATCATATAGATCTTTTCGTTTCGATTCCAACGAGCTATTACACTAAGGTGTTCTGCCAAGAATTCCTCCGGAAATGCCACCTTAGGCATAATTAATTGAGTTAGGCCCATTAATGACTCAATTTTCTGAAAGTTGTCAGAATGCAATGGAACGAAAGACAAATTGTGTGGATGGTGGAATATATCAAGAGAATTCCATCGGTGTTATGCAGAATTATGGTCTACGAATAAATCAAATTCCCTAAGTGTGGTGCTAGGCTCTTAGAACAACAGATGAAAGACTTTGCTATCAGTTTCTCTAAGAATAAATAGACACACATAATGATAGAAAAACCTACTTCTGATCCAAACGCTTCCTATTCTCCTTTTGTCGCTTTTGTTGTAGCCTCCAATCCAACTTAGATCGCCAGATCGATTCCTGCAAGTATAAACAGAGAACAGCAAATAGATTGCAATATATAGATGTCTACTTATCTTAATCACTTAAAATGATTAAAAATGAAACATATATATCATTCAAGAGTCCATTGCATGAAAAATAGAAACATAAACAGATACATATATGGGAAAATGAACAACAATATTTATTAAAGATTAGAAGGGAGAGATTACAACCAATGATCAATTTGATGTCACCAGCTCTAGCTTCATCCCAGCCTCATCACATCCAACATCACACCAGCAGCATATCGGTTCTTTCACTCTCTCAATTGAGAATCCAACAACATTTCTTTACCAAAATTCTTCCTTCCCTAGCACTAGGATCTGTGCTCAATTTATACAGCAAATGAAGGTAGTTTCTCAATGAATGACTTTCTAATAATATGAAAGACATGTTCCCAAGCTCAGAGGTGTTAGATGGACACTTGGATTCAAATTTTGACACATATGGACTCTTTTAGAAGGCACTGGCCATGTGGAGATTCCGGAACAATGAGAATTTTGCTCCCATTTGACCAATGCACCCTTGAATGTCAGGAAGTGCATTGCAGTACACCCTTGAATGGAGAGAGCTGCATATGAAATGCAGTTAGTCCCTTGAGAGACAGCGTTGGTGAGCTCACATTTGATATAACATATACTTCAAACCTTGGAAATCTCACAATAGAAGCCATGCATGATTTTTTCTTCTCTTAGGGCATATAACAACTGAAATGTAAGGGGATGATAGACCCTATTTCATTGGTCCTGGGGATGAGGTCCAATTTGACCAGGTCATGGGGGATGATGCCCAAATTGACCTATAACAGCTACCCCCTAAAGCATGAAGTCAAAATAATAATAATATTTTGAATGAGATGATTTACGACGTGATGAGTTGGAACTGAAGCGGAGTGGCGACCTGCATCAATCTTACAATACATTACATCATGATATTTTCATCTTGATCACGAATTGCAGAGGGAGGCATTCCCATGCTCAGCACATAAACTATCTAATAAAATGTACATAGTGCAGAAAGTCGTCTACATTGGAATGTTTCCCAATACAGACATGCCTACATATATAGGCCCATGTTCAGATGACGATCTGTATGTAAAGGTTACCGTACAAATGATGTGTACAACAATCTTGAAATCACAGCTCGAATGGTTGAAACTAGATCCGAGGTCTTCTTATCTCATTCACTCGATCATTCGAGTACAAGTCTAGCCATGCAAATATATGAATTGTAGTCGGACATGGTAAGACATCGTTTGATTACCTGCCAATGATGTGAGTTGTTTAACAAACGCGAGAGAACCACCATTGATGTTAATGGCTCTCAAGGTACTGCAGTACATTTCGTAAGGCATGAATAGATGATTTGATGTCAAACGCCAAACAAAATCTTTCGGTCAAAGCTTTGGAAGCGAGGATCTTGTCGATGTTGTAACAAGCCTCATGGTACTAGAAGATGATGTTTCTAAGTAAACTTCGTGGATAATGATTTGATGTCGACAGGAAGCCACTTTATCGCGAAACGAGAGTTACTAATTTCGGAGACAAAATGTACTTGATATAGTAATGTTCAGGGATGACTATCATGAGAATGAAGGTTTATGAGTATCGTAGAAGGATGTGTTATTCATCAGTAATTTTTGCCTTCATAGATGACTAAATTATTTCCCTAGATTTCTAGAAATAGATTTCATGAACATTTTGAATTCTAGAAATCTCACTGCCTTCATCATCCTTAAATATAATTTTTCACTATTTTATCATTTCATCATGTCAAGCTCTACTTACCAGTCCTAGAAATCCCATTAGGGGCTCATATCACTCCTTTTTTCTATTTTTTGTCACCTTTGGCGCAAATCCTCTGTTTTGTTTTGCCTAAAACCCCCCACTACTACCTAAGGCCACCAATCAAACAGTTTTGTTGTTTCTTCCAAAAAATACCCCAAGCAGTGATGGTCTCAAAATTGTCTTTGTAGGCCCTTTAGATAAATCAAATACATTGGATTTTGGATCTTCAATACATCAGTTTATCATAAACTCTATCTTACACTTGATGACCCCAAATTCTAAATTTCAGTCCAAAAGCCAAGTCCAAGGAACTTTCCACTAAGTCACCTAGAGTTTCACAAAGTCGTAGGGTGGATTTGGTATCCTAAAAACTCAGTTTTTCCTATATGAAGAAACTGCATTCAAAGAAGAAAGGGACAAGTGATTTTGTCCAAAACTCATCAAAAGGGTCATTCAAAGAAAGGCCTCCTTGGCCTAGTGCACAAGTCTGCAAGGGACAGCTGCCCTTGCACACATTCATGCAAGAGGATCAAGATGGCCATCAGCCTAGCAAGAGGTAAGGTAAAAGGGAAAACCATCACAAGAAGACCATCCACATCAAATAAGGGAACAAGGCCTATGTTTGAAGAGAATCAAGATTTGTGACTGCTTTGGCCAAACAAGGAATCAGTACTAGGGCTACAATGACAGAAGATCACCTCCACACCATCAGTGCATAATTGAAGGTCTTTAGAAATAATAAATAATGTTTGAAAGGTTTTAGAGAACTTAGAAGACAACACTATTTACTTTTTTCTAACAACCCTAGAAACTAGGAGTTTGGGAAGATTGACAAAACTGGTCAAGAAATGATGATGAAGCCTCCTTCATAATAAGCAGATGGCATTCAAAAAGTTTCAAGCTGCCCTCTAAGGGTTTGACAAAGAAGCATTGTTTTCACGTTACCAAAGGAAGAAAATGGCAAAAATATCAACACAAAGGCCAGAAGTTTCAAAAGTACAGCAAAAGGCCTCTCAAAAAGGATCAAAAGGAAAGAAAGCATGAGGTAAAATTTCCCTAGGAGGTGATTATGATAAACATAGGTTCACTATTAGAGAAAAGAGGTGTCAAACTCCAAAAAGGACAGTGATCAAAGGTAAAAGTTGTGTAGGCACCTGCAAGTGGCTAAGGAGAAGACACAAAATGGTTTAAACTGCTAACCTTTCCCACCAAATATATATCACTGGCGAACTGATCAAAGGAACAAAAATGTAATTGGTCTAAGAGAAGTAAAGCCTCTGACAAGGGTTTCCCTATCAATGTATACTCTGCAAAAGATAGCTAGCCATGAATGACACTTCTGCAGGACTGTCAAAATGGTTACCTACAGGAAAATTAATAAGGTCAAACAAGCCTAAATTTTTTTCACAATGGTGGCACACATGAAGACTAAAGGGGTTGTTAATGCTTGATGATAGGGTTTTTACACCAAAATATCTCCACTGATTCACAGTAAAAAAAAAATGACAAAATGATAGTTAGAGGAAGGGAAAAATTCTTCTTTCAATCTATCCACCAACCAAACAAAGGCATAAAGGATGCAGGGTTGAAGACTTCAAGGTGAAAGTGCCAAAATGGTCACAAGCTTACTATTTACAAGTTTTGAAGTTCATGAGAAGGAAAAAGTGAAGAAGGCCTTCAAGAAACATTAATTTCACTATTTGCCTATTTTCATCAAACTTTGTCAAAATAACCTTTTTTGAAAGGGCTCATGTTTTCAAGTGTGGAGAAAGGGCACATTTTTGATCTTTTTGAAGAGGTTTTCAGTCTAAGGAGAGCATCAAGATGATCCAGCAAGACAAAAAACCATTTTTTGGGACTCTGCCACCTACAAGACAAAAAAGGCCAAAAAGATAGTAAAAAGTAAGAAGAGAAATAAACATTACAAAGTGGGTTTTGATCATGAAATATTTTTCAAAAAGGAGTATAAATCTCTATTTCCCCTCTCTCCCACATCATATTTGTCATTGCAAAAGAAGAGCAGAGCCATTGAAAGCATTTTTTTAGGTTTTTCTGCAAGTTTGGTTGAAAATTTCAGGCGCTACGCACCGAGCCATCGGCGCTGTGCACAGAGGAGGCAACAGCAGTGTTAAAATACATTGCGCTGTGCACCGAAGGGCAGGCACTACACACTGGTGAAGGCGTTGTGCACAGGCCCAGTCTTGCACCCGAATGCCTGCCTTTCAATGGCACTGCGCACCGAGAAGGCCTGACAGACCCTTTCACCGCCCAACTCGCCCGTAAACCGACCTGGCGCTACGCACAGACAAATTTTGGTCAAATTTGCTCAAAAACGTGCCAAAATAAGATTTTTTGCCTCCAAGCTCCTGCACAGAGTTAGATAAGGTTGGTGGTCTTTCTTCCTTTCCATCCAAGTGATATTTTTCATAATCAAGAAAAGTATTAAAAACCTAATTTTTCCAAACCCTAATCTTCATGAAAATCAAATATTTGACCTCCTGGGGTAGGGTTTACAAATTGGAGAGTTGTCATTTGTGTAAAGACACTCAATACCAGTAAGCCTCCTCCTAAAGCTCTCAAAACTTTCCTAGACCTACTTCATTTTTCCCTCCATTTGCTAAAATTTTTCCCTTGCCATCCCTCATTCTGTCCTTACTAGACCTAAAGTTCCCATCAAGCAAAAAGCCATTTGTTCAAGAAAATAATTAGTCACCATGTCTGAGGGAGAAATCAGTACCAGCAGTGATGAAGGCCAAAGGTCTATCAAGCCAAAACACAAGGGAGGAAGGACTAATAGGTTTGAGCCCTTGGATACCATTCAAATCATCTCTTCTCCAATGATACTTACCTATTTTCAAGATGTTGGATGCTATCAGTTTTGTGAGAGGGTTAAGCAGGTCCAAAACCACTCAGTTTTGACTAGGTTATTCATCCTCGGCCTACAAAACCACCAGGTCAACTGAGCAGGAGTAAATTTTGAACTCTCATCTGAATCCATTGCTAAAGCCATAGGAATACCAGGTATTGGTGAGAGATGGTTCAAACAGAAGAAATTGGCCTTAAGATACTATGAGCCCTTCCTCAAACCTAGTTGTCAACAAGGCCTCAAGGTTGTTTTCCCCTTCTCCCACCTGCTAGAGAGATATGCTCTACTAATGAGGCAGATCATCAAGTACTTCACTTGTGAGGGGAGGTACTCCAAGATTTATTCATATCACATAAAGCTGCTAATGCACTTCACCAGGGTTAAATTTTTAAACCTACCATACTATCTCTACCGGAGCATTGACAAAATGGCTTCAGTGGTCAAGAAAAGAAGTTATGCCCACCAAATGCAGAGCCTTTTTCACCACTCCTTGATTAAGATGATTGTTTTACACTAGCTGGAGCGGCAGAGAATTCCTTGGGAATTTTTCATCTCACATGATATATTTGCAAATCCCCAAGCCTTCATTCAGCAAAATTTGCCTTCCACTTCACACCCACTTACCTCCACTCCTCCATCACCTCCACCTAGGCCTTCTCCACAAGGAAACTTACCTCTTTATTCTTCCCCTGATGCTTCAAGTGAAGATGATGACAGTGGTAATGATGGGCAAGGGGTGGCAGTGGCAATGAAGAAAAAGCAGATGACAGTGGAAAGGAAGAAAACAGTGAGGCGGAGACAAAATTAAACGAGGAACAAGGATGTGATAGCAGCAATGAAAAACAAGGAGATAATGATGAAAGTGATGAAAACAGTGGGGTAGAGGCAGAGTTTAATGAAGAAAAATATGATGACAGCAGTAATGAGGAAGAAGATGATGGCAATAGCAATGAAGAACAAGCAAATGATAGTGGAGAAGAGGAAAACAGTGAGCGCTATGAGGGAGACAATGATAGTGATGATACAAATGAGTCACTCCCAAGTGCAAAAAAAGGTGTTGATGATGAACATGAAGACACAGAGGATAATGAATAAAATAATGAGGATGACAGTCAGCAAGAAAGTGCACATAATAGCCAATAGAAAAATGTGCAGGAGCATGACAGTGAGCACAATAATAGTGCAAACAGTGATGAAATGAATGAAGATGATGAACTTGAGGAAACATAGGGAGATGATGAGGAAATATGTAGTGGCCCACTTTGGTTGATGGACACTGATCCTTCATACTTTATTCTTTGAGGACCTCAGGTTGAGGATCCAGACACATGACTCTATTATTAGTGGATTTGATGGTTATGTATCTTCTTTACTGATACTGTGATGATGACATCATTGATGAATATGTATGTTCTCTATTAATATCATGATGATGATAGATTTGATAGATAGGTATGTTTTCTATTGATGTTACTTTTGAGTCTCAAATCTGCATCTTTCCTATACACCTTTCTAGACCTTTTTCATTCACCTGAACCTTATAAGTCGTCAATATCATTGCATATTAATTGTAAAAGAGCATCTAAAATGGTTTTTAACTATGTTTTTTGTCTGCTATTTGATTTAGATTTTTGCTCATTTAGCTGCGAAATCTTACCACTTTCCGCAGTTGCTGCAACTTTCCGCAACCATTTTGTGAAAGTCTATGTTACAAGTGTCTTCAGACAATTCGAGCCACATGGGCAAGTCAGAAATGATGTGGACATGGATCGTGTCCTATTGGCTCGGGAAAATTCACCTAAGGAGGCTGTGGTCAAAGGTGGCCAAGTGGAAGTCAACCGTAGAGTCCCACGGTGACAGGACTCTGTTTCTCATCACGTGAAGATTTGTATGACCGTTTCTAATTTACGGGAGACACATCAACACATGTACACGGCTCCATAAGCCGAATCCAACATCCACTCTTCATAGATTTACTCCTCACCGCGGCCATGATGCTGGATCTTTGGACGTGATGGTTCACGTGTCTCTATCAGCACAAACTTTAGGGAATTAGTTATATCACCTTTGTTATAAATAACGCGTTTTCATACGCATAATAGTTAGCCTCCATTTAGCTCTGTAATGTAATTGCATTGCCATTGTGCTGTAATATCATTTCTCTATTATGACTGCATTTTAATATATAAGAAGACTGTTTCCAAGCGTAATTCGTATTTGAAGGCTGTTGCCCGAGGCTAGTGCAGAGGGCCCCTGCACACGCTGAGGTTTTGTGCATTACTGTATATTTTCTTGTTTTATTTCTTTAAGTTCATTGTGCCATAAGTCATTCACGTGTTTATACATTGCATCTTTCATGGTATTTATGCTTCATCTCTGTTCATAATCTTTCATGATTTACATTTTACTTCTATCCATAATCTTTCATGTTTTATGTTGTTGTTAACTGATCAGTGTTCTTGTTTCAGATTACAAATAGGCAGCCCGGGCATTTGCATATCTTTTGACTAATGACATGGAATCAATATTGTTCTTCTGCTAATTTATTTTTCTTAGTTTTTGTTTAATTCCAGTACTGCTTTGTTTATTTCAGTCTTGCACATTTTCTTCAGTAGTTAGATTTAGATATATTAAATTTCTCATGTCATTTTCAGTTACCTCCGAAAACCATAGTTGGACTAATGGTGAGGGATTGAAGTATGAGTGTGTAGTTTGATATTAGTTTACTTTCTGCAAGTTAGATATATTAAATTGCTCATGTCATTTTCAGTTACCTCCGAAAACCATAGTTGGACTAATGGTGAGGGATTGAAGTATGAGTGTGTAGTTTGATATTAGTTTACTTTCTGCAAGTTAGATATATTAAATTGCTCATGTCATTTTTAGTTACCTCCGAAAGCCACAGCTGGACTGATGGTGAGGGATTGAAGTATGAATGTGTAGTTTGATATTAGTTTACTTTCTGCAAAATAGATATCAGATTGCTCAAGTTGTTTATGGTTACCTCTGAAAGCCATAGCTGGACTAATGGCGAGGGATCAGAATATAAGTTGATGTAATTTGATTTAGATTTATTTTGTTGCAATTCTTGGATTTCTTTAAGCATAGTTTCTTTTGTGTTTAGACAACAGCAAGGATAGTTTGGTTTTCATGCTCAATAGTTCACTGTTTGATTTATTAGGCTAGCAGCACATTTTCATTTCCTTTCAAGTTTTGTCATTGTATGTTTCAAATTCCTTTTTAAGTTTGAAGTTGGTAAATCATTATAAAGGATATCATTACCTTGAACAATCATAACCATACTTGTTTTTATTTTAGAATTTCCATCTCACATTAGAAAACCAAAAATGACAAAAAGGTAAGAAATAGGTTATCTTGCACATATAGTGCGCCACACTTCATCAGCTTACGAATCCCGGATTGATAAATTAATGTAGCAATTTAGGACACACTAAATTGACCAAACATTTTGGCGCCATTGCCGAGGAAGTGTAACTAGGTAGCCAATTTCTTAAAAAAAATAATAATAATAATAAAAGATGGGAAAACTTGATAACTTCTTGAACTATGCTCTCCTCTTGCACCTAGTGTGATCTGGAGGATCAGAAAAGAGAGTTATTGGTTTAGTAATTTCTTAAGTATGCTCTCTTCTTGCACCTAGTGTGACCTGGAAGATCAGAAAGAGAATTATTAGCCCAACTTTAAAATAAAATAAAAATGACATGCATAGAGCAAGAGATTCTAGGGGAAGGTTTATAGCTAAAGCCAAGAGTTCAATTTTCACAACTCCATCTTCTTCAAGGCATAGACCAGATTCACCACCATCTACCCCTAGCCTTAAGATTTTTGGAATTCAAGGAGCAGCTGAATTAGAAGATTCTCCTATACCACCTACTAAATCTCATTTAGAAAAGGAAGAGACTCCCTCTCATCCTCCCTTGATAGAAGAACCAGAGGACTTTAAGGACTCTAAAGAAACTATCATGGCAGGGGAAATAATAGATGGATTTGGAGGTAGAGGTAGAGGTAGAGGAGAAGGAAACAATGGAGACAACAATGGTGAAGGTAATAATGGAAGAAATAGGGAAGGAGACAACTTGTTTGGATTCCCTATAGTTGATGAGGAAACTCATACAATAATGAAAAATATC
>CM076578.1:1095458901-1095613978 GCA_034641835.2 Pinus albicaulis
ACTTTCCGCATCCATTTTGTGAAAGTCTATGTTACAGGTGTCTTCAGACAATTCGAGCCACATGGGCAAGTCAGAAATGATGTGGACATGGATTGTGTCCTATTGGCTCGGGCAAATTCACCTAAGGAGGTTGTGGTCAAAGGTGGCCAAGTGGAAGTCAACCGTAGAGTCTCATGGTGACAGGACTCTGTTTCTCATCACGTGAAGATTTGTATGACCGTTTCTAATTTACGGGAGACACATCAACACTTGTACACGGCTCCATAAGCCGAATCCAACATCCACTCTTCATAGATTTACTCCTCACCGCGCCCATGATGTTGGATCTCTGGACGTGATGGTTCACGTGTCTCTATCAGCACAAACTTTAGGGAATTAGTTATATCACCTTTGTTATAAATAACGCGTTTTCATACGCATAATAGTTAGCCTCCATATAGCTCTGTAATGTAATTGCGTTGCCACTGTGCTGTAATATCATTTCTCTGTTATGATTGCATTTTAATATATAAGAAGACTCTGTTTCCAAGTGTAACTCGTATTTGAAGGCTGTTGCCCGAGGCTGGTGCAGAGGGCCCCTGCACACGCTGAGGTTTTGTGCATTACTGTATAGTTTCTTGTTTTATTTCTTTTAAGTTCATTGTGCCATAAGTCAGTCACGTGTTTATACATTGCATATTTCATGGTATTTATGCTTCATCTCTGTTCATAATCTTTCATGCTTTACATTTTACTTCTGTCCATAATCTTTCATGTTTTATGTTGTTGTTAACTGATCAGTATTCTTGTTTCAAATTACAAATAGGCAGCCCGGGCATTTTCATATCTTTTGAATAATGACATGGAATCAATATTGTTCTGCTGCTAATTTATTTTTCTTAGTTTTTGTTTAATTCCAGTACTGCTTTGTTTATTTCAGTCTTGCACATTTGCTTCAGTAGTTAGATTTAGATATATTAAATTGCTCATGTCATTTTCAGTTACCTCCGAAAACCACAGCTGGACTGATGGTGAGGGACTGAAGTATGAGTGTGTAGTTTGATATTAGTTTACTTTCTGCAAGTTAGATATATTAAATTGCTCATGTCATTTTCAGTTACCTCCGAAAGCCACAGCTGGACTGATGGTGAGGGATTGAAGTATGAGTGTGTAGTTTGATATTAATTTACTTTCTGCAAGTTAGATATATTAAATTGCTCATGTCATTTTCAGTTACCTCCGAAAACCATAGCTGGAATAATGGTGAGGGATTGAAGTATGAGTGTGTAGTTTGATATTAGTTTCTTTTTCTGCAAATTAGATATCAGATTGCTCAAGTTGTTTATGGTTACCTCCGAAAGCCATAGCTGGACTAATGGCGAGGGATCAGAATATAAGTTGATGTAATTTGATTTAGATTTACTTTTTTGCAATTCTTGGATTTATTTAAGCATAGTTTCTTTTGTGTTTAGACAGCAGCAAGGATAGTTTGGTTTTCATGCTCAATAGTTCACTGTTTGATTTATTAGGCTAGCAGCACATTTTCATTTCCTTTCAAGTTTTGTCATTGTATGTTTTAAATTCCTTTTTAAGTTTGAAGTTGGTAAATCATTATAAAGGATATCATTGCCTTGAACAATCATAACCATACTTTTTTTATTTTAGAATTTCCATCTCACATTAGAAAACCAAAAACGACAAAAAGATAAGAAATAGGTTATCTTGCACATATAGTGCGCCACACTTCATCAGCTTACGAATCCCGGATTGATAAATTAATGTAGCAATTTAGGACGCACTAAATTGACCAAACAGTTACGATGATGATGGCTTTGATGGATATGTTAAGTTCCCAATGATGTTATGATTATGATAACCATGATGGATGTGTCCCCTATGGTAGCTACTTACATTAATTATGATTCAAAATGAACAACAATGTGAATGATGGTCATGTTGATGTTGCTATTATGATAATGACTAAAAATGAGAAACCTTGTTACTGATGATTATTGAGTATGACAAGAAACCACCAGAGGCACTCGCATATGATGAGCTGACAACATCTGGTTTGATATGAATTAATATTTTGTCTTTGAAATTATAAGTTCAGATTGGAAGAACATGTTAGTTGCTTGGCCGAATGACTCACATATGGGTGATGGGGTTGTACAATTGGATGGAACAACATGGGAGGGGTGGAATAGTGTTCCTGATCTCACCCACTAGCACTTTCGTCGTGAATTAGGTTGGAAAGGTCGAAGTACCTTCGCCTTGAAGATCACGATGTCGTGAGGGCAGGTCCCAAATTTGGTTCGCTCACGAGGATTTTCTAGGGGGCACGCATCAAGGCAGATTCCTTGATACCCAGCACCATTAGTCACACTATAGCAAGCAACATATGAGATGATAGGGGTCTCTGTTGTTTCACATATAATTTCCCCTCGTAACCACTAGATACTTGAAGGGCAAGTGGTGTAGCACCCTTGGAATTTCAAAAGAAATTCTTGAAGGGCACGACCGACTTGGCACCCTTGGTATCAAAAATAAATTCTTAGGCATGGCACCCTTGGAACTTCGAATGGAAGTTCTTGAAGGGCATGACCAACTTGACACCCTCGACGTCATTAAAGAAACTAATAAATATAATCAATATATGATAATCCAACTAATTCATATCAAGTGACATATGATGTTAGAACCAAAGGAATTAAATCAAGAATAAAACTTAGGGTAAGGGAGGAATAGAAAGAGATAAAATATTTACCATGATAACTCTACCCTTTCCATGTTAAAACAAAATATTAAGTACATAAGACTTAATTAGGCAAAAAGGGGAATGAGGGACATAGAGTTAGGTAGAAAGATTTATTAAAAAACTCCATTAAGAGAAGAGGGTGGCGAATTAAAATAAGATTAATAAAATAAAATTTGAGAAATTTAGAGAACTTCCATGTGGCAAGAGCCAACATAATAATATTCATCAAAAGAACAAATTGAGGTAGTTAGGGGACCAAATCTGAGAATTATCAATTAACTTCAGTAATAAACACAAATTAATGAGTAAAAAGGGGGAATCAAAAGACAACTAGGAGAAGAAATAGGAAGCCTTGTTGGGTTGAGGGAAATACTATTTTTAAATGAATAATTAAGTAAATCATTTTGGAGAGTCTTGATGAGAGGGTGACACATGGGTGGATGAATAATCAAATTTTTGGTAATAAAAAAAATAATTATTTATGTATGAACTTCCAAGTGTCACCTATGAAGCCTTCTATAAAAGAAAGAGAAATGGAAAGGAAAATGACCTTTGTTGACCCTATTGTTGGATGGAGGAGATTATGTCATTTTGAGTGGTTACGAGCTATAGTTGAGTTTGGCGGGATAAAGTGTTATAGAGAGGGGACTCTTGAGATAAGATTGGTTCACCTCTATCAGCTAGCACATTCCTTCATTGTACAACCCCATTGCAGCTCAGGGGCCCGCGGGGAAGGAAAGTGCCCAATGAGTAGGCTGGGAGGTCAACCGATGGGTCATTACATTCGGATTAAGCACGACAACCTTCAGGCTTTGAGGTAGAAGACAGCAAGGGAGCTCAAGCAGCGGCAAGTCAAGTTTGGTTCCCGTCCAATGGTGAACGGTACATGTGTTGGTTAGACTATTTTTAATTATGATGATTTCATTGTGCCTATAATCAAGTTAAATATATATATGTGATAAGAAGTTAAATTGATGGACTTGATATGCGTGATTTAATTTTACTGAGTTTCAAACTTGTATGATTATGTTTTCATTTCCTAGTTACTGTGTAAATATATATATATATATGTAAAGCCTAGCGCTCATCTAGTAAATTATAAGTTGGTCTCTACACTTGGTATCAGAGCAAAGGTTCCACCTCTAGGACCTATAGGCCCATAAGGTATTAAGGTTCCTTATAAATTTTTGGAGCCATGAGTTTTGTAGTCTTTGTAGACTTAGAAATCCTTAATAATTATGATGGAGGAGCTAGTCTTCATATGAAATTTTTGAAGAAACCAACTAAGGTTCTAGTTAATAATAGTAAGATTGACGTATGTATCTTAAATATACTATATATAGAATTTGCTTGCCTGTTTACAAGAGTTATTGGCCAAGAATCTATCAAATTTGTTCCCATTCCTCTTCATTATTATCTTGTACATTGCACAGGTTTCCTTCATTGGTTAAACCCTTCTATCTTTCCCTTTTTTTAATGTTTTTGCATTGTTGTCCTCCTATATTTGTAATTGTTTTAGGAGATGTGCTAAGCACTCTTGTTTTCTGCTATGTGAAAGAGGAATACTCTAGTCACATTAACATTCTTTTAGCCATTAGTGATCACTGATAGTAGTTCATTGTCATATTCTGAAAGTTGAAATGTAGAATCAGAATTTTCATTTACACCCTATGCGAAAGAAAAGTTCAATTTCTAGTCACTAAGATCATATCAGTAGATTGTACCAATGTATAGTAAAACCCAGTGACCTCGGATAGCTCAACACCATGATTGAAACAAAAATAGCTGCAAGGGAAAACCATGATGAAATATTATTCTAGTGCAACAATATTTTATGTACATGACATTGGTTCATTGGTTACTTCAGGTGCTTGTGCTCACAACCGATCCTCATATTTTTCTGATCATTAGCATTAGTGTTGACAGAGTTGCATAGTTGAAATTTGAGCCATATTTTCCCTTTGAGAATAATAAAATATAGGATTACCAAAATCGTTGCTTCTATTTCCCTCCAATATGACTAACAGAAATGACGGACTCCCAAATTGAATAAAATAAGTACAGTAGACACCTTTAGGAAATGTGCTTTGTGGATGAGCTTTCTCTTCAACATTATTTCTTATACAGCTATTCAATGCAATGACATTAAATAAATAATAGTACATTGTCAACCAAAATTAATACACATGAAGTATAAATGTGTATTTTGTAATCTTTTCTTAAGGGCATAACAAGAAAAAAAAAAGACTAAGTCAAATTCTAGCGTTATGTTGGAATAGTAGGAATAGGATTTGGTGGTCAGAGGACTTGTTGTAATAAGCGTGTTTCCAGGCACTGTGTTACCCCTCCTACCACATGACCACCAATGCTACGTGCTTCGGGTTGTTGAAGAATCTGCCAAGAAAATTCTCTGAACAATTGGTTGAAAATAAACATCCAGCATATTCAACCAAATTATAATATAAAATGGCATCACATACTTTATCAGTTAAAGAATTTGCATTGTAGAAAAGTTTCCTTAAAGTGCTTGCCACTGAAAGTATAGCCTGGTATTCTATGATTCAAAATTAGGTGTGACCAGAAATCTAAGGGGAACAAAGTGTTCCTATCTGATTGAACGCATTTGTAACTATTCTCTTAAGTCTTTTATCGCTATCTAAGAAGTCGATCTGTAACAGCTAGACCAAAGTGAAATCTCGTTGCAGCAAACCGTCTTATTGTCAATTTAATTCACATGATCAGATCATTATGGATTCCACAGCATAGTCTGCCATTGTATGTTTTGCTAATTAATGAAATGGATCGAGTCAAGACTTTGCTCGTTGAGAATTTTTACTCAATAATGCAAAAATTTGTGTTGCCGAGCCATGAGACAATGCACTGACAGTTCATTAAATTGGGGAAGTTTGTTCCTTCTCAAGGTTGTTCATGAGTTGTTTGGCTTATTGTTGTAAATGAATAACAAGGTCATTGTGCAGCTCTTCCATGCATGGTATCAAAATGAACTGGAAAAAACTAGAAATCATAATATTAGATCTGCAGTTGACTTAAATTTCATGCCGTAGGGTTTCAATTTCAAAAGATGATCACCAGATTCTAAGGGATCAGGATAACTAAGATGATCTCTGGAATTAAATTTACATCTAGAGTTAATTCTCTCAGGCCAACGTTTTCAACAGTTGTCAGCAAGAAACAGACATTCCACGTGCAGAAGTGCGCCTAACTCCTTTAACCCAGTGATCAGTAGCGACAAACCGATTTTACCAGTGAACTTGAATTTTAGAGCCAAAACAAAGCTCGCCAGATGGCCTTCCATCGAAATTTATCATGGTTGATCTAAACCTGTAACTTCTCCTCACTGCGTTGTTCTGGTCGATTTCCTCTGCACGACCCTGTCAATTATATTTTAAAAAAAATCCAATCATCTACAATATTCTATAACAAAAAGAAACAAGTAAACAACGACCATCAATATTCTTCAACAAAAAGAATAAAAAACACAACGGCGTAAATATAGATTTAACCGGGGTTGGGTTCCGGGTATGAAGGATGTTACAATGACGTAACGAATCGAACCAAACTGAAAGAGTTATTATGTGGACAGGTGACAGCACTGTTTGCTTAATGAGAAGACTTCATTAAGCACTTATTGTTGGTCGGCTAACCAATTATTTAAAAAGACAGTTAGTTCACGATAGAGTAGAAAAGGGATATACATAAATATATTTAAAAAAGTTACGAAATTAATTTATTTGTTAAATTGTCGATCTTCATTTCAATAAAAACTGGAATTGGAACCGCGCGAGGGGGAGCCGTCCTTGCCAGTAAGGATGCTGGCTTTGAGACTGTGGAAACTGCAGCATCCCCACCTGTTATAGAGCCATAACCACCACCAGCGCCTTCTGTTGATTGAGCAAGTGATCCTATTGTTTAAGCCGCAGTTGGTTGAGGGAAATATGCAGATCTTAATTTCAGGTTAACGATTATAACAGGTTAGTATATTAGTTATTTGATTTATATATTTATAATTTAAGATGCTCATTAAGTCGAGAGTTCTCTTAAAATAAAAATAATAGATTAATAAAAAAAAGAAAAATAAATATATTTGGTATATTTGGTATATTTAATTAGTTAGGATAGTCATTATCCTTCTGTTGACAATAATATTCTTCTCGCAAGGTGACCATCTGATCTAGCATAAATACATACCGGTACCCATAATTCCAGATCAAGCCAAGCTCACGGATCATAATCTAATATTACCATTTATTACTATGACATGAAAGCTGGTGCAATCATCAACAACTAATAAGGTATTTCTGAAAGTATAGAGAAGAACCAATGTATAAGATTAACGCATTATAAGAATCTCATAAGAATATAATTAAATTAAATGTTTGTATGACAATACATTGGTTGTTTTGTGGAATTGATAAATTGTTGTGCTAAGGGTTCAGATTTGTATTAGCTTATGACTGTGTATTGGATTATGACTATGTTTGAGCAAGGGTTGAACATGTATGAAACACAATTGTGATTAATAATAGCAGTGATTTTCAGATGTTGAGGTTTATTTGTATGACCTATATTAACATATAAGCCAAAATCATAATTGCAATGTTTGAGAGCAGTCATTCCCTTAAAATATGACAAGTGCAAAAAGAAAAAAATATTGTAGTTGAGCAGGCCATTAAGGTAGTTTATTGATGGAGATGAGAGCACAATTATTTCTAAAGAAGAGGTATGTTGTATTAATATATTATTTGAATGCTTATATGTCATCATTCTAAGCAAACAAGGGTATACGGAAGTACAAGCATGTAACTTCTCTAAAACTTTAGTATATTGAAGTATGTAAATACCTTGTGATCACAAGCCTAAGTCAATGCTAACGTATCCCATTAAATTTAATATGTACATATTATTTTTTACAATGAATGTTCAAACTTCTAATCATAAAATTTTGAATCTCTTGTATAATCTAGTAGGCATTGTTATTGGTGGTTAATTGGATGTTAGGTGCATAGAATTAGTCTATTTAGCACTCCAAATGCCATGTTATTAGCCTAGGTGATTGAGTATGAAACAAAGGCAATAAGGACATGCATGGTTTATTGCGCCCATTGATAAGACTCACAACTCTACTCATAACATGTGAGTCTTAAGAGTGATGATGTGCTTCAACCAAAAAGATAAATGTGGCTCTATATAAAATGAAATGAAATTAAGTTTTATGCACATGAATTTTAATTTGTGATGAATTTCAATTTTGGATTGAAGTGGATATATATTGTTATATTTAATTTGTGTGATAATATTAAATTTTATGAATAAAAAAATAAAAAAAATTGAGTTACTTCCCTCCATTATTTATGTTTTCCCCAATACTCAGATATGAGTAAAACTGAAATGCTGTAAACTTAGTGTTTATTGCCCACCAAAATTTATTTAGACTTACTAATGTGGATAACCCACCAAAATTTATGCAAGTACTTGTATGTGAGAAAATTAATTGATCTATCCACTTCACATAAAAATTTATTATTTTATGTGAAATCAAAACTGTAAGATTGGATTTTACTATTGACCATTATTAATTTGGCATTGGTCAATATAGGTTATAATTTTTAAGCAATTTTTCCATATCTTAATTTCTAAATTAAATGACAAGGAGCAACACTTGTTATAGAATAAATACTGTAAAATTTTAAAGAAAATGAAACATAAAAATGGATTTCAAAGTAATTATAGGTTCACTTAAATTAAAGTGGATAGTCCTATAATACTCTATCCATAAATCTAGGGTTAGACAAAGTGATATATTGAAACACATACATCAATTGAATATATTTGCATCATGGCTAATGCATCTCTGAAAGTTAGAATGGAGTGTACATGCATATTAAATGTATCCTTAAAAGTTAGTAAATCATACATATTGTGATACTTAATAAATAAGTTATGTTATTTAATAATAATACTAAAGTAGTAAATTCCTTATGAGATATGAGTACTAGAGTGTAAATTGATGTTTACGTTGGTAAGGATGTTGGTTTCCTAAATTATGGTAAGAAAACTTTTCACTCTTTGAAAGTGAATCAAGATCCTTTATATAATTGATAAGAGTCAATACAACAAGATAATCATTCACGCAGGAATCCAATACCAATAGATGGATAGCAATAGATAATATTGAAACAATTATTGAGTCTAGAGCCCATGGAAATAGAGTATGATGACCTAAGAATATGAATGGAAAATATGTCAACCTAAAGATTACTTGGAGGCGACTCCTTCTAGGATGAATCATCCACCTGAAATTAAACAAGAACTCTTGAGGGTTAGAGTTTCATTTCATATCTGGGACAAAATAATGACAAGAACAGTAACAAGCGTGTTTCATCCTTTCATCTTGAGAAATTCTGGATGGCAGTCTATCGCTTTTCTTATATTAGGTTTTTAGTATTTATATAGTTTTACCAAATACTTTGCCAAAGGAAGGCCATAAGTATGTGTTCATGTGCGTGGTTCTTCACCTAATTAGTCAATCTCATATGATCATACCCCTTTACTATAAAACAATATGGTTCATGAAATAGTGGTTTTTGGAATGCTTAGCCATCACAAGTGATTTGGAACACCTAGGGACATGTTGATGGATCCAATAATGACTCGGAGATTACTTACATTATACATACATACATACACACACACACATATATATATACACACACGTCAGGGAATAAATGTATGGAACTAAATTTTCATGTCGATTCCTTTATGGGAGAAGAAGAGGGAACATGCAATTGCTTATTATTCAACAATTGCACAGTAGAGACGTGCCATGCATGTGATACATGAAGGAGGTTAGCTTAGGTGATTGTTGAGACAATGATGATTAGACACATTGAAATTGATAATTACAATACTCTTAGGTTCAAATATGTGACAGCTAAGAAATTCAAAAGGATTATTACTAATTTGATATAGGTTGATATTGAGTGCTAGTTTTTGGAGCCTATCATATACTTGTATGGTTTTATTTATTTTTGTTGGAGCTTTATCATATAACGATATTAATGATATCATGTTAAAGGATATCTACTATGTGACAATTCCTAGCCTAAAAGCCATTTTATTAATTAAACCTAAGTGGTGTAAGTGATGTAGTTGAGATTAATTCACAAGAAGAATTGATGCACCTTGACGTAGGTTCATTACACATGTGGTTTGAGTTATTGGTCACTCACTAATTGTACATTCTCTTGGGAGATATTTCATGGTGATAGATGTTAACATATATAACTATGATCATTTAAAATTTCATAAGAAATCAATTGTGTTAATATATGAGAAATAAACATATATAAGTTGTAGATATTTTGTTAACTTACTTGGGGATGATGTTTATACGAACTAATGGTTCCCAAGTAGTCCACATTTGTTACAAAATGAATATTGATGTAATGTGTTAGGCATATCCATACACATATTATGCATTGTTGAATGACGTTGTGTGCCCTAAAAGCATTGGCATCAAGAATGATAAAATATAATTGTGGGGCTTGATTGCCAAAGCATGTGACACATAATCACCCAAGACCATTTAAACACTATATAAGGGAGGTAATCAAAGTTAACAAGTAAATATGATGTCTATATTACTTGCGTAAAGGGAACCATAAAGAAGATGGAAGATGTTTTAAGTATGACCCTCAAATATTTCGGTATTCCTTAATGGACAAAAATCAGGGAGATATTGCTTGATTAAAAATTGAGGATACTTGTGACAATGAGGATAGCAAGATTGTAATAGAGGATTTTAAGGATATGCACCCCTTTCTTAATTTCCTTTCCTAATCTAAGGACTTCGGGGCGAAGTCCATTATTAAGAGGGGGTGAATGTAGTGCCCCACTTTGGTTGATGGACATTGATCCTTCATACTTTATTCTTTGAGGACCTCAGGACCTCAGGTTGAGGACCTTCATATGACATCATTGATGAATATGTATGTTCTCTATTAATATCATGATGATGATAGACTTGATGGATAGGTATGTTTTCTATTGATGTTACGATGATGATGGATATATATGTTTTCTATTGATGTTACGATGATGATGGCTTTGATGGATATGTTAAGTTCCCATTGATGTTATGATTATGATAACCATGATGGATGTGTCCCCTATGGTAGCTACTTACATTAATTATGATTCAAAATGAACAACGATGTGAATGACGGTCATGTTGATGTTGCTATTATGATAATGACTAACAATGAGAAACCTTGTTACTGATGATTATTGAGTATGACAAGAAACCACCAGAGGCACTCGCATATGATGAGCTGACAACATCTGGTTTGATAGGAATCAATATTTTTTCTTTGAAATTATAAGTTCAGTTTGGAACTTGATATATATATATACACACTCTGATGATATGTCAGTGGTTGCAGGAACATGTTAGTTCCTTGGCCGAATGACTCACATATGGGTGATGGGGTTGTACAATTGGATGGAACAACATGGGAGAGGTGGAACAGTGTTCCTAATCTCACCCACTAGCACTCCCGTCGTGACTTAGGCTGGAAAGGTCAAAGTACCTTTGCCTTGAAGATCACGATGTCGTGAAGGCAGGTCCCAAATTTGGTTCGCTCACGAGGATTTTCTGGGGGGCGCGCATCAAGGCGGATTCCTTAATCCCCAACACCATTAGTCTCACTATAGCAGGCAACATATGAGATGATAGGGGTCTCTGTCGTTGCACATATAATTTCCCCTCGTAACCACTAGATACTTGAAGGGCAAGTGGTATGACACCCTTGGAATTTCAAGAGAAATTCTTGAAGAGCATGACCGACTTGGCACCCTTGGTATCAAAGATAAATTCTTAAGCATGTCACCCTTGGAACTTTGAATGGAAGTTATTGAAGGGCATGACCAGCTTGACACCCTCGACATCATTAAAGAAACTAATAAATATAATCAATATATGAAAATCCAACTAATTCATATCAAGTGACATATGATATTAGAACCAAAGGAATTAAATCAAGAATAAAACTTAGGGTAAGGGAGGAATAGGAAGAGATAAAATACTTACCATGATAACTCTGTCATTTCCATGTTAAAACAAAATATTAAGTACATAAGACTTAATTATGCAAAAAGGGGAAAGAGGTACATAGAGTTAGGTAGAAATATTTATTAAAAAACTTCATTAAGAGAAGAGGGCGGTGAATTAAAATAAGATTAATAAATTAAAATTTGAAAAATTTAGAGAACTTCCATGTGGCAAGAGCCAACATAAGAATATTCATCAAAAGAACAAATTGAGGTAGTTAGGGGACCAAATCTGAGAATTATCAATTAACTTCAGTAATAAACACAAATTAAGAAGTAAAAAGGGGGAATCAAGAGACAACTAGGAGAAGAAATAGGAAGCCTTGTTGGGTTGAGGGAAATATTATTTTTAAATGAATAATTAAGTAAATCATTTTGGAGAGTCTTGATGAGAGGGTGACACATGGGTGGGTGAATAATCAAATTTTGGGTAATAAAAAAATAATTATTTATGCATGAACTTCCAAGTGTCACCTATGAAGCTTTCTATAAAAGAAAGGGAAATGGAAAGGAAAAGGACCTTTGTTGACCCTATTGTTGGATGGAGGAGATTATGTCATTTTGAGTGGTTACAAGCTATAGTTTAGTTTGGTGGGATAGAGTGTTATAGAGAGTGGACTCTTGAGCCAAGAGTGGTTCACCTCTATCAGCTAGCACATTCCTTCATTGTACAACCCCATTGCAGCTCGGGGGTCCGCGGGGAAGGAGAGTACCCAAGGAGTAGGTTGGGAGCTCAACTGGTAGGTAATTACATTCAGATTAAGCACGACAACCTTCAGGCTTGGAGGTAGACGACAGCAAGGGAGCTCAAGCAGCGGCAAGTCAAGTTTGGTTCTCGTCCAATGGTGAACGATACATGTGTTGGTTAGACTGTTTTTAATTATGATGATTTCATTGTGCCTATAATCAAGTTAAATATATATATGTGATAAGAAGTTAAATTGATGGACTTGATATGTGTGATTTAATTTTACTGAGTTTCAAACTTGTATGATTATGTTTTCATTTCCTAGTTACTGTGTAAAATATATATATATATATATATAAAGCCTAGCACTCATCTAGTAAAGTATAAGTTGGTCTCTACAAAATAGAAGTCCAATAACAAGCAGATAATGAGGCTGAAACATATTTTGAAGAGGCAGGCAGTGACCAAGGCAATAGCATAGATAAAACAGTCAGTGATGAGCAAGGCGGCCAAGGAAATAGTCATGACATTCATGACAGTTGTCATGACTGCCATGACATTAATCAGTCTCCAAATGACAAAGAAAATCAAAGTGACAGTGCAGGGAATGATAAAGAATAAGACATTAATGAAGGACAGAGCCAAAGTAAGGTAAGTGAAGAAGGTAATGATCAATTTGAAAGCCAATATGGAAGTATGGAAGACAGTGAAGGCAATGATGATGAGGATGCTAAAAATCAAGAAAGCAATGACCCAATGGAGCATGAGGTGACTCATGGGAGCCATGGAAAAGATGAAAGGGCTTGTGACAACACCAAAGCTCATAAAAATGATGGAAACACTATCAAAACTACCATTATCACTCCTCTCACATGCACATACCACAGAGGATAAAAAGATGGGTTTGCTGCCTCAAAAAGGCAAAGGGCCATCTCTTCTCCAACTATCAAGCCAAAGGACAAAGGCAAGGAAAAGATGGAAAGGGGTGAGCAGCAGGTAAAGGTGAGGAGGAGTAAGAGAATCAAGAAAACCAATCAAGAGCCTCAATTCATTGATCTAGACAGTGACAATGAGGGCAAAGAGATGGCCACCAGATTTCTACTCTTAACCAAGGATGCACAACTTAGGGAGTGGGAAAGAGATTTTGACATAGCACAAAGTTTCATTCAGTATTACAAAGAGGAGCACAAGCATTTCAAGAAGGTGAAGAAGGACCTTGCTCTCCAGAAGAAAATGACCAAGCACTATGCAAGGAAAAACATGCTTACTTGTGTCAAACTGAAGGAGGCCCTCATAGAGCTAAAAAACCTAAAAAGGGAAAAAGAGCATGATAGCCTTGGAATTTTGGCTAAGGCTTCTCAACAGGTGTCCAAGACCTCTTGAGGGACCTCTCCACCAATTTTGGGCCCAATTGAACAAAATTTTGTTTTTTCGAAATTTTGAGGCCTCTATGCGCAGCACCCTAGGTGCTACGCACAAATTTGGTGCACCCTCAGCTTGCAAAATTTGAATTTTTGTATTCCCTTCATCACCAGTAGTCTGCTCACAAAATTTCAGATCATTTGGAGCAGCTTTGACCTCCCAAAAGGTCAAAAAACACCAAAATTTTGACCTTTCTGCCTCATTTTCAGACCAGGTGCTGCCACAGAGAAGTTATGAGAGATTTGGTTTTTGGACAGGTAAATGACACTCGCTCAGGATAACTCAAGCATTGATGGAAAGTAGACTCATCAAGCTTTCCAACGAGCCATCATAGAGCCAAATCTGACATCGAGAAGAGGTCCAAAACTCGGTCACAAAAGACCTTATTTCCTGCTGAAGTGGCGCTGCGCACAGAGGTTGTCTAGTGTGTTTTGGACCAAAAGTCAACAAAACACACTCATTTATTGCAAATAGATATTTTTGAGTTTTTTAAGGCAAATTAATCTAGAATTAGGTGCAAATAGTTATTTTGACATTTATTTTTTAGGATATTATGTGCCTTGGGCCTTGCATGGTCTCTTAGCCATAAATGACATTTATGGTTGAATTTGACATTTTCCTACCATATTTAGGGTTTTAGTCCTCCTTGGCTCCATAAATAGAGCATGAGGCACCTATGTATTTTGTTGGAATTTTATGAGCTTGAAGAGAAATTTACATGGTTTTATGAGCTTGAAGAAGAAATTGGCTTTGTGAAGTGGATGAATGGTTTGTTTGGCTTGATGATGGGGAAGCTTGTTTGCAGGATTCATTAGCTTGGTGAATGGTGATGTCTTCTTAACTTGTTAATGTTTTCTTGTTCTCATTATGTTTCATTCTTCTTGGTTGCTATGGATCAGAAAAGTATAGGTTGAGACATGCTCTTTGAGGCACCTCAGTGCTCTTGTTTGTTATAGCTTTGATGTTTTCCTCTTTTGGTCATCTTAAGGAATTCTTGATTGCTCCTTAGGTCCACCAAAACTTGTTTTTGTTTCATGTATGGTTAGTATGCTATTTTACAAGTATAATTCACAGTATGCCCTACTTATTTGAAGCTTTCAAAACCCTATCTTAAAACCTTTCTTTGGAATATCGTTTGCTAGGTTAAGTCAAAGAGGTCGCGTTCGATCTTGCCCTTTGTCTATGCTTACCAACTTGTTTGAGAGTTCCCAATAGCTTGATATATGATGTTTAGGAGTTCCTTCTTCATTTATTGAATTATTTGTTTTATCTTATATGTTTTCCCAAATTTTGAAGGTGAATTTACTAAAGTTAGAAGCTCTTATGCTTTCTATGTTTCACTGGAATGTTTCTCTTGGATATTTATCAGTTTAAGTATTGTTCATTGAGCTTAATGGTTTGCCCTACCTCATGAATTGTAACTTTTAACTATATATGTTTAAGAACTCTTAGTCTTTCCCAAATTTTAAGTTCACTCCACCTCATACATCACCTTAAGGATCCATTAACCTTGCTAAATTGGCCCTGCAACACACTTTGTTTCATCATTTAGACACCCTTGACTTTCATTTGACTCCATAGCCCAATGGCTTTTACAGACTCTCACTCCACCTATTCCACTTGACCATCTTACCCAACCAAAACAATCAACAAACCCTACACTTAACAACTAGCCTAAAATCAAAACCCTAGAGCAAAAAGAACACATCCTTTGCACCCGATAGAGAGATATCTCTCTGAGTCCAGGAGGGCTAGGTCCTCGAACTCTAAAAACTCATTCTATGTTACCCTGTCATTTTTTCTGCCAATCTGCCAAATCACGAGACTCTAACAGGATGAGTATTCACTGGATGACTTATCTTGAACATATCAGCAACACTGAGATGAGTTGGAAAAATTGACCCAAAATCAAAGTGAAGGTATGATGAACCATAGGTATGAATGAACTGTCAGGAATATTACCCAACCCAAACAGTCATGATGATGGAGTGAAGTTTCATGTTCAAGAGCGACTTGCTACCGTAAAATTTCTATTCACTTTCCCAAATTTTCCTCGGTCATTTGTCAACCAGTACCTCTTTATTTTTTAACAAGCTTGAGGAGGATAACATATGCTTGATCTATAATTCAACCCTCTGGGCGAATATGCATCGCTATTTAACAATTTAATGAGTCTAGCGATAAATTAAACTCAATTCTTGCCATGATTGACAAGACCGTCGCTATTTTATGTTTTAACGAGCCTAATGACAGTGACAGTCTGGTCCTTTTTCATATTTAGAGAGTTTGAAAAAGAGGACAAAAGAAAACTCCATAAGTACTTTTTCGTAAAGTTGTCACTCAGATCCGAAAAAGTGTAAAATGATATCTGAGAGAACCTCCTAACCATGTTTGACTAAGGTTTTCATTTTTCGTAAATAATCTATCTCAGTCTGGAAAAGGGCTAAACTTATATTGAGTAGATGTCGATTCATTTAATTTTACGAGCTCGAAAAGACAATTGCTCGACAATCTTTTCACATTATCGGAGTCTGAAAAGAGCTAAAAGAATACTTCAAGGGTTCCTTTTTCGCTGTTATCGAAGCTCGAAAAAGAGATAAAAGTGCGCTTCAAGTCATTTTTTGTTTTTATCAAAGCTTGAAAAATAAGGGTAAAAGTATGCTTTGTGGTCAAATCATTCTTGAAATAAGTGTGCACGACTAATCTGCTATATCAGTTGTAAACCTATTCAAAACAACATAAAATGGATTAAAAATACTTGTTTCATGATAAAAATTAATAAAACCATAGTCACAGCAATAAATACGATATGCAAATAATTAAATGACTAATTAAAAGAGTTTTATTGTTCATTTTTACCATTTGAAAGTTACCATTTGCATTTTGGAGTTCTGGACCTGTTTTTTCCCCCGAACTTTAGCTGTTGATTGCGATCGATTCTGTGGACGATTTTCCTCTCTGTTTGATCTAGGTTGGTGCCATAAACCTGCTCTTTCCTTCAGTAGTATTTTTATTTCATTTCATTGCAATTTTTTAGGGAGTTGGGCCCCTTACGGTAAATTTATTTTCAAAAGAGGGAAACGCACCCTTGGATGTCGAAACCTACGTTGGAATGCACCTGAAATGAAGGCTAGGTACATATGCAATGCACTGTCTCTCGACCAAGGCCGCATTGGGCGTAATTCATATTTTTTATTATTGCACTGTACCCAAATTTTGCCTATTTTTTGCATGAAAAAGGTCCTAATGATTCTTATGGTTGTATTTCAGGGATTCAATGGACCAAAATGACAATTACTTGGAGGGAAAGAGAGCATGGAGAACAAAACATGATTGCCTTGAATGATCAGGGCACTGTAAGAGCCCTTAGAGACTGTGGGTTGTTGAAGTACTTTCGTTTATCAGGTATGAGGCAACAGATGGAACTATTAGAGTTCCTTGTTCGTGCATGGGATCCGGCGATTGAGGCATTTCATATTGGGAAAAATGTGGTCCCAATTTTAGTGGAGGATATCTATTTTCTGATAGGCTTGTCGAGGAGAGGCATACCCATTTCTCTCTCAGGGTCTGCTCTCAGAGGAGAGATGGTGAGAGACTATATATTTCAGTTTTGCAATCCAGGGGCAGAGCCTAGCAAGGATGGGAAAATAAAAATCCACGATGTTCGTAATTTGCAATTGAGAACCATCTTATTCACGATTTCAAAGCTTGATGGTACCGCTACACTCTATGTAGCGAACATATCATATATGCAGTATGCGCTAGAGTGCATGGAACCAACAGTTTTCAATTGGGATGAAGTCGTACTCTCTTTAATGAAAGAACAACTGAGAAAGGAAAAGGGAGGAAGGAAGAAAAATTTCAACTATGGTTCGATCCTCATTTATTTTGCCTTAGAGCAGATTCCAATGATGCAGCCTCAGCATGTGACACTGGGTATATCTAACCCTAGAGATCCAAAGATGCAGATATGGGTAGAACTGATGGCTAGACATGTTGGTCAATCGACCATCGTGTTCTCGACTGCATTCTTCATCTAGTTCAAGCGACATATTATCGCCATCGATGACTATGCATATGCAGGCATCGACTTCCAAGGAGATCCATATTTAGCTTTACCAGAAAGCACTCAGTGGGGTGCAAATGGTAAGAATTTTTTGACCATGTTTTTTTATTTTTCTAAGGTTTATACATGTTTTTGTATTTTAATGTTTTCCCAATAATAAACTAAAGTTTTGATGTAATGCAGATGTGGGTTGAGTTCAACCAGTAGCAGAGCCAGAGCATGGAGTAGATGAGCCAGCAGAGAGGGTTTTCGGGAGAGAAGTCCTTCAGGATTTAAATATGGTTGAGACTCTTGTTGAGCTTCAGCAGCACATACATGGGTTGACCTTCGGGATTCCGGATTGCCGGATCGAAGAGTTACCCATGCGACCGCAGCGCCACACTATTGGCGTTCCTAACCACTGGATGCGGCTACTACATAGGATAGCTAGATCAGTAGCATGTTATCATGAGCACCACTAGTTTACTCTTGACATGTTGCATACATTTTCAGGTCAAATGACCAATGTGTGTTGGGCACAAATTTTGTAAAACCCTATGACTATCTATCTCTTTGATTTCAGTGTTTTCCTATGTTTATTGCGCAATCCTATTCAATTATGTGAATGTATCTTTACATGTGTTGAAAATGTCTGTTTATAGCATAATTCTCTAAAGAATTAGTTAATGTGTTCAAGTTTATGGAAATGTGTTGATATTGAATGAAATCAAAATGTCTTTCCAAAAGGTGAAGTCTTAGGAACATATGATGCAGTGTTGGATTTTTGACAATATAAACACTAGTAAGTTGTAATACCACAAGTTGTGAGTCTAACCTTGTGATGATGCATTTAATACCAAATGAAATGGCATCAGAGAGAAGTTAGATCAACACGCTATACTCAGCGATATTGTTTGTAGATTGACCGATACAAATCCCTTGAAAACTCACTAACTTGATGTTCGGAGTGAAAATGGCCCACGCTGCAGAGGATAGATTCTGCGTACTACGACTAGCACCATCAGCATACCCAACAAATGGTTCCAAATGTTCATACATCTGCGATGAAATGTAAAGAGGATTACTAACTTCAAGAAAACTCTAAAAAAGCAAACTAAGACAGTAAATGTAAATCAATAGCATATATACAATATAATACAAAAAATTACTACGCTTATGATTAAGCATATTAACGTTTCAGATACAACCCATTTCAGGGTTGCCAACAGAATTATATCGTAATCTACCAACTCGTAGGCACCCTTATCGAGAACTCTTTTGACAATATAGGGGCCATGCCAAAATGGCTCAAATTTTCATGTACCTATTACATCAACTTCCTAATCATAAAGAAGGACCAGGTCACCCTCCGAGAAAATGTGAGGCTATACATGTTTATCGTATTGTGCCTTTATACGTCTCTTATATGCTTCGTTGGCCAATTGGGCTTCACGACGCATTTCATCAATATGGATAAGGTTAAAAAGATGTGCTTCTTCAACAGAGGTGTCAGGTAACAAGTTTATTGTGAGTTTTAACGACGGTATTTCACATTGGATTGGAAAGATATCTTCCAGACCATACACCAATTGAAAGGGGGTAAATCTAGTTGCGTTTCTCACCGAGGTTCGGTACGCCCAAAAGGCCAAGTAGAGGATTAAATGCCAATTTCGTTTATGAACTCCTATCATTCGTTGAAGCATTCGTTTAAGAATCTTGTTAATAGCCTCAAATTTTCCATTTGATTGTTGATAATAAGGAATAGAACTATCATGCGATAGTCCTAATTGGCAGTCAACTCATTCATGATATGATTGCGAAAATGCGAACCATGATATGTGACTATATCTTGTGGGACCCAAAATTGTGAAATGACATGATTAAAGAAAAACAAGGCAGTTGTTTGTCCTGCGTTGTTGAATGTAGGCATCGCTTCAGCCCACTTGGTAAAGTAGTCTACTACGACAATAATATAACCATGCCCCCCGAACGAAAAAGGGTTATAGGTCATGAAGTCAATGCCCCACTTCAAAAATGGTCCCATAGAGACAACAGGATGCAATGGTGCTGGCAGTTTGCGGATTTTACAATTAAATATCTGGCATGCACGACAACTCCTGGCCGCAAGGATGCGGTCGCGAAATATAGTAGGCCAAAAGTAACCAGCGTGGAGTATCTTCTATGCGGTAGCGTATCCAAACAAATGTCCACCACAAGCCCCAGCATGACAATCATTTAACACCTTTTCGGATTCTTCATGTGTGAGACACCTTCTTAAAATTGTATCGATACCATGACGATAAAGTGTATCGCCGACGATCAGATAACCTTTGGCTTGGTATCGAATACATCATTGGTCAAAGCGAGAGGTATCAGGCCGAAAATTCTGGGTCTGGAGATAAATGATAAAATCCCCATACCAAGGATTAGATGATCCGATCAGAGACAGAGACTCATCAGGAATAGATGATTCTGATGTAGTAGCAGTACTATCAGATGGAAGGTCACAGAGAATCTCAGCGAAAACTAAAGACTTCTTTGACTTAGATTTTATGAATTCCAAATCAAATTCCTACAAAATGACAATCCATTTTGAATACTTGCCTCCCAGCAATTTACGTGATAAAATGTAATTCATGGGGTTGCAATCTGAAATGAAAATGGTCTTTTGGAACAGGATATAGTGACGAAATATTTGGACAGCTTGAACAACCACCAAGGCAAACTTTTCTACGTATGAATACTTCACTTCCGTATCATTGATATTACGACTCAAATAATAGATCGGATGTTCTATCCCATTTTCTACTTGGACCAATACCATAGCAATGATCGTATCAGTCACGGCAATATATAAGAAATAATCACTCTGATAATTCTGGGGATACATTAATGACACCTGGACAAGTGTATCCTTGACAGCATCAAAAGAAGCTTGCGCAACTTGGTCCCAATGGAAGGGAATCCCCTTTTTCAAGAGTCAAGTAAATCCTTTAGCCATTTTTGTGTAGTTGGGTATGAACCTCCTTAGGAAGTTAGCCTTTCCTTGAATTTTTTGTAACTGAAGCAAATTTGATGGCGCAGGAAAATCAAGAATGTCCTGGACCTTCAGTGCGTCTATTTGAATTCCTTCTTTTGAGACGAAGAATCCTAGCAAACGAACAGAAACAACACAAAACACACATTTATGTGGATGGAGGCATATTTTGTAGTGTCGGCAACATTAAAAAGATAGCTCTCAAATGCATCAAGTGATCAGCCTGGTTTCGTGAATATGCGGGTAAATCATCTAGATAGGGCTGAACAATGTGTTTGATGTCATTGAAAGCATAATCCATTGCTCTCTGAAAATTTGCCCCAACATTCTTTAAACCAAACAGGAGTTTCTGATAAGCGAATGTACCCCAGGGACAGATGAATGTTGTCTTATATTGGTCCTCTGGGCGGATATTGATTTGATTGTACTCAGAAAATCCATTCATGAATGAAAATATTTTGCATCCAGCACAATCGTCAATAATCTGGTTGATAAAGGGAGTAGGACAGTTGTATTTTGGACAAGCAAGATTGACATCTCGATAATCGACACACACTCTGATGGTTCCTTGTTTTTTCATAATAGGAACTATGTTGGAAACCCACTCATTTAGTGGAACAGGGTAAATGAAACCAGCACGCAAAAGTTTTTCAACTTTTGCTTTAATGGCAACAGCCTTCTTCGGGTGAATAGGACGAAGGCGTTGACGTACCGGTTTGACATCAGGGTACATATTAATAGTGTGTTCAACGATACGAGTATCTATGCCTGGAATTTCCTAATAATACCAAGCAAATACATCATGAAATTCACGAAAGAGAGAGTGATATGTTTTGAGTTCTGATGGAGAAAAAGACATGCCGATATGAATGTTTTCCATAAAGTCGGGTTTGGTTGAAACATTGATAGAAATTGTTTCTTCAATATTTGATAAATTTCTCTTGGAATCGATTGCATTAATAGCAAAAGAATTCAAAAAGAATGTTTTGATCAATGGGTGATATAGTTCACTAGGATTATCTTCTTTGTAATCTTGAAGATGGGAATGATGATGATGATCTTCCCATGGTTCTCCTTATGACATCATGGTTTCCAGAATATTCTCATTTGTCAAGAAAGTTAAGGAAAAAGGATCAGATGGAGTATGAAAATTTAATGAACGATCAACCCAAATGACTGGCGACGATGATTTCGGATTCGTCACCCAAGCCATGTAGATTGATTCCTATGCCATCTCAATTGGGTTGGGCGACAGAAAATCATCCAACGTAACAACTTCAGAATCATCCATAATCTTCCTTAAGCCAGATGGAGTGGAAGATATCATGTAGCATGTCTCTATACTTGCAATTTATGCCGACATCGTAGGCGGCGGTAATGCAAAGGTTCCCATGAGGGTGGAATCCTTTAAGAGTCCTCTGAAGTGCGAGTTGGGGTGCGTGAACTAACTGAACGCTTCTAGTTACATGGGAACTGGAGGCAAAGAAGGATAGTTGATTGATGACTGTGATGACACCTTTATGTGGAAAGGATCATTCTAAAATATGTAGAAATGATCGCAGTAATAGCATATACCCATGGCCTTCCGAGTAAAATATTGTAGTCAAGGGGTCTGTCAACGACCTCAACTTCAACATTCACTGTTTTTCCCCCTAGTTCAACATGCAGGTTATTGATAATACTGCAAGGCTTATATGTACATCCGTCGAAAGCTTTCAACGTCATAGGCGATTGAGATAGGCGCGGCAAGCCAAGTGAATTCCAATAGTTTAGAGACATAATGCACGTAGATGCTCCCTCATGAATAATAATACGATGAACAAGGTGATTGAGAACATTTACTTGGATGGAGAATGCCAATTCTGCTGGTAATTGCGGCACATAGCCCGTATGATTAAATAATACGAGATTGGAATCTGTCGGATCAATTCCACTAATTGCCGACAACAAAGCATGCTTCTGGGAGGGACAATTTTGTAGCACCTCAAGCGCTAAAATAGTTGAAGGGGATTGAGCCAAATCTTCAACTATATTATAATTTTGAGCAGCTCTTGCTCGAGGATTAAATTTTGATTTATGAATGACTCCCTTTGGTGGCTTTATTTTCAATTCAGGAATAGCAGTTGGTGGTATCGATTCCGTAGAAGGATTAATGGTCTAGGTAGTAGGTTGATCAGTAGCCTGATTACCGTAATATTTATTACCTGTTGACACCAAAACATCTGTCGATGGATTCGTGACAGAAAACATAAGCACTTGTGAACTAAAAGCTGGATCCGTAGCAACCAAATTTGTGTTCGGATTCGGAAATGGATATGTCAACACAGCTGACGCATGTGAGGTCTAAACCGATTTTGAGACTTCAGCGCAGTGAGGACAGTCCCGAACAAAGTGTTCCTCATTAAAGATTATGCAAGGGTAACAAAGTTTCCGATTTCCAGTTGATTGATCAGATGATCTTTCCTGTGGGGTAGAAGTTTGTGTTTTCTTTGATTTCCCCTTTTTCTTACTTTTGGGTTGCTTGTCACTTTTTCCTTTGTTCGATGACACGGCATGGATTTCGGAAGAAGGTGCAGGATCAGATGTAGTAGAGTGTTGTGTGCTTGTAATATCGATCATACCATCTCCGGCATGAGAATCCTTAGATGGAGTTGGTGTGGGTGCAACAGGTTGAACCGTTTGATACGAATGTACCACTGTTTGTGGTTGGATGGGCAGAGTGGGCTGCCACTGACAAACATTCATTCCGACATTAGGATGACCAAATAACGACAGAGTACTGTCAAAATGGGTGACCATAGGTTTCCCCCCAGCATGAGGAATATAATAAGATGGAAAATATTGTTCTCCAAATGCAGGGAGTCCAGCTGAAATTTCACTGGATGGAATATACCCAAATGGACTAGCTTGATATTGCCCTAATGATATGTAGAAAGGATCAAACCATTCAATACTCATTATAGATTTACCAGTTATAATACCAGACGATGACATTGGTGAAGTCCATGGGTTTGAGGATGCACCAGAGAAAGTTCTAGATAAAGATTGGTAACCAGGTGGGACGGAAGGGCCACCATATAAATGTGACTCTGGTGAAGTTGTGAACATCGACGGGATAGCGAGAGAAGGTGTTGTCATTGGAATAGATGGTCCAGCTGAAGATGTTGGCTCAACGATGGTTTTTCGATCAAATGTATACCCTATTGGATCTACGGGAACTCTAATAGACACAAGATCAACAAAAGCATAGGCAGGTGATTGAGGAAAAGACTCGTACAGGTAAAGCTCCACCCCAAAATGAGTTGGAGTTAAAGGTGTTTCGTCTTGTGGTATTTCTTCAACCGAAATTAAACCAGGTGGAAGGATTTTTCTATCAGGCCCAAAGTATATTTCAGGAGGTTGATTGCGCGATATGGGAGACTCAATGGCTATAACAGATTGTGGGGCGACCGATACTGGAACAACTTCCGGTTGTTCGACTTCGGGATGCAGATGTTCTGGCAAAAAAGAGACAGGATCTAGATCAACTTCCAGTTGAACGACGTTGAGTTCAGGAGGTATGGTCTCACTGATTGGATGGATCGTGACCACGGGTAGCTATGAGGACTCTGTCTCGACAACAGTAGATGAACCAAGATTTGTAGAAACAACTTGTGCCGACTCTGGTATATGTGAGGATGGTGTCACGCCAGAGGTACTAATAGTACTAGTTTCAGTAGAGCGATTCCGCCTTCGCCGACCAGAAGTGGCTTCCGTTGGTAAAGGTGGTTTCAGTGCTATTGTATAAGAACGACGGGGAAAGGGATGTTATTCTTCCACAATGACTGATTTATTTTATGACCAAAAACAATAAACAAAATAAAAGGGTAATGCTAGGCAAAAGGTTTACTAAGTGATTGTGAATTGCAGAATACCTCCTGGCGAACCAAGAAGTAAGGGCGGGTAATCTCCCCGAAAATTGTGTTCGGTGTATCACAAGTTACAAGGCGGCCGACTCGGTTCACTATGGATGGATAGTAACCTAAAGTTTTCCTCCCAAATATACCCAAAGGTACGTGGAGGGCCAAGTTCGTATTAGCGTTGTCTAATGCAAAACCACATAGTAAGAGCACCCCCTTATACTTTTTGTACTAGAACACCGCCCGATATGCCCTAAGGTACGTGGACAAGCTCTGATATACTTACGTATGTGGAGTGAGGTATCACACTCGGAATGTATCATAGAAAAGTTAATGACAGATTCTACGTTTAACGACGTCAGAACACGTCTCTAGCCTAGACCTTCTAAATGTTATCGTTATGGTTCCAATGCTTTTTTAGGTAAATTGATGTAAATTTTAAGTTGATCTTGTTTATCAATTTTCCTTTTGATGTTCACCGTATGATGTGATAGAAATTCCTAAAATGCAAAGTAAAATGATAAGAAAACTTTTCAATTTTAGCTTTTTCAATGAAAAATCCTAGCTACTTAAGGGAAAAAGCAATCAGTTTTGAGAGCAAGCAACAAAGAGCACAAACTAAAATGCAGCTTTCCTAACTTGATCCTATGAAAAACACACAATTCACTATATGCATATGCAGGTTTTTATTTTCAGTCCCCTTAATGTGAATGCAAGAAAGGAAACTATATGCATAAAATCAACAAAAACAAATGCTTTCTTCTTTGAGAAACGAGGAATTTAACAATAATTTCTCTTTTAACAAAAACGAAGAATAGAACTACAATTTTTCCTACAAGAAATGAAGAATTTAACGAAAATTTCCTTTACAAAAACAAATGGATCTAATGCCTTAATAATATAATTTGAATTTGCTTTGTCAATGATAAATAAAAACCCTTAAAGAGACATTGAACAAACTTACTTTTCAAAGGAGAAAGAATAAAACAAATTCACTAGTCTCTAGGAGGTATCAGACAATTGAAAACACAGCAAACAAATGGATGAGAAAGATGGCAATGACACATTCAAATGGAATTTGGTTGGCTAAGGGGGCAACGCAGTATCTAAAGGGAGATAGTCCGTTGCAGTGCACCCCTGAGTGGGAGACAGTGCACTGTAGTGCACTGTGTCTTGACCAACAGTGCGTTGGGCGCAGCAGAGATTGAAAATGCAAGCTACATAACACACTTCTAATGCAATTCTTTGATTCATAAGTCTAATAACTGAAAGTAGATGCCACTGGATGGATTAAAAAAAAAAAAAACACCAGGAATGATAGGAAAATCCCCAGTGGAGTCACTAATTTGTTATGCAAAATTATGATCTACAGATAAATCAAATTCCCTAAGTGTGGCGCTAGGCACTTGGAAAAACAAATGAAAGACTTTGCTATCACTTTCTCTAAGAATAAATAGACATAGAATGATAGAAGAACCTACTTGTGATCCAAGCGCTTCCTATTCTCCTTTTGTCACTTTTGTTGTAGCCTCCAATCCAACTTAGATCGCCAGATTGATTCCTGCAAGTATAAACAAATAACAACAAATAGATTGCAATATATAGATGTCTAGTTATCTTAATCACTTAAATTGATTAAACATGAAACATATATATCATTCAAGATTCCATTGCATGAGGAATAGAAACATAAACATATACATATATGCGAAAATAAACAACAATATTTATTAAAGAGTAGAAGGGGGAGATTACAACCAATGATCGATTTGATGTCACAAGCTCCAGCTTCATCCCAGCCTCATCACATCCAATATCACACCAGAAGCATATCAGTTCTTTCACTCTCTCAATTGAGAATCCAACAGCATTTCTTTACCAAAATTATTCCTTCCCTAGCACTAGGATCTGTGCTCAATTATAGGGCAACTGAAGGTAGTTTCTCAATGAATGAATTTCTAATAATAGGCAATACATGTTCCCAAGCTTAGAGGTGTTATATGGACACTTGGATTCGAAGTTTGACACATATGGACTCTTCTAGAAGGCACTGACCATGTGGATATTCTGGAACAATGAGAATTTGCGCTCCCATTTGACCAACGCACCCTTGAATGTCGGGAAGTGCATTTCAGTGCATCCTTGAATGGAGGGAGCTTCATATGCAACACAGTTAGTCCCTTGAGAGGCAGCGTTGGTGATCTCATAAGTGATATAACATATACTTCAAACCTTGGAAATCTCACAATAGAAGCCATGAATGATTTGTTCTTCTCTTAGGGCATATAGAAATTGAAATGTAAGGGGATGATAGACCTTATTTCATTGGTCATGGGGATGATGTCCAGTTTGACTAGGTCATGGGGGATGATGCCCAAATTGACCTATAACAACCAAACCTCATAAGAACTCCTCAAAACACATCCAAAAGCCCCCAAAGCCCAATGATGACGCCAACCTGCACCTATGACCTGTCTTCCCCCAACTGTGAAAGTCCATCCTAACCATGTCATAAGGAATACCAGAAAAAAGGAACATTACAAATTACTTGCGGGTTTTCCTCTCCAAGAGGGAGAGGTTTTGGCCCTAGCTTAAAGAGCCAAAATCTTGTGTCTTTTGTGTTTTCATAATCGACTTGATGAAATATCTAATAAGCTAATGAAGAGAAGAACTAAGAGAAATAAGTTCACAAGTAATTATCAAGTAGAGAAATGAATTAAACTACGCCCTATAAAATTCTCAATACATGCCACATGGAATATTCTTTGGGTAAGGGTGCAATAATGACCTATTGTTGATGACTACCATTATTAATATGTTAAGCTGATACTTCTGACATTTTTTATGTGCATGAATGAAAATGGTAAAGGATGGAAATTGACTCGAAAAATGAAATCAAATGAATAACATGGAACATGTGCATTAATGACACATGCTTGTCAAATGAATATGCACAAACTCGAGAGCATGGATGAGGATAATAATTGGATACAAATGAAAATAACCTTCTGAAGTTTTCATAGAAATCTATATATAGTTGAATTGATGAATTTATGACTGTGTGATGCCAAGACCATTTTAGGAACTATTGAGTTTTGCAACAACAAGAATGTTATCAACCAGATGGACCCTTCAAATGGCTTCAGTTGAAAATGTTGATAATCAAATCCAAGTAAATAAGGCAACAATAAGCCAATGTAAAAAGGGTAAAAGAAAGGAATTGGGTGAGAATTCCTTCAATTGAATTTGAAAATTATTGTTTCAAATTAATGTATGCTTTGCATGGATACCAAGAAATGGTATGGTTAGAGAAAGAAGCTTTCAACTTGAAAAGATTCAAATGATTTTTGTAAAGCATGCTAAACGAAATGGAGAACTAAATTTCTCATGAATTTAGAGAAATGCAGTTCTCATTTTAGACTTATTAGTCTATTAAAAATTAAATTTTGATTGCATTGTGAAATTATTCAAATGAATGTGATGCACATGTACGGTGGATGACAGTGTCATTTAAATTTATTTGAACTAGTTGGAGTGATAGAATTATTACGAGTATAATAATTTTGAGGTCACTTCAGACTGTTGTGAATTTTTGCAATGAAAAGATTGTATATGTAAACACTACAAGTGTTGGATGATTGAAAGATCAAATTGCAGGAAGAGTGTTGGAATGGGGTGTGGGATCAAAGGTACCATGACATATTAACAACACCTGCAAAGGAGCCCAAAAACATGACCAAAACAAATCTCACGGCTATGAGATCATGCTTATGGGTGAAGCAAAGTTGGGCAATTAAATTTTCTAGTTTGAAATTTTTGAGTACATCTCATGGAAAACTAAATATTGTGACATAGGTTAAATGATCGGAGCATGGAGTTCAGGAAGAATATTTTCATGATGGCATTGTGTCCTTGTGGCACCTTGTTTATCTCATGGGAGCAAGTCATAATTGGTATCTTGACTATAAGACTCAATTAGTAGTGCAATGGAGCAAGCAAGACCATTATTTGGCCATAAGACTCCATGCACATGTCATTATAGCATACCGGATTGGTACTTTAGACATAAGACTCTAATGATTGCCCCATGGAAGAAATCATTGGTTAGGTAGATTTCCCGGAATTGTGGTTTCCTAGGAACATAAAGGTGAGTAGTTTATGGGAGTTTGTCTATAGATGACTACCTTGGTGGTAGATAATATGCTCACTCTCATTGGGAGGTGAGCGAGGGAGGGACTCTACCTTGGGAGTAGAGGATAATGGAGGTGTGATGATATATTCCTAGACGACATATGATAATAGAGGTGTGATGATATTCCTGTAGAAAAATGACTACATTGATAGTAGATGATATGCCCACGCTCACTGGGAGGTGAGTGAGAGGGGAGGGGGGGGGATGGGGTTGTTTGGAGTTGTATAAAAACATTGCGTGGAGCAGTATATCCGCCATTGCAACTACTGAGTGAGATGGATTTGCAGATGGAGCAATATGAAAAGACTATGGAGCAGTATGTTTTCCATTGAATGCTTCCTTTGGTGGTGAAACTACTCATTGAGTTGGATATAAAAACGACATTGGTTGAAGACTACATGGAGCTATGAAACATTAATTATTTGATTTCTCTTTGAATTCACTCAGTGCTTCTGAGCCAGAGGAAGCAAAGAGTAACTATAGAGATAAGTATCAGTTACCAACTAGAAAAAATTATATGTTGAAGTTGTGGTTTGAATTGATTTAAAAAATTGTGGTTAACCTCGTAAAGTATTAGTTGATGAAAGTGTTGTTTAATTTTCTTTAAAATTTTCATGATTAATCTCATAAGACTCATGTGCATATGATGTAGGTAAACTACTAAATTTTCTAGCATAAATATGTGAGGTTGAATACAAAGCAAACATAATCAACATGATAATATTAGTGTGCGCACCAACAACATAATGGAGTTGAAGACTTCAAAAACTAGGCCATTGCAATGATACTGGAAACTGTGATATGCATTGATTGCCATGAGAGATTCCATGACTAATATGTGATGTTATTAAAGCAAGTCAGAGGGATTCCTTGGTTGTGAAGATTCTTTCGGTGAGAGGAAGCCTTGCTAAGGGATGGATCACTTGAGGAACTGATGAAGCATAGAAGGGAATGCCTAAATTTGGAGGGCATGTGATTGTATGGAAGAGAAAACTTGAATGAATTGGGTTTCAAAACGTCATGTGCATACTTAGTGGGATCAAGCATACATTGGATGTGTCCCATGAAGTAATGAGCTGAGTTTGTACCCTGTGGAAGCACTTTGGACCAGATGAAGCCACTTGGGAAATGGTTGATCAGATGAGGTTATCTTACCCTTTTTTTTATTGTGTAAATGAATGAAAAAATAGTTGTGTATATATATAGAGCTCGCTATCGAATTTTGTGTTCTATGTATAGAACACTGAGGATGGTGTTCCTTTAAAGGGGTGGGGTCTGTAATAGCCCTTTTTACTACCCCTCTTGTAAATGTCATTGTATATATTAATTCATGTAAATAATGTGGAGATATAAATAATGATTGGGTTGGAGGAGTGGACATGGATTCAGAGCTTGAGGAGGAGTCCCTTATGCAGTTTTAAACCCAAACCCAAACCACTTCATTTATTCCCCTACCTATCTCCTTGACAGATTAAATAGTTTATTGGTGCAAGCATTTAAGTTATATATGGAAAACCCACAATAAAGGACAAGGCCCATGCAACCTCCTTGTCTTGTGGGATGTGTTGGGAGAGTCAACATGCAAGAGCAAAGAAAAGAAAGAGAGCTTTACATAGGGGAGGGAGGAAAAAGAAGTGGGGTAAGGTGTTGCTAGCATAATGGAACGCTCCACACCTAACAATGTTGGCAAGGAGTGATTAAGCAGGGGAAGTGCCCACGATTGCCTCTCTTTCCACGATGAGAGTGGATAGAATCTTGGTTGTCCCATGGGAGATGGAGGTGAAAGGAAGCGCATATGCAAGAGTGAGGGAACTCAGGAGCAGTAATATTGCAGAAATCCTTTGCGGTGAGATTGGGAAATTGTTCACTGCATTCTATTGTGATCAAATGCGTGTATAGGTGTTGGATTTAGCCGATAAGACTCAGTGGAGATATTGATTCACTCAATGCCTACCTTGGAGCTGAAAAACCACCCTTATAGTGAGATCATTCTCCTAGACTAGGGAAACCTTCACTGAACCTTTGGTGAATCCCTGTGATTGATTTTCTGAGAGATGGAGAGAGTCATTGTGGTGCTTACTACCTGGGAGTAGTTGATCAACCACCTAGATAGTGGACTCCTCCTTTTGATTATATGTCTGACTAATTTTGATGTGAATTCCCTTGAGCACTTGACTCCAGTTCGAGGGTGGTCAGCTGCAAGAAACATTGTAGTGTAGTTGGCCTATGGTTGCATGGAGAGTGGAAGTCCCTCCTTAAAATGCTATCCATTTCAAGCTAATCAAATAAGTATTCTTGGTTATGCATGTTAAATTACAGGCTATGGATATGCCTTATTTTTCTTATGACTAATGACTAATCATGTGTCATTTATGTAAGAATGCTTGATGCACCATCTAATCATGGTTGACCAGCTAACGTATATCTATGGTGAATATGAGCTATTTGAGTTATGTGGTTGCAACCTTCTTAGTCATTTGTAGGTTGTTTGGTATGTCCCTGATTGGTGATCTGAAATCACTCGGGATTAACTGTGATTTCACAAGTTTCAGTTATTTGTATATATTTATAAGTTTGGCAACTCACTATTGTGAACATGTTTGTGGGTGACCTCATTAGTACAATCTATGTGATGTGTGTATGCATTAGTTCTACCTCTAAAAGGTTGTTGAGATATATTTTTGATCATAGTGAGTGTTTTGCTTAATATTACTTAATGGTCATAATAAAATTATGGATCTATTTGCTACTATTAGCCTAATTGTTTACAGATTTATTTACATAAAAATGCATGGTTGATTGATATGCTCCAGCTAATTATGGTATGTGCTTTCTATAATCTAACATGTTATGGATATTATGGATCTCTAACTATTTAAGATTGTTGATTGTATTTTTCTAGTAAAGGACTAAAAATGATGTAATCTATGATATCAGTGGATATGATAGTGTTGTTTGGGATCCATTATGTGGTTTGATACGATGTTGTGTATCTGTATTTACATATTAGTATTAGCTATACTTACCTCGTTGAAATGTATGATAGAAGGCATGATGATAGATCCTTGGATTGTATCATGGAGAAATATAATGAGTAGAACGTTTAGTGAGTGAATAAGGGTTTTATCTCCATAGAATGGGTGTTCTGAGTGATGCCCTACTTCAAGGTGAACCTTGGAAGAGTCCCTTGAAGTTCTCAGACTTTTTAAGTTTAAGTATCACAAGAATTGGATTTGTATCCAGGTTTGGATGGATTTTTTTTACGGCCATGTATCTGAGGCCAAATACCTTTCAACTCCCAAGCATTTGATTATCTCCGAGACATATGAGGGTGAAGGCATGGTATAAAACTTACGCAACACTGGATGTGGGCCAAGAGATGGATATTTAAATGATTGGCAGATGTATCCAGAGATTCAGACATTCAGCTAGTCAGTGCTTGTACATTATTTGAAAAGGGTTGGATTTCCTTGTAGAGTGTAGAGTTGTCTAAGGTAGGCCCAACTTCGACAAATATTTGCGCAAGGGCCGAATTTCCCCGTGGAGTGCAGAGTATCTGGCATGGGCCCCACTTGGGTGATTAACTACATGAGGTTGTATATGTGTTGAACTAGATTTTGGAGGAAGCATAATATATCCAAGGTCGGTCTCACCATGGTGGGATAATTGTGCAGGGCCAGATTTACTACTTTGTGGATTTATTTAGGGGCCCGAGTAGTATGCCAAAGTGTAAATTTGGGGGCACCCGAATTTTCTCACAAAATAGGATATAATAGAGATTTTCGGAAATTCACAGCAAGGTTGGTCTTGTGGAACCCACGAATTAAGATGAGGCGGCAAGCACCAAGAATACACGATTATGGTTGTGTGGACGCCACATAGGTGTTGCGGGTGATGTGGCACTAATCAGGGTGGCATGGAAAGGCCACATGGGTCTCGCGTGGGTGCCACATGGAAGTGTCTCGCAAATGTGGGAGGAGTTAATTGGTCAAACTTTAATAGGGAATAACTTTCAATCTAGAAATAAGATTAAGATAATATTTATATCAACTGAAAGATCTCAATGAGCCCAACGTGTTGAGGGTCGTGTTAAGTCATAAGTAACACCTTCCACAACCTGAGATAGTTCAAGGCGGTGGAAGGGTGTGTTACACGCAGTAGTTTTGAAGTTAATTGATATATGTTTGACTAAAAAATCAAACCTATAATTGAAATCCTTGACACTTTTAGTTTCCTTCTTTTTGGCCTCTTCGAATTGGGCCATCAATGGTCTCCCATCTTTAATGGCTACATAACTCTTGTTGAAGACACCATAGAATTGGTCTCGGGTTTTGATTCCTCCAACAGGTAGATATAGGTACCATGATCTAGCATTATCTTCAAAACACAGGGCAAAGAGTCTCATGACAACATCATCTTCCTTTGTATCTCTTCTACCCACATGCTAGTAAAATAGATCAATGTGTTGTGTAGTTGTGACTACATCATCTTCCTCTATATCTATTCCACCCACACCCTAGTAAAACATATCAATGTTTTGTTTAGTTGTGACTACATCATCTTCTTCTATATCTCTTCCACCCACATGCCAGTAAAACAAATCAATGTGTTTCTTAGTTGTGACTACATTCCTTGAAAACTTGGGCAACCATTTTTCAAATTATTTAGGCATATTTATTAGGATATCCCTAAATGGTACTCATGTCCATGGGTTTGTAAACACTAGTGAACCATGGCATTTCCATTGTGGATAAGGTAAAGGGACTATTGAAGAGTTCCTTAACTGTGGGAAAGTTTTTCGCTACAAGAGTCTTTGGGATATGCTTCTTTCTAGGAGGAATAGTTGCTTGGTAGGTATTTGACTAGAAGATCCTTGGTTGAAATAAGACTTATAATTTTTTCGAAGGAGAACTTTAACCTTCTCTTTATGATATTCTCATCGAAATTGATTGAAGCATAGAGTTCAGATTACCAGGAATCAAATCTCCCCTAAAACAATGTAAAAAATGCTACCTCAAAATCTAGGAGCCTAGAGCAAATCCCCGCTAGGCACTCTAGGTCTAGGGAAACAACAGGTTCCACCACCACTATCACCTCAATGGCTTCTCCCTTATATTTTTGTACTTGGATATTATCCCCACAAGGTAGGATTTCCTAAAAGGACTTGAGGTTAAATGACTTAAGAACCCTAAGCCAACTAGCTCTTGAAGGAGCTCGCAAATTATACACCATAAAGAAATCTTCTATAAAGATAGGCTCGATGTGGAAAAGAAATGATGGATTATAGGAGACTACCAACAAATCCTAGGAGGCTGAGATAAGTTCTATATATTTTTAAGTTAGCCTCATCATCAATTTATGGATTATTGTTAAAGTTAGGGTTTCAAAAGAAAGCAATTTTACAATGTGAAAAACTTTACAACAACAATATAAATAGCCTCTTAAAGGTATGATTAGCAAGGGAGTTCATACTATTAAAGGGAGTAAACAAACGATAGGTCAAAAATATGTTTTTGATGGTTGAAACTGCACAAAACAACAAATAAGACCTAGACATCAACCCCCAAAAATGGGGTTGAAAGATGCATTAAATGGTATATTTTTCCCTTTTAAGATTAATAGATGCAATACTAAACTCTAAGGCAATAACATATAAGTGAAATTTAGCTATAAAATGTAGATTTAACCAAAAGCTAGCCCTATTTTACCACAAAATAAAGAAAAATGGAATAATGGGTTAATCGACACACAATGACTAGTGCCTCCAATCAATTGGGCAATGGAGTCAATAGGACGAGGTCAAAAGGTTGAGGACCTTGGATAAAGAGGGAGAAGAGAGTTCGATTTACTCCAAACCCTGAAGGCTTTCTATTTTATGAGATTTAACGTCAAAGGATGCAATCTAGTTCCTTTGATGGATACCTGATGACAAATATTGCATAATAAGAAACAAGAGTACATAATTGATATTGCAACTTTTCATATGACACTAAAAAAACCTTAATTCCACTAATCAAAGCAAAATGGAAGAAAAATAGCATTAAAATTACATCATTCATCCAAGCATCACTTCATCAATCCAAAGAAATTCTATCCACGCAAAACATATCCTCTCCAAGACAATTCACTGCCCTATTTTTCCATTGTGTCCAAGTGAAAGAGTGAAACTAGTGCACACTCTTCGCAAGAGAAAGAATTGAGTGTGAGTGAAAATGATATAAGTAATTAGACTTCCCTCTATACATAGGAGGGTAACCAAGTCATTTTACTTTAATTTACAATTAAAATCCCTCAAACATGATTTTAAGTGTACACAAGTTCAAAAAAATCACGAGTCGACCCACACGATAGGTCTCAAAATGATAAAACATAAATTGCCTCTTTTCACTCCCCACGTGTGGGAAAAGGCTCTCCAACAAGACATCATCGTCACAAAGTGAGTGTCTCCATCAAGCACGATGGCTTCTCCCTTGTATTTTTGTGCTTGGTATTATCCCCACAAGGGAGGCTTTCCTAGAAAGACTTCGAGGATAAATGACATATGAACCCTAAGCCAAATGGCTCTTGAAGGAGCTCACAAATTATATGCCATAATCTTTCCTTGCCTTATCAAAACCCTCACAACCATTGAAAAACTTGAAAATTTTCATAAAAAACACATTTTTGTATTACAGACTTAAGCCCCCTTGGGCTAAGTTTTAAACCACTTCCCCTCCACATGCCCACACCCTAGAACCAGGTGCTAGGTCCACAAAGCGCTTATCGCATCACGAAATTTGAGCGTATAATTCTATTTTCCATGTTTAAAACTTCGATGCCGATTATCCCTGTATATTATAGCCCCCGATCATATTGCTTCCCATATAGACCAAGGCCTCGCATTCGGGCGCCTGTCCTCTTCGTATATATAAAACCCTCCCGACACATGAAACCTTTGTTTTATTAATTTTTGTGTTTTTTGCAGGGTATGAAAAGATTTCCGCCAGTGCAAAGCTTAAATCGCTCGTTGCCATTGATCTGATCTGCAGATCGACAGCCCAAAATCAATCGCCTCGGTGGTCCCATGGTCAATCACTGTTCGAAAGCCGGAGTTGTTTTCATCGCACCACCTTTGAAGGGAAAGTTGTATTTCTTATTTGGTCGCGATCAATGCCACAGGCCGACACGTGGCCTTGGGCAGTTTGGAAACACCGCTCTCCCCGGGCATTAAAGCTCGATTGTGGGCTCAGCGCAATATTGGCATGAGCCGTCTGATCTGAGGCCAGCTCATCGGATGGTGATCGCACTCAAAAGGAGCTCGAGAGATGAAATCAAGTACGGCGCATTCATTAAAACATCTCCGTTGTCGATCTAATCAATAGATTGATGGTCCAAAAATAGTCGCTCTGGTCCCCACAGCCATGGTAGCAATCAGCGGTCCCCAACGCCTAGTCAGCATACATGTCAGCATCCACGCGGCAGCAGTGGATTGGAGCGGGCCTCGTTTATTTGCTTGTATGGTCGTGAAATCCGAACCCGGGGAGATCTATAGGGCAGAATTCATAAAGATTTTGGATCACACTCACCCTGACATTAGCAAACACCCTTTGTGACCCGAAATGGCTATACAACTTGGTTTTATCAAAATTTTGAAGTCCGGGTATATCATTTGATAAAAGGGTAATTGTATGGTTTTTACATTATATCCTGAAGAAAGGCTGAAGGCCGGGGTTTAATTCTCGCGCCTTCGATTTATTGAAGAGAAGCCATCTATGGTTCAAATTTATGTGCCGCATCAATATTTTAAAGGCATTGATGCCTCATGAGCCCTGCGTAGCACTGCACACCAACAAAACACAGTGAATCAATCAAAAATCGAAGGGTATCAATGTCGAAGACAGAACGCACCAGAATGGAATATTAAACACAGATCTGGGGGGATTACGGCTAAGATTTATTATCAAAAGCCTAATCCTCCCAATGAAAACACATTTTAAAGAAAATCGTAAGTGTTTTATTAAACAGGAAGGCCTCCACTGCCACATCTGAGGAAAATTGATTCCCCTAGCTACCACAGTGCCACCTGTGCCTCAAAGCATTCAAATGCAGGCCAAAGTTATTGATCAAGAGCAGATATTTGCCTCAGCCCAGCCAGAGAGTGAATTCTGCAAATAAAATTAATGACAAAATATCAGCAGAGTTACTTCAACATAACAGAGAGCCTCAAAAGTCAAAAAGAGCTCCCACCGATCTTAAATCTTAAATGTAAATTATTTAATACAGAGGACACCTATGTAAGCTTCTTCATCGAGCCGCCAAAAGGCCAAGAAGCCATTAAGTCTGTATTAATTATCTTTGGAGATCTTTTATCAGATCTCACCTCCTCATTCTCCTATAAATACTACTGGAGAAGATGAGAGAGGGGTTGGTTGAGTGGGCTACTGAACATTGAAATGTAATTGAGGTTGAGAATTCTACCTGTAGATAGTGTTCACTGGCTCTTGGAGCTCTGCTTGTGATAGATAAGTTAGTCCGGGAAGTGTAAATGATTACTAAACTAAATCATTGGGCTTAGAGTTGTAACTGGTTTGGAGCATCAATACAAGCTGATTTATGGGATCCTGGTCTACGTTGACGGTGATGTTTTTCTCATTGTGACTTGTTATTTTGTTTATGTTTTCACTGTGTTCATATTCTCTTATAAAGAACAGCATGCATAGAGTTAGGACCTGCTGTATATCAGTACCCTTCTCTGACTGAAAATCTTTATCTGAATGTTTTCTTCCAAGTTGTGTTATTTAGGAATGATTTAATTTAGTTTAAGCATAGGAATTTTGGCATTCCCTCGTCCTGTTGCCTTAGTTAATTGTTATTCTTAAATGTTATTTATTTATTTTAATTTTATTTTTTTAAATTTTCGTATATGTTTAATAGAGATGAACTAAGGAATATATGGTGTGCCCCGGACATAGTTTTATCCCCAAAGACTATCTGAATGTTTCCCTTGGAATGTGTTGAAAGCTGGCTAGTGTTGATGCACTTACCAGATCTTAGGCCATTCTTTGTTATCTTTGTGTTTGTCTTGAAAGTTACCAAGTAGAGCAGAGCTAGGAGAGGATTTGTGGTGAGCCCGGCCCACTAGTTTCTTCTCCAATAGTTGCCTTCAAGTTTCCCTTCGTTTTAAAATGTTTTTCTATTGAAAGTGCATGAAAATCAGGATAGTTTAGAAGTACTTACCTGATCTTAGATTAATTTTATGTCTTTCTTAAGTGTATGTCAAAAGTAGGCTAGTTTAGAAGTACTTGCCTAATCTTGGGCTGCTCTTTGTTCTTCATCTGTTTAATTCCCCTTCTTATTGTTTCATTTCATTCCATAAATCAAACTTTGAAGAGATCCTTGGACATAGATCACTTGCCCCATAGACCAATCTTGAACCTTGATTGTTTCAATTAAACCCTATTATGACTCCATAACCCAATGGACTAAAACCTGCAATTATCTATCTTCTTGGCCAAAGCTTGTTCTATTTGCTTGCAACAAGTATTTTAAATAAAGATAGCCTCGAGGTGGAAAATAAATGATGGATTGAAGGAGACTACCAGCAAATCCTAAGAGTCTGAGATAAGTTCTATGGATTTTTAGGTTAGCCTCATGGTCAATTTATGGATTATTGATAAAGATAGAGTTTCAAAAGAAAGCAATTTTACAACATGCAAAACTTTACAACAATAATAGAAATAGCCTTTTAAAGGTATGATTAGCAAGGGAGTTCAGGGTATTAAAGGGGGTAAATAAGGGATAGATCAACAATGTGTTTTGGATGGCTGAAAATGCATAAAACAACAAATAAGACCTAAATGTCAACCCCAAAAAATGGAGGTGAAGGATGCATTAAATGGTAGGTTTTCCCTTTTTAACATGAATAGATGCAATATCAAACTTTAAGACAATAACATATAAGTGTAATTTAGCTATAAAATGCAAATTTAACCAAACTCTTACACTAGTTTACCACAAAATAATGAAAAATGGAAAAATGGGTTGATCAACAATGACTAGTGCCTTCAATCAACTGGGCAATGGAGTCAATAAGACAAAGGTTAAAAGGTTGAGGACCTTTGATAGAGATGGAGAAGAAAGAGTTCACTTTACTCCAAATCCTAGCGACTTTCTGTTTTACAATATTTAATGTCAAAGGATGCAATCTAATTCCTTTGATGGATACTTGATGACAAATTTTGCATGATAAGAAACAAGAGTTCATAAATGATATTGCAATTTTTTATATGGCACAAGATAAACCCTGATTTCAATAATCAATGCAAAATGGAAGAAAAATAACATTAAACTTACACCATTCATCCAAGCAACACTCCATCAATCCAAAGAAAGTATCTCCATGCAAAACATATCCTCCCCAAGACAATTCGCTACCCTATTTTGCCATTGCATCCAAATGAAAGAGTGAGAACTAGTGCACACTTTTTTCAAGAGAAAGAATTGAGTGTATGTGAAAATGACCTAAGTAATTTGACATCCCTCTATATATAGGAGGGTAACCAAGTTGAATTACTTGAATTTACAATTAAAATCCCTAAAGCGTTACTTTCAATGTTCACAAGTTCAAAAATATCACAAGTCGACCCACACGATAAGTCACAAAATTATAAAACGTAACAAAAGTGCGTCTTTTCACTCCATAAGTGTGGAAAAACGCTCTCCAATAAGACATCATCATCACAAAGAGAGTGTCTCCATCAAGCATGATGGCTTCTCCCTTGTACTTTTGTGCTTGGATATTATCCCCACAATGGAGGCTTTCCTAGCAAGACTTGGAGTTAAATGATTTAGGAACCCTAAGCCAAATGGCTCTTGAAGGAGCTCGCAAATTATACACCGCAAAAATGTCTTAAATAAATATAGGCTCAAGGTGGAAAAGAAATGATGGATTGGAGTAGACTACCAACAAATCCTAGGAGGCTGAGATAAGTTATATAGATTTTCAGGTTAGCCTCACCATCAATTTATGGATTATTGTTAAAGTTAGGGTTTCAAAAGAAAGCAATTTTACAGCGTGCAAAACTTTACAACAACAATAGAAATAGCCTTTTAAAGGTATGATTAGCAAGGGAGTTCAGGCTATTGAAGGGGATAAACAAGGGATAACTCAAAAATATGTTTTTTATGGCTGAAAATGCACAAAGAAACAAATAAGACCTAGACGTCAACCCCAAAATTGGGGGTGAAAGATGCATTAAATGGTATATTTTTCTTTTTTAACATTTATAGATGCAATACCAAACTTTAATATAATAACATATAAGTGCAATTTAGCTATTAAATACATATTTAACCAAACTCTAATATTGTTTACCACAAAATCAAGAAAAATGGAAAAATGGGTTGATTGAAACACAATGATTAGAGCCTTCAATCAATTGGACAATGGAGTCAATAGGATGAGGTCAAAAGGTTGAGGACCTTCATATAAAGGGAGAAGAGAGAGTTTGCTTTACTCCAAACCTTAGATATTTTCTCTTTTATGAGATTTAATGTCAAAGGATGCAATCTAGTTCCTTTGACGGATACCTAATGACAAATTTTGCATAATAAGAAACAAGATTTCATAAATGGTATTGCAATTTTTAATATGGCACAAGATAAACCCTAATTTCAGTAATTAATGCAAAATGGAAGAAAAATAAAATTTAACTTACACTATTCATCCAAGCATCATTTCATCAATCCAAAGAAAATCTCTCCATGTAAAACATATACTCCTCAAGACAATTCACTACCCTATTTTTCCATTGTGTCCAAGTGAAAGAGTGAGAACTAGTGCACACTCTTTGCAAGAGAAAGAATTGAGTGTATGTGAAAATTGTCTAAATAGTTTGACTTCCCTTTATTTATAGGAGGGTAACCAAGTATAATTACTATAATTTATAATTAAAAGCCCTAAAACATGATTTAAGTGTTCACTAGTTCAAAACCATCATAAGTAAACCCACACAACAAGTCTCAAAATGATAAAACATAACAAAATTGCCTCTTTTCACTCCACATGTGTGGAAAATGGCTCTCCAACAAGACATCATCGTCGCAAAGTGAGTTTCTCGATCAAGCATGATTCTAACAATGGTCCAAGAGTGATCCTCACTCCAAGTCATCTCATCAACATGAAAGGGTGCATCATCAAGCCATAACTCCTCAAGCCATATGTCATCATCAAGAGGCCACACATCATCACTCTAGGGTTTGCAAGGGTGATGTTGCAAACCCCATGTATGATGTCATCCTTAGAAAGGGGTCTCCCAACCCTCCCAAATCATCTCAAGTCATCATCATCCTCATTTATGAATTGGAACAAGGCAATGCCCATCAATAAGGTGCAAGGTTGGACTAGGGGTGTCTTGGGTCCTCTGGGGCACATCACCAATCAAGGTAACATCTTGGATTTTGTGCTCAACATTTCAACTTCGGAAGGTGTAGAAGGTTTCATACATCCATGTGAGGGTTTCTCAATAACCAATGCTCATCTCTGTAGGGGAAATGTCGTGGTTGCAAGGTCATAAGTGATCTCTTAATTGGGCCACACATTATCTTCAAGGTGTTGTAGAAGTGTCAAGCCATCCCTCAAGGGATATCCAATGCATCTGGGAGAAACCACCTAAGACATGCCCTCAACACCAAGTGAGATCAACATCATTAGGTAAAGAAACCATAAAAGTATCTTACTGGTATTTAATGATAGGGCATCAAAATACTTCACACAAGCCTTAACTTCAAATGTATTTGTAGCTAATGATTTGTATGAAAGTTACCATACCTATGATTGGGATGGATATTCAATAGCCCTATCTTCCAACCCCAAGGGTGTTGATTTTTCAAGTGCAATAGATACTAGCACAATATTTCTGAAAACTGATAATTACTTCTTATGATGTTGATCTTCTTTTAATTTTTCCATTATATCATTAAGAAATTATACTTCAGAAATGCAACCATACAAAATCAATAGAATAGTAGAGATCACAATGCACAAAGACAACACAAGATTTACCCTAGGAAAACCCACTAAGGGGAAAAACCCAACAACCTTTTCAATAGAGAAATTATTTTGTTCAACAAGAGACACACCTAGACCTCTAGCCAGCAATTAGGTCAAACTGACCTTCAAAAAATCTATGGTCAAACCCTCCAAGTCAATCCTTTCAATTTGATTTAGCAACTTGATCTTTTGATCTTCCCTAGATCAAATTTTGGCCTTCTTGTTCTGCCCAGAAAACGTAGAATTTCAGCCCCTACAATTGCCTAGGAAATTTCAGCCCCTACAACAGAAACTGCCTAAAAAATAATGTGAGTTGGAGAGAGATAGTCCTACACATGCGAGCTAGAAAGAGAGAGAAGAGATGAACTCATCCTTCTCTTCTTCCTCCTTTTCCTTCTTGTCCTTCGCTTGCTTTCCCGTAAGATACTTGCTTGAGAGAGAACAATTTTTTTCCTTGGAGGAGGAGGTTGAATGCCTTTATATAGTGAACTGGTTGGGTCGAATGGGTGTGACTTTGCCTGGGACGACTTGACTTGGAGGGAGGCTAACTTGACAAACTTTTGGAGCCAAAAATTCAAATTTTCTTCTTTTAAAATTTCTTTTGAATCTAGCATGAAGAACATGCTTTACAATAATTAATATAAATACATCAAGGGTCAAAATATACATCATGAAGATCAACCATAGTTACAAAATTCAACACTCCCTCTTAACTAGGGAGGTATTCATATGAATGTCATAGGTGTTCTCAAGTTGACAAATTTCCCTATGAAAAGGTTATAACAAAAATCATCATCTTGTCAGAATCTCTAACATCATCAACATCATCATCAGTATCAACATCAACTAGTTGAAATCTCTGACACTTTCAACATCAACTAGTAGCCACAACTGGTCAGTACCACTGACCCAACAAGTCGGTACCAATGACCCAGCTAGTCGGTACTCCTGACCTAGACTAGTCTTGGTTCACCAACCCGGTGAAACTCCAAATGCCACACTCCATCTAAGCAACTCGGCCTGATGCTAAATGAGCTCCTTGTCTAAGTTGGAGAGACTGAGCCTGATGTTGAAAGCCACACACTCAACTGAATGAACCTGGGGTTTTAGGACTATTCTCCCCAACTGGTCAACATCTTTGACATAGGGAGAATAATTTCCCATGATGATATCATATCAACACTCCCTCTCAAAAAAAGGGGTAATCTCTAGAAGCCCTATCTTGTCCCTAAAGTATACAAACTTCAATCTAGACAATGGATTTATCAAAATATATGTTGTTCGGTCATCAGTGGAGATGTACTCGAGCCTTGCTGCTCTCTTCTGCACCATGTCACAGATGTAGTGGTACTTGATTTCGATGTGTTTCAACCTATCATAGAACATGGGATTCTCTGAAAGCTTCACACAACTTTGATTGTTGCAATATATCACAGTTGGTTCCAGCTCCTGGTCGAACAATCCTGCAAACAACTTTCGAAGCCACATTGCTTCGGTGCAAGCTTCATTGGTTGTGATATACTCAACAACAAATTTTTGCTTCTTGCTCATCCAAGATATCATAGTGGAGACCAAACTGAAGCATACTCCTGAAGTCCTCTTACTGTCATTTTCACTCCCTTCCCAATCAAAATCTATACATCCCTGCAGTTATACATCATTGTTTGAGACATATCTCAAATCGTAATTTATAGTACCACGTAGATATCTCAATATGTGCTTTGCTGCAATCCAATGTTCATGTCTTGGTTCCACCTAGAACGGACTCAACTTGTTCACTGCAAAGCAAATGTCTGGCTTGGTACATCAACGATCCAATCAATCGTCGGTACAGGGATGGATCTACCAAGTTGGACTCAAAGTTTTTGAACTTCTTCAAATTAGTAACTATAAGAGTTTCCATGGATTTACAATCCATCGTACCAAACTTATAAAGGATCCCAATAACATACTTTCCTTGACCAAGGAAGATTTCGCCAAGATTTTTCCATACTTCCAGTCCCAAATAACAATGCATCAAACCAAGATCCTTCATGTCAAACTCAAAGGCCAACTGCCTCCTATATTGAATAGGGAGAGACTCAACACTTGTCATAAATAAATCATCAACATATAACAATAAAATCATAGGTGCATTCTTCACAACCTTAAAATAGAGGTTTGGATCAACGTCACTCTTAGAGAATCCAAGTCCTATGAGGTAACTATAATTCTAGCATACCAAGCTCTTGGAGCTTGATTGAGTTCATACAAGGCCTTCTTCAACCTACAAATGTGACTCCTTTCCATGCACCTCAACACCATGACACTGGTCTATGTACTCCTCTTCCTTAATTACATAATTGAGGAAAGCAGACTTTACATCCATTTGATGTAAAATCCAACCCAACAAAACAAGAAGAGAAATAATAGATCTAATAGAGGTATATTTGGCAATTGGAGAAAAGGTCTCATCATAGTCTTCTCCCTCTTTATGGAAGAACCCTCTAGCCACAAATTGCACCTTGTATTTGTCAATACTTCCATCTGCAACATGCTTGATCTTGTATATCCACTTGGAAGTCACCATTGACTTCCCTTCAGGTCTCGGCACAATCTCCAAGACATCATTCTTCATGATGGATTGGTATTCTTCATTCATGGCCTCTTTCCATACTTGTTGACTAGCTGCTTCTTCATAAGTGGAAGGTTTTGCATCAATAAGATTAGTCATAAGAGTTGCATAACTAGAGAACCTTTTAGATTTCTTACTCTCTCTTGATGTGCCATCTAGAGCTGCATGTCCTTCTGCTTCTTCCAAAGTAGACTTAAGCCATGTTTGTCTCTTCCTAATCTCAGGAACAATTGATTCAATAGGTTCACAATGCCCTTTTGGCTCTTTAGGATGCTCTGTAGAACTTGAACTTTCTTCCTTAGAAGCCTCATGCTTTTCTCCATTGATGGAATCCATGGAAACTTCCTTAGACTTCCAATATGCAATATTCTCATCAACGGTAACATCTCGGTTGACCTTGATCCTTTGCTACTCTAGAATGTAGATTTTGTACACCTTTGATGATTCACTGTAACCAACAAATATTCCTTTCTTTCCAAAAGCTTCTAACTTCTTCCTTTTATCTTTAGGAACATGAAAGTAAACTGGGTAAGAAAATATTCCCAAATTCCCAACCTTTGGCTTTTGTCCAATGAATGCTTCTTCAGGAGCCATGTCTTCCAAAACTCGATGAGGACTTCTATTCTGAATGTATACAACTGTTAAGGATGCTTCTCCCCGTGAGAACACGGGCAAAACTTGATCATGCATCATAGCCTTAACAAATTCTTCAATGGACTTATTCTTTCTTTCTGCCACTCCATTTTATTGCAGATTATAGGGGACAATCAACACCCTCTTAATCCCAGCTTCTTTACAAAATGCAACAAGTTTTTTCAAGGTGCATTCTCCTCCATTTTTCAGATCTCAAAGTCCTTATCTTCTTACCTGTCAAGTTTTCTACTTCAGCCTTGAATTCTTGGAACTTGGTGAAGACTTCATCCTTGGTCTTCATCAGATAGTTCAATGTCTTGCGAGAGAAGTCATCAACAAACGTTACATAGTATAACAAACCTTCAAGCGATCTCACAGGCATAGGGCCACATACATCATAATTAATCAAATCCAAAATTTATTTAGATCTTATTGTCACTGCTTAGAAATGGCTTCTTGATATTTTTTCCAAGTGTACAACCTTTACATATACCTTCATGTTCTATTTGCAATTTGGGCACACCTGAAACCAATAGATTCAAGGTAGGAAAAGGTCTATAATGAAGATGACCATATCTCTTATGCCATAGTTCACATGGATTGATTTCATCATGTACTAGAGCTTGAGCTGGTTGAACCAAGAGTCTATACAATCTTTCTTCATTAATTCCAATAACTCTAACATCGTCTACACTAAAGCCATTGGGCCATACAAGTATTTTTCCATCAACAAATGCTACTCTATCTCCTTTATATTCTAAACATGAAATAGAAAGCACATATAGTACATTGTTACTAGATTCCAACTCAATGGATGCCTTCCCAACTCCTTTGACTACATAATTATGGTTGTCTCCAAGCTCTACTCTTTGAGATAATCTTATTTCCATCATGCTAGAGAGATTCCTAAGATCTCTTGTCATATGTCTTGAAGCACCACTATCTACCAGCCACATATCATCATCATTTGCAATAGAACCAGTTAGAGTAGAAAAGTATAAGAAATTTGTGTCACCTTTGGATTTCTTCAGATGCTCATCATCAATGTCAGTTGCAGAAGCATGTTGCTTCCCTTTCCTCTTTCTATCATCCTCTCCTTCGGGATATTATTTCATATAGTGACCAAATCTGCGACTAATAGCATTTAATCTTTGACATATCCTTCTTTCCTTGTGGAGCAAGTCTTCCTTTTGGTTTTTTTTTTATTTTGAAAACCAAACGTCTTTTCTCCATTCTTCTTGAAGCGAGTTGCAAATGCTTGAAATTATTCTTCCTTTTTATCTCTTGATATAAGCCTTAATTCTTCTTGAGCACAAGAGGTCCAAAATTCGTCAAAAGAGGGAACTTCCTTCCTACTACTTATACCTGTTGCAAATGCATCCCATGATCTAGGTAGACCATTGAGTGTTGTAGTCAGAAGCTCCTTCTCAAAGATAGTTTCACTGATTGTTTGAATTTGGTCTCTTATTTGAGAGATTATTACAAAATATGAAGCCACAGTGTCATCCTCACATCACGAAGCACATTCTTCAAACTCATGACTTGACCAATGTTGTTGATTGTAAATAGCTTGGTTAGGGATACATCTTCTTGGAAGTGTCAGGCTTTGCAATATAGGGAATCAGATGATCTCTAATAGAATCCACAATAAGAATCATGGTAGCGATGTCATCTTCCTTGAACTTTTCCTTTCTTGCATTATTTGCTGGTTCAACAAATTTGTCTGTGACACTATCCAAAACCTTGTTCTTTGCAAAAATGAGGTCAATCCTTTTTTTTTCCCCCGGGAAAAAGTCGTAATTTTTCATTAATAGTAAGAAAAATTATATGTTGCATCTAGCAGCATATCAAAAATATGAGGTCAGTCCTAGTCTTCTAAGCTTTGAAGTTTGAGGGCCCTTCTAACTTGTTTTATGGTCTCATAGAAGAAGCCATGGATGTAGATCAACAAGGACTCAACAATAGTGATCTCAATGCAGGGTTTATACAAGAGTGGTCTTAGTGTTCCTTCCTTCACCAAAGATTTCATAACAAGTTGATTTTTCAAGTGCTAGCACAATATTTTGAAAACTAATGATTACTTCTAATGATGTTGATCTTCTTTTAATTTTTCTAGTATATCATTAAGCAATTATACTACAAAAAATCAACCATACAAAAGTAGTAGAACAATAGAGATCACAATGCACAAAGAGAGCACAAGATTTACCCTAGGAAAACCCAACAACCTTTTCAATAAAGAAATTCTTATGTTCAACAAGAGACACACCAAGACCTCTAGTCAACAATTAGATCAAACTGACCTTCAACAAATCTATGGCCAAACCATCCAAGTCAAGCCTTTCAATCTGATCCAGCAACCTACTCCTCTGATATGCTCTAGGTTGAATTTCAACCTTCTTGTTCTACCCAGAACACCCATAATTTCGGCCCCTGCAATTGCCCAGAAAATTTTGGCCCCTGCAACAAAAAATGTCAAGAAAATAATTCAAGTTAGAGAGAAATAGTCTGCAAGCTATAAAGAGAGAGAGAGAAGAGATGAATTTGTCCTTTTCATCCTCCATGTCGTTCTTGTCCTTCACTTGCTTTCCCAGAAGATACTTGCTTGAGAGAGATCGAATTTATGCCTTGGAGGAGGAGGTTGAATGCCTTTATATAGTGAACTGGTTGGGTCGAATGGGTGTGAATTTTCTTAGGTCGACTTGACTTGGAGGGAGGTCGACTTGACAAACTTTGGAGCCAAAATTCAAATTTTCTTCTTTTAAAAGTCCGAATGGACATGACTCAATTAATATAAATACATCAAGGGCCAAAATATACATTATGAAGGCTGACCATAGTTACAAAATTCAACAAAGGAGAAGGACAATTCCTAGGAAGACAGATGAATCCACAGGTGCATGTGATAAAGGTGGACAGGGAATGGGAAAGACTTCAAGGAAGATGTCATTACCTTGGTACCAAGTGAATGAGGTCCAACATCTTGAGTGTAACGGTGTGAAAAGAGGCAGCAATCGTGGGGGTATGAGTTACCCCTTTCCTCGACCTATTTTTACCAACCCTCTAGTGTGCATTTTTCTTCCATGGTTTTCTTTTACTTTCTTGCATAGCATGGGTAACCAGCTTGCTTGATGTTTTCCAATACCCTTCAAAGATGTAGTGGTTTATTGCTCATTGCCTTTGGGACATTCGTAAGTTCCTTTTGTTCATATAAAGCATGATGTGCTAGGAACTATGTGATGGTTAATGAGGGGATAGAGCACAGGCTAGGCTTTTATCCACACACTTTAATTGTCCCCGTCATCTTTTACATTTTATATTTTATTTCATTTGTGGCTATATATGGTTTTATGTTTCTTCCAATTACATCAACCTCCTAAGGGCACAGTTTCCAAGCCCTTACTAAAATTTGAGGACAAAAGGTGCTAGTAACATTGACAAATGACAATCAAGCCAAAGAATGAAGGTGGATCCAAGGGATTGATGGAAAATGATAAGCATGGATTAGCTTCAGCACGCTATATCAATTAGTGTCCCTCTTGAATAGCAAAAAAGGCTCAAGGAAGGTCACACTGGACTAGGGGCAAGGGATAACCTCCCAGGTGAAGTGCGGGAACAAGGACATAATCAAGAGCGATCAATCATCAAGCTCAACCTATGATTCATATTAGAATGCCCTTAATATTAATGAAAGCACACAGTTACAGAAATGATTAGTGTACCTTATAATATATAACCCATCATCCTTTGAGAAGTATGTTAGATGGAAGAATAACACTGACCGAACAATATGTGGAGAGCTCTAAGGCATAGTTATCTGTGAATCGTCCATAGGGATGCTGGCTGGCAGGTTGATCAAATAGGAGACGAATTTTCTCTTAGGGGTTACCTAATTGAATGGGTAACAAAGACCATTGTCAAGGACCTTGTACAAGATGATCTGAAGATCAAAATAGTTGTTTCTAGAACTATGTTAACATCATTGGCCTCATCATTTGAACTCCCTCTCTCTCTCTCTCTCTTGACAAGTTCTTGATTTGTCCACCTTTCCAATCTTGAACAAACTCACTTAGAGCTTCGTATCACCATACCTTTGTCACAGTTTTATACATATGCCTGATGATTATATTTATGTAAGTCTCTTTCTTTATATTATTTTCATCATTTTCTAGGAATTGTGCTTGTGTTAACACATTGTATTCATACTGGTTGTACTCTTCAATCCCAATGACCTACTTTTGTGGTCATTCGTCGGACATTAATATAATTATCTTATCTTATCTCATTTGTCCAGATTGTTAAAAGGCTCAAAATTGTGGGGCATCTCTACAAAATTTTCCAAAATAAAACATTTATTAATGAAAATGTTTTGGGGCTTGGAAGTCATCTGATATCCCTTTGCAAAAGTGGATAGATGGGCCTTGTAGCAGAGAATTTTTCCACACATTTGAAGATACCTCTGAAGTGCAGGTGGCTAGATATTTCCTCAACACAGCATTGCGAGACATTTCAGCACATGGGCATATAGACTTTGACATGTCCTTTTTCTACATGAAGATCAAGTAGAAAGGAAAGGGGTATTTTGTTTTCTTTAGTATTGAAGGTGTTTCACTGGATATACAATAATGAGATTATAGGGTTCTCATGCACTTTCAAAGAAAGTTCATATCCCCAAGTAAGAGCTAGATGTTATTGACCATCTTGCATGAGGGTTTCATAAGAAGAAACCTTCTCAGTGATTAGCTGGCCAGCATCGTGACCTAGCTCGATGAAGCTTGGTTATGGAAGAAGGCATGCTATTGAAAGAGGACAATGATCTTTGATTTGAACATGTCATTAGCCACCACCATCAAACATATATCAAATAAATAAAATGCTTAAGTCTTCTATACCATAGAAAACATATATTCACATCTACAGGAGGATGTTTGTAGCAATATAGTAGAATGGAAAATAAGGCTACCTTCTATAGAACGAGCTTGTAATATTGCAGGTGTAGAAAAGAGATAACAAAATTAGCAACAAATTCAGATCCTTCAACATTCAAGACATTGATGACTGGTCATTGCAAAGAAGGTACACCTGTTTTTCAACCCCTGAGATAATGTTGTGGAGAAACTACTTTCCATATATAGATACTTGTAATGCCCTTATGTAAAGTTTCTTTCAGAAAGCACAGCGAGCCAAGGCAAGGAACATATTGGAGATGCTGCAACATGGTCATTTATTCATGGCATCTACTTTCCTAGTGTTGATTAACACTTTGAATGACAAAGCTCTGCAAAGATAGCAAGATGTAATTACTTGCATTCTAATAAGTAATTCTGCAAACTTCTTTCTCTGGATATTAGTAAGAGATGGTGAAAAGGGATAAGCCACCTAGAACGAATTACTGAGCAATGTTGCTAAAGGTTTTTATTGTAGATGAGAACAAACGAAGTAGAAGTCAAAGCGTCTCTATATATCTCATGCATGCCGAAACTTCACCAGAACACTGGCATATGTTTCATGGTTGTATCCAATTTGTAAACAAGATCACGTCTGGAGTCGAGGGATTTGATTGCATATTGGCCCACTATGTGGGATTTGAAAGACAATACAGGTTATAACTACTCTGTATGCTAGCTAGTGTGCAGTCTGTGGATCTAGGGAATAAAGACACAGGAGCTAAGCTGAGCGATGAAGGTAGAGCTTGGACTTGCAGGTTACTTCATTTGTCAACAGAATTATTGATAAATTTAAGCTCAAGTCTAGGTGCAGGAGCACACATACCAGCAGGGTGATATAACCAGCACTTTTAACGAACTTTTGAAAATGAAGGGAAGGTCTGATATTATGAATGAACAGTTCAGATGCTCGGAACAGGTTGTCAGCAAATTATTCCTCTTGCGAAAAGCCTACAATGAAGCACTACACACACAACACTTAGCAGTTCTCGTTGGTATTGGAAGGTCGACCTGTAAGTGCCAATTTGACTCGACCGATTGGAATTAGACCTAGGACTGACCTGAAATATAAACCTAGATGCTTGGGCTGATTTGGTGAGCTTTGATGATGAGACAGATTTGATGGGCACCCCCTTAATGGTGATATTAAATTTTTTGCCTTAAAGACCCACTTGCCCACCTAGAGAACACCTGGAGATTGTATTTGTTGATTTTGTGGAGGAAAACAAGCTTTGAAGGGCCTTTGGAGGTTGGATGCTATACCTTAGACCCCCTTCTTTCCCTCATTCAAGGAAGTTTTTCAATTGCAAGGAGTTGTGCCCCTTTAAGGATTGTAAATGTGGCATAAAAGCCTGCATTTTTGTATTTAAAGTTTAATTAGTTGTTGAAGAGGGCCTTTTGCCCCTCCATAGGTTAGATTAGGGGCATTTAGCCTAGGAAATTAATATTTTAATGTAAAGGAAGTTGAGCATCTCCTCTCTAAATAGAGATCCACTTCTCATTTTATCGTGGTTGGATTGGGGTAGAAATCCCTTAGCAAGTCTAAAATTTCTGAAATTTGTTGGAGTACTTTTGTCTTGAATTTGAGTTATGGATGGAAGACTAAGGCACTTTCATTGAGGAGATTATTTGTCGATGAATTTTTAATGATTTCTTACATAATCCCTTAACAAGTCTAAAATTTCTGAAATTTACTGAAGTACTTGTTAAACACCATGTTAAATACACACATGGTGTATGAGAAGAATAAACACACACACACAAGAGACTCAACACACAATGAAAGATAAGTGTGAGGCTTTCTTATTTTCCATTATGCAAAGATGTACATTTATAGTACAATGGTGTGACTCTTGGTTTCACATTCTAAGGTCACTTGGACTCCATTGTGACTTTTCGCATTCCACACCTACCCATGTAGGATTAGGTGTTCCAACATCCCCCCTTAATCCGAAGGGGTATGTGTGAGTCCAAGAAAAGAGTTGTAATACAAATCTGCAAAGTATGCATGGCAGCACTTGGGCTGAATCAACTCTCTGAAATGTTGGAAAAAGGAGGTGGTTTTAGGATGACCACAAACACTGGAACGCAAAACTTGTTGCAGTTCCCGGAACTCTTCCAAAACTGGCAAGAAGCTAAAAGCTTCTGCTAGAGGAATTGTCCCTCATAAAAAAAGGAGACCTTCAACCTAAAAGAAGGGAGGTCTACTACCTGTGATGGTTTTAGGATTACCAACAACTCTGGAATGCTTGAAGCATTTCCTGGAACTCAACCAAAGCTGGCAAGAAGCTGAAGGCTTCTGCTAGAGGAAGTGTTCCTCATATATGAAAGGGAGACCTTCGACCTAAAAGAAAGGAGGTCTACTACCTGTGATGGTTTTAGGTTATCCACCAACCAAAGATGATGGTTTAAGGTTGTCCACCAACCGAAGGCATGCTCATGGGCATCCGTGTCTCTGGCTACATCTCTGAATCCGGAATGACGAATTGTGGCTCGGGCTCGCTTGAACTGCTGGCTACAACTCTGAACATGGAATGAGAGATTGTGGCTCAGGCTCGCTTGATCTGTCGTCGAAGCTTGTACATGACCACCATTTTCCCCCCTATCAGGGACAAGGTGAGATGATGGCGAAAACTCAACTGCAAGTTTGCTCAATATTCGTGAACAAGTTCTAACATGTGTCGTAAACATCTTCTTGGCTGCTGATGCCCATTGCCAAGAAGCGATCCATCCAAGATGAATCTTGGTTCTTGCAGGAGGCTCGTGTCTGAAGCATATGTCTGAAGAATGGGTGTGCCGACCACAGTGCTTGCATGGATGAAGATCAAAACAGTGATCTTTCATATGGCCAACTCGATCACAGTGTTGGCATTTCTCAATATGTTGTTGTTGTGGAACAGGATCTGGAACAGCTGCAAGTGAACTGTCATACATGAATCCGGCACTCTAAAATATGATGGGCTCAGTGTAGTCTGGAATATGAAAGGACACATCCTTGTCATATCCAAGGCCAGTTCGGTGCTTGTTGTGGACAAGCTCTTGCCAAGGTCTGATGATGGGCTTGAGAAGTGCAGGTTGAACTGCTGCATCTGCATGTACATCTGCTCTAGTACAAGAGACTGAATGAGGATCAACTGCAACTTGATTGACTTGCTGCTGATGGGAGTCCTTCTCAATCTTTTGAACAAAAACAGGTTCAGAATGGTGACTCTTTTGCTGACGTTCATCTTGTTGGAGCTGAGATTCCAACTGCAAAAACTCAATCTTTTCTTGTGCATCTAGCAAACAACTTTGAATGTTACAAAGAGCATTCTTGCTCATTTTTATCATGTCATCAACATTTGAATAAATGAAGTTACTCAACAACTCTAACACCTCATTGATTTTAGCCATTTTCAACAACTTAGGCTCAAAAATGAAAACGTGTCGGCTTCAACCGAAAATGCACCCGTTTACAATCTGATTCAACTAGAAATACAAATGACTCAAGAAAACTTCCAACTATGGAAATCTCAAAGTACAAAATCTGCTCCTCAAATGATGGAGGGCAATCAACAATTTTTCAACAACTCAAGTACTGATTGCAATTATGAAGAAGCAATATCTACTCACAATACAATGCAATACAATATGCAGCAAAAATGTGCAGCAAAACACTATGGAAGAGGCCTTTAAGGCAGCTGATTTTTCTTCAACAATGAGCTGTTTTCAATGATGGCAAACTTGTCTTCAAATGTCAATTTCTTCAAAAAAATCACTCTTATGTCACAAATCACAAAATGCAAATCTTCAATTTTCTCTATGTATTTAGTCCATTTTCTTCATATTCCATCTGTTGTTCATATTCTCTCTTTCCTCTCTCTCTCTGTTTTTTTTTTTTTTAATTACACAAATAAAAAAAAAATATATATATATATATATATATATATATATATATTGGAAAATCTTATCAAGGGGAGGAGGAACTATGAGAAGGGAGAGAATTTATTTATTTATTTATTTATTTGTAGATTTAAAAATTAATTAAAAATTTTGGAGGGAGAGGGGATTTTTAAAAAAATGGGAGGGAGTTTATTAAAAAAGGGGAACAAAATTAAACGCTGGATTAAATTAAAAGAAAATTGAGTGTTTTGAAAGTGACGGAGTTTATTAAAAAAGGGGAACGAAATTAATTAAAAATGGGAGGGAGTTTATTAAAAAAGGAGTGGGAGGGCAGATATTATATGGAGGTGGTATTGATTATGTGGGGGGCGGTATGGTAAATCTGCAAAGTATACAACACGAAGTGGGAGGGCAGATATTATATGGAGGTGGGGCGGCGTTTAAACGGAAATTTTAAAAAAAATAAACTAAATTTAAAATTAAAAGATGTGTGGGAAGGGGAGGCCGAGAGGCCATTTGGGAAGACGGAGCGGCCAAGGTGAGGGGGGACGAGAGTTTGTGAGCAGAGAGGGGGTTATTACAGTGAGCGGTGTTGGAGTGACAAGGGATGTGGTGAGGTGCAGGGTATACAAGGGTCGCGAAGAGTAATGAGAGGGCGTAGAAGCCAGTAGGGAGGGACGTGAGCAGGTGTGCAGGCACGTGGATAGTCGAGGGGGAGAGTTTGGAAGGTTGCGGCTGCGAGCAGAGTTGTGGCTCGAGCAGCGTGAGAAGGAGGGCATGTAACAGGGAGGGGAGAGTGCCTATGAGAGGGGGGGTTAGTCGAGATGTGGAGAGGGGCCGATGTGGGCGTTGGTAACACAGGTGGGTTGAACGATGGGGAGAGGGCCGGATGTGTGGAGCGGTGTAGAGAGATATGGTAAGGGTGTGTGCGTAATGGGTTGAGAGGTTTGCGTAGAGTAGGTTGAGGGGAAGGCCGAGTGTGCAGAGATTTTTATTTTTATTTTTTTTATTTTTTTTAATATTAAAACAGTAGAGAGTAGACTAGCAGAGGACAGTGGAATTTTTTCCAGATGTATAGTAGAACAAATCCAGCGACAGCAGAAAGTGCATAAATGAGGGCAACTTCAGAATTTTAGTCTTCAAAACAGTAGATTTTTTTCAAATATACAGCAATCTACTCCATTGCAGAATTTAACAGTATTCAGAAACCCAGAAACTTGCAGAGATTTTTCAATGAAAAACTCAGAAATTTTTCTCTCAGAAACCCTCTTTAAACAGTATTCCAGCAGCTCTTGAAAATGCAGATTTTAATAAGCAGAAATTGCAGAGAAAAATTAGAATGAAAACCTTCAGATGGGCAGTGTTGCCTTTCTTCAAAGCCAATGCCTGAATGCTACCAATTTCTGATTGCTGCTCCTTCTCAAAACCAATGCTGCTCTTCTTCAAAACAAATTCTGAATGCTGCCAAGGATTTTGAATGCGACAAAATGTCTACTGCAGAAACTCTGAGTGCTACAAAAATGCCAAGAATTTTTGCAGATATGCACAGGCCATAAACACAAATGGCTCACTCAATTTGGAGCAGGGCCAGCAATCGCCCGCTCTAATACCATGTTAAACACACACATGGTGTATGAGAAGAATAAACACACACACACAAGAGACTCAACACACAATGAAAGATAAGCGTGAGGTTTTCTTATTTTCCATTATACAAAGATGTACATTTATAGTACAATGGTGTGACTCTTGGTTTCACATTCCAAGGTCACTTGGACTCCATTGTGACTTTTCGCATTCCACACCTACCCATGTAGGATTAGGTGTTCCAACAGTACTTTTGTCTTGGATTTGTGCTATGGATGGAAGACTAAGGTGCCTTCACTGAGGATATTATTTGCGGATGATTCTTTTACAATTTCTTTGATGTTTCATGGCTAGGGTTCATGGATGTGCAACAATTTCATGAGTAAGTAGGCTCTTGAAGTTTTGTGGATTTATTTGTTGGACGTATTAAGTGAAAATGTGTTTATCTAGTGGTGTAAGTTCATTTTCTTTGTATTGTCTATAGATCATATCTTGTAAACCCTAGGAAGAGTTCTGGTGGAGAACCTTCCCTTCAAGTTGTCTTGAAGCTTCTAAAAGTCGAGGATCTACTACGATTAGCAATAGACAACCCTAATCATCACACTATAGAAGAATCCTCTAAGATTAGTAGTGTACAACCTTAGTCCTTAGCCCTATATCCATTCATTACCTTCTAAAGAGAGACCTAGTTGACCCCATATGCCCAATGAAAACACATTAGTCTTTGATCCTCCCATCATCTTTTCATGTTCTAAAACCATTTTGTTGGGTTTACTCTTCATATCACGTTGAGCTTCATTGCCCCCATTGAGTTGAAGGAGAGCCAACCTAAAGTGAGAGAAGATTGGTGAGGTGATTGTGGCATCCCTTTGAAGTGATAGTGATCTCTTTATAAGTGTAAGTTTGTGCAATAACAAAGACCTTTTTTGATGCAGGGGCATGAGGCTTAGAGACAAAAGACTTCATTAATTATTCCAAAAATCCAAAAAAAGTTACAAGCAAAAGTGTTGGTACCTTTAGCTGTCAAATTTCAGTTTTACTAGATAGGGATTAAACTAGTATCTAGGAAGTTTTAACAGTTTTAGATTTGTTTCAGCATATTTAGCTTCAGTTGATAGAATTTAGGAAGATATTATGTAATTAGGATTTTTCTAAATTTAGAGAATTCGACCCTCAAGAGGAGGTCGATTGTTATATAAAAAAACCTATAAATGTAACCTCTGCAAAGGAGGAATTCGAATTTGGGCTGTAGAAGATTGGATTGAGAGGGTTTTCCCTCTGTTTTAATAAAATTGCAGGTTTTTGTTTATCTGTGTATGCTGACAAGTTCCCAGAGGGTTTCACCCTTCGAAAATTCATTTAGTTTATATATATTCTGTGTAGAATCCAAATGTATTAAATTCTGTGGAGGAGGATTTGAATGTGTATTAATCTTTGTGTATAAATTGAGTTATTGACCTTTGTATAAAGGGTTCAAAGGAAACCGAGGAATATTGTTTTCTTTGTTCGACATCGAAGGGATAATTGGTTCAAATTGGTCGAGTTCGCAGTGGAAAAGGAAGATTCCAAGACACAGTGCAGTCAAAACCCAAAAACCCACAGGAATCCGTTGTCAAACACGGTTAAAACAAAATTTGAAGGTTAAACGGTTTTGAGAAAAACCGGACACTGTTGTCGCACAACCTTTGGGTTGTGAGCGGTTTTTTCCATTTCAAACGCGATCGAATAAAGACTTGACACGTCACACCAACAAAACCACCGATTTCGCGTGAATTTGGTTGGATAAAGTTCTGAAGTCGAATGAATGCGATTGTCGTCCGATTTGATCTGTGGGAGATCCGACGGTGTTCGCGCTAAAAGCTGCATGGGAGTTAAAACAAGGTTTGGACCCGAATATTTATGAAACAGAGTTTTGTTAAAGGTTTGAAATCCGGATGTATGAGTTCCGAAGGTCATTACATATTATAAAGTGCTTTATTATAATGTTTCCGAAGGGTTTTTAAACCTTGTTCCAAAGATTTAACACTTTTTTAAAGTGTTGCATTATGTTATGAAAGAATACGGGGACCATTGCTTCCAAATGTGCATTTTATTAATTTTATCAACAAAATTTGATAAATTTTGATGACCGAGAGTGAAAAAGGAGATCAGGATCAAATTCCTCCTGAGTTAGAAAGCATTGTAACCAAGTTTGAGCAACTCTCCTTAAAGCTTGCACCCACACTGCCATCATTTGTGGTATCAGTGCAGTCTTCAAAGCATTTTTCAGACCCTGAACAAGCTTCCAAAAGTCAGAAAAAGAAATCCAACATGGCTATCAGAATTGGTAGAGGTGGTGCTAGTAGAAGAAGAGGTAGACCAGTTGCAAATGCTGAAGTACTAGAGACTATGCAACAGATTCAAGCTAGATTGGGAGCAATAGAAGCAAGACACCAGAGAGATCCTGAAAATGTTAGTGAACCTGAAGCTGAAGAAGAAGAAGAAAATGTTGAGCTTACTCCTTATATGAGATTCTTTAAATCAGTTTTAGGATCTACATCCAGGTCTAGACTTGAAATATCAGCTTTTGCAGGAGGATTAAATCCAGAAGAGTTGATAGACTGGATCAATGAAATGAATAAATGCTTTGATTATGAAGAGATGGGTGAAGAAAAGAAAGTTAAGTTTGTTGTCACAAGGTTGAAAGGACATGCAGCACTTTGGTGGGATGGAGTGCAAGCAAGAAGAAAAGTTGGTAAGTAGCCAATCAAGAATTGGAACAGAATGGTGGCAAAGCTGAGAAGTTTTTCCCTAGTGATTATCAGCTTTCATTATTTAGACAAATGCAGAATCTTAGACAGGGATTAATGACAGTAAAAGAGTACACAAAAGAATTTTACAAAGTGAGCATAAGAGCAGGACAAATTCAGGATACAGCAGAGAAGATTTCCAGGTACATAAATGGTCTCAGAATGGAGATTCAAGATGAGATAAGTATATTGTCTCCTAAAACAGTAAAAGAGGCTTATCAAATGGCCTTAAACGCTGAAGAAAAACTCCTAAGAAAGCAATCTACCAAAGGAAGAGGTACTTTCCGAGGAAAAGGAAGTCAAGGTGGTAGAGGGAGATCTACAGCGCCAAGAGATGGAGCTAGTAGCAGCTCACCTCAGCATGCACCCACAAAAGGTGATGCAAGTGGCAGAAGGAGTTCTTATAGAGGAAGAGGAGGCAAAAACAGAGGAAGAAAAATCAGATGTTACAGATGTAACAAATTAGGACATAGAGCCTATGAGTGTCCAGATAATGTAGGGACAAACCAGAGAAATGCAATTGTTGCTCAGACTGAAGAAGAAGCAACAAAGTTTCCTGACATAGAGAAAGAAATTGTGCCAGAGAAAGGAGAATCTTTGGTGGTTAACAAAGTTTTGTTGAAACAGACAAAGGAAGTTGTTGAACCAATACAGAGAAAGACTTTGTTCAAAAGTGTGTGCAAAGTTCAAGGGAAATGTTGTCAATTGGTCATTGATAGTGGCAGTACAGATAATTTGGTCTCTACAGAGGTGATAGAGAAGTTGAAATTGAAGACAAGGGAACATCCAATACCCTACAAGGTGTCATGGCTTCAGAAGGGACATCAACTGATAGTAAAAGAACAATATGAAATAGAATTGCAGATGGGCAGTTACAAAGATAAAATCATGTGTGATGTGATGCCTATGGATGTGTGTCACATATTGCTAGGTAGACCTTGGCAGTATGACAGAGCAGCAGTACATGATGGCAAGAGAAACACTTACAAGTTTTTCAAAGATGGTATGAATCAAACATTGTTACCTATGGAAGAAGAAGATGCATCAAGTAAAAAGTCTGATCCAAAGGCTTTATTGTTGAGTGTGAAAGGAATACTTGCAGCAGATTGAAGATGAAGAGGTAAATTTTGCTTTAGTTTGCAAACCTAAGGTAGTATTTACTGCTACTAAAATTTCTGATTTGCCAATTGAAATTCAATAAATGTTGGAGAATTATTGTGATATTATTGTGGATGATTTCCCTGATGAATTACCACCTGTAAGAAGAATCACCCATCAGATAGATTTGATTCCAGGATCAAATTTGCCAAACAAAGCAACTTATAGAATGACTCCTACAGATAATGAAGAAATCAGAAAGCAAGTGCAGGAATTGGTTGACAAAGGTTTGATCAGAGAAAGTTTGAGTCCTTGTGCAGTACCTACAGTATTAAGTCCAAAGAAAGATGGAGGTTGGAGAAGGTGCACAGGTTCAAGAGCAATCAATAAGATAACAATCAGGGATAGATTTCCTTTACCTAGAATTGAAGATTTGATGGATTGTTTGAGTGGAGCAAGATAATTTTCAAAACTAGATTTGAAAAGTGGGTATCATCAAATTAGGATAAGGGAAGGTGATGAATGGAAAACAACCTTTAACACAAATGAGAGATTGTATGAATGGATGGTAATGCCTTCTGGTTTATCAAATGCACCTAGCACATTTATGAGGCTCATGAATGAAGTATTAAAAGAATTTATTGGTAAATTTGCAATAGTATATCTGGATGATATATTAATTTACAACAAAACAAAGGAAGAACACCTGAGACATCTTAATTATGTCTTAAGGAAGTTACATCAAGAGAAGTTACTGATAAATTTAAAGAAATGTTCATTCATGAAAGAAGAATTGGTATATCTAGGTTTTGTTGTTTCTGCTGAAGGATTAAAAATGGATTGAGAGAAGATAAAGGCAATTGTGGAGTGGCCTTCACCAAAAAGTGTTTTTGAGGTAAGAAGTTTTCACGGTCTTGCTAGTTTTTATAGAAAATTCATAAGAAATTTTAATAAGATCAATGCACCTATCATTGAAACCATAAAGAATGACAAACAACCATTCAAGTGGACTGTTGAAGCTGAAAGAAATTTTCAGTTCTTGAAGCAAAAGATAACTGAGAAACCTATCTTAGTTTTGCCCGATTTTAATAAACCTTTTCAAGTGAAATGTGATGCCAGTGGAGAAGCTATTGGGGTTGTATTAAGTCAAGAAGACAGACCTGTAGCATATTTCAGTGAGAAGCTAAATGAGACAAGAAGGAAGTATTCTTCTTATGACAAGGAATTTTATGCAATTGTACAATCATTGAAGAAGTGGAGACATTATTTAATGTCTAAAGAATTTGTGCTATATTCAGATAATCATGCTTTACAGTATATTATGCAACAGCCTAAATTGAATCAAAAACATGCAAAATGGGTTGAATATCTTCAAAGTTTTAACTTTGTATTGAAGCATATAAGTGGTCAAGCAAACAAGGTAGCTGGTGCCTTGAGTAGGAAAAACATTCTTGTTCAAGAAAGTCAAATTGAAGTGTTAGGTTTTGATTTTCTTAAAGAACTCTATAAAACAGATTTGGATTTCAAAGAAGCATTTGAAGCATGTTGTAATCTTGTTTTGATAGACAGAAGCCAGTGGTTAGATTATTTCTTGCAAGAGGGTTTATTGTTCAAAAGAAATCAGTTATGCATACCAAATTGTTCTATGAGAGAAAATTTAATCAAAGAAAAGCATAGTGGTGGACTTGCTTGACATTTTGGTGTTGATAAGACTTATGAGCAACTAAGTCATTTTTATTTTTGGCCAAAGATGAGATCTGAAGTGAAAAAGTATGTGAAGAATTGTAAAATTTGTCAATATGCAAAAGGGAAAAGTCAAAATGCATGTTTGTACATTCCATTACCTATTCCAGATAGACCTTGGCATATGATAAGTATGGATTTTGTTTTAGGATTGCCTAAGACACAGAGAGAAAATGATGCAATTTATGTTGTAGTTGACAGATTTTCAAAAATGGCACATTTTATTCCATGTTATAAAACCAGTGATGCTACTCATGTTGCCAATTTGTTTTTCAAGGAGATTGTCAGATTAGGGTTACCTAAAAGTATTGTTTCAGATAGAGATACCAGATTTGTTGGTCATTTTTGGAGGACATTGTGGAAGAAGCTTGGTACTAAACTGAGTTTCAGCTCAGCTTATCACCCTCAGACTGATGGGTAGACTGAGGTAGTGAACAGAAGTTTGGGTAATCTTTTGAGAAGTCTTGCAGGAGAACATCCTAAACAGTGGGATCACACTTTACCACAGGCAGAATATGCATATAATGATTCACCTAACAGAAGTACGGGACAGAGTCCATTCCATATAGTTTATGGAATGCACCCAAGAGGAGTATCTGAATTGAGGAACTTGGGAAAAGCAGAAATGAGAAGTGCTGAAGGAGAGGAGTTTGCTTCAGAAATTCAAGCAATACATGAACAGGTAAAGCAGCAGCTACAAGACAGTAGCATCAAGTACAAAAACAGAGCAGATTTAAGCAAAAGAGAAGTTAATTTTGAAGTTGGTGATTTGGTTTTAGCACACTTAGGGAAAGAAAGATTTCCAAAGATGGAGTATAACAAGTTAAAATTCAAAAAGATAGGACCATGCAGGATATTGAGAAATTTTTCTGCAAATGCCTATGAAATTGAATTACCTTCTGATATTGGAATATCTCCAATATTCAATGTTGCTGATTTGTATAGATATGAAGATGGTGGCACAAATGACAAACCAGAAGATAGAGAAAAGATTGACTGGGTAAATCAGTTACCCACAGCAAAGACATTACATCCAGAGAGGATCTTAGACAAGAAAGTGTTTAAGAAGACCAGGGGGCAGGAGTATTTTCAATATTTGATCAAGTGGAAGGATCAGCCAATTGAGGATGCTACCTGGATGACAGAAACCATGCTGCAGAAATTGGACAGTTCTGTGGAAGAGTTCATGGAAAGGAGCCCATGAAGATTTTTGTCCTCAGGAATCTAATGCAAGGGCATGAGGCTTAGAGACAAAAGACTTCATTAATTATTCCAAAAATCCAAAAAAAGTTACAAGCAAAGGCGTTGGTACCTTTAGCTGTCAAATTTCAGTTTTACTAGATAGGGGATGAACTAGTATCTAGGAAGATTTAACAGTTTTAGATTTGTTTCAGCATATTTAGCTTCAGTTGATAGAATTTAGGAAGATATTATGTAATTAAGATTTTTCTAAATTTAGAGAATTCGATCCTTAAGAGGAGGTCGATTGTTATGTAAGAAAACCTATAAATGTAACCTCTGCAAAGGAGGAATTTGGATTTGGGCTGTAGAAGATTGGATTGAGAGGGTTTTCCCTCTGTTTTAATAAAATTGCAGGTTTTTGTTTATCTGTGTATGCTGGCAAGTTCCCGGAGGGTTTCACCCTTCGAAAATTCATTTAGTTTATATATATTCTGTGTAGAATCCAAATGTATTAAATTCTGTGGAGGAGGATTTGAATGTGTATTAGTCTCTATGTATAAATTGAGTTATTGACCTCTGTATAAAGGGTTCGAAGGAAACCGAGGAATTTTGTTTTCTTTGTTCGAGATCAGAGGGATAATTGGTTCAGATTAGTCGAGTTCGCAGTGGAAAAGGAGGATTCCAAGAGGCAGTGCAGTGGAAACCCAAAAACCCATAGGAATCCATTGTCAAACGCGGTTAAAACAAAATTTGAAGGTTAAACGGTTTTGAGAAAAACCAGACACTGTTGTCGCACAGCCTTTGGGTTGTGAGCGGTTTTTCCATTTCGAACGCGATCGAATAAAGACTTGACACGTCACACCAACAAAACCACCGATTTCGCGTGAATTTGGTTGGATAAAGTTTTGGGGTCGAATGAATGCGATTGCCATCCGATTTGATCTGTGGGAGATCCGACAATGTTCGCGCTGAAAGCTGCGTGGGAGTTAAAACAAGGTTTGGACCCGAATATTTATGAAACAGAGTTTTGTTAAAGGTTTGAAATCCGGATGTATGAGTTCCGAAGGTCATTACATATTATAAAGTGCTTTATTATAATGTTTCCGAAGGGTTTTTAAACCTTGTTCCAAAGATTTAACACTTTTTAAAGTGCAGCATTATGTTATGAAAGAATAAGGGGACCATTGCTTCCGAATGTGCATTTTATTAATTTTATCAACAAAATTTGATAAATTTTGATGACCGAGAGTGAAAAAGGAGATCAAGATCAAATTCCTCCTGAGTTAGAAAGCATTGTAACCAAGGTTGAGCAACTCTCCTTAAAGCCTGCACCCACACTGCCATCATTTTCTATACTTTTTCTTTACATAAGATAAAGGAGAATCTAAAACTATAGAAAAGGTAAGATAAAAGAGAATACCAACTTTGACTTTTACATTCTTACATAAGATAAAGGAGAACCTAAATGTATAGAAAAGGTAAGATAAAGGAGAATACCAACTTTTACTTCAAGTATGTAATATAACCCTTAATTACCAAGTCGACAAACTCCTCAGAGCTCAATTCCCATCTTTGTTTTGGCCTATCATTGACATGGACATAGCTATATTTTCCTATGGTCCCATGCTCCTCGTGGACACCTGTGTGGACTTGGAGACTTCCAAGAAAGGGCCTGAAATGTCACTAAAAATGGTTGGAACACCTTGGAAACATTGTTAAAGGGTCATTGGCACGGATATTGCAATATTCTCCTATGGGTCCCATGCTTTCATGGGCACTTTGGTGGACCTAGAAACTTCCAAAAAAGTGGATGAAATGTCACTGGAAATGGCCAAAATGCCTTGCAAATGTAGTTGGCCGTACTACAAGGTGTTTCCAAATTGGGCGGCAAAACATCCAAAAAAATGCAAAAATGTCATTGGAAATGGCCAAAATGGCTTGGAAAGGTAGTTGATTGTACTGTATGCTGTTTCCAAATTTGGAAACATCATATAGTACGGCCACCAACATTTCCAAGGCGTTTGATGCCGATTTTGGCATTTGCAGGTATTTCAAACACTAGAAAATGGCCAAACCAGGCATTTCATGTAACTAATACATACGCGCACACAACAATTCAATTGTTGGACTGGAATCCCAGCATGCATAGAAGTTGGGAGACCAAATTCCTTGACCATTTGACTTCCTCCGCTAAACTTGTGTCTTGGGTTTTTCCATGTTCTCCAATGTGGGCTTGCAGCCAGTATATTACTGTTGAATTGTAGTTTTCACAATAGTATGTTGCGGGTTCTATGCCCACGTAACAAGAAGTTGTGGCTCTTCTAATTCCCAGAACATTATCTTCACCTCCACAATGTGGGCTGCAAGCCTCCTCTTTTGAAATCTTAAAATAGTTGGCACCGCAACTTTATATTACGGGGTTTCAACTACTCCCACGTCTTTGTCTTGTCTACAACCTCACAATCTTGGGTTTGCAATCTTAGAGCCATCCCACAACTTTGGGGCTGTGATTTTTTATCCTTCTATGGCATTATACCATGTAGTCTTTTCGCAACCTCGCAACCTGAAGGTTGTGGCTTCATTGCATACAACTTTTGTTCACAATGCATTGTGGATTCTTGCAAACCTACAACTTTCTTTTGATCACAGGGGTGGTTTTGGGTCCCTTCAATGCCACAACTTTCTTGTGATCTCATAAGTGAGGGTTGTGGGTCCTCTCCACCATACACCTGCAACTTTCACTTCATGCCACACATTCTTCCACTTCTGGGGGCCTCTATGACCTGACGAAATCATATCCTTATCTGACTCGGATGATTAAGGATGTTGAAACCAACAAAAGTTCCTTAGAATGGATGGCATCCCATCGGCATACTTTATTTAATTTTGGAAAAGAGACATTGAAAACCACCAAATATTCACTAACATAAAAAATTAAACATGATTGTCAAAAAGACATGTTACTAAAGTATCCGAAAAAACAATTTGGAGCGCATCATCAAAGCATGGGCTGCGACTGACTCACAAAACAAAGGCCAGAAAGCATATCTTAAAATTTAATTTGAGGAACCCGGTATCAAGGGAAGAATTGCAAGGTACATATTTTCATGAAGCCCAATATCGAATAAAGCATCTCTGTTAAAACTATACTGATCTACTAGACAGAAACTTGCTGGAAGCTCTAACTACATGCATCATTCAGTTTCATTAAATGTGTTTCAATAGTTAAAAGCTGATGTCTAGCTTCTCTAGGTTGCTAGGAAAAAAGGATAAATACAAAATTTGGAAACAAATATTTCATCATTTTCCCAAAACATGACCTCCAAAATAAAAGTGAGAAACTAGGCAAGCACATACAGTTTTAAAGCTGTATAGATGATTTGACCAATACATGAACTGAATCATTGTCTACATCTTTCCTTGAATATATAACCAACAGCATCAGGTAAACAGTAAACCATAAAGCAAAACAGGAATTCCCTAGAAGAGGACTCACTTTAATGTTGCCAGCTAAGCCCAAACAGCAACATACACTAGATTAGAGTTGACAGCTATGGTCTTATTGGCACTAGGGCTATTGAAAATGGACATCTGTGGGATCCCAGAAAAGGATAGTAGCAGTGCTTTCTTATCACATGAGCTAGTCAGAAATAACTTTGAGGAAATGCTTTTATTAAGAGCAAAATTGGTGGGAAAATATTCAATGTCTATTAAATGATGATCTTTTGCCTATATGTATGTATGTGCGTATAGATCTGGAGCAAATGTCCAAGTTTTGTTTTACGTATTTGAAAAGAAAATAAACAATTTATGAATTCTAATTACTAGCCCTTCAAAATTTTCTCTATGCCACTTTCTTTTTTATCTAAAAACATTGTTCTAGCCTGTAAAGTTAATTCAATTTCGATCCATCCTAGAACACCGAAATATTGCAAAATGAAACAAATTCTCTGTATTTTTGTCCTGTTCCACAGAAAGGGTTAAAACTTAACTTAGTCTGTTTCCTTTTAATTTGTAAGTTTATAAAGGCAATAACTACTACTTAAATCTTGTGGCACCTGCATTTAAAATGGTTTACTGAATATATTTCATTCAACTCTTCAACAGTAAGAGCTTGACATATGTAAACAATTAATCCAGCCCAGCCTCTAAAATTCTAGTGCTGGTGGGTTTGTCAGTAAACTGTCAATCTGAACATGGATAAAGACCGAGAAAATACCATATCCATTCTAAGCTCTTACCAATAGAATGAGTCCAGGCAGCAACAAAGAGAAAAAATTTCATTGACTTCATGCTAGAGTGACGAGCAGGAAACCTGCATCTAGTAAAACAATTTCCAAAGAACAGAGAGTCCTTACAGCAACTGCCCTAAGGTCGTCTCCTAAAACAGTGCAACTAATAACAATGGCAAACAACTGCTACATTTTTTGTTATTCGAGAACTCAATGTTCACAAAACTAAACTAATGCAATACTCATCACAAAGTCGCTCTAGAGTGTATCAGCCACAACCTGCAAACAATAAGGTACAGAATAAATTCCAAGAAGACAATACCTGTCTAGAATTATTAACACCACCTCATATCAATCAATTTTTTTTTCCAAAAAAATAAAATCCTTTTCTCTGATAAAATAACCTTTCTCGACGAATGAATTGAAGTAACTTAAATCATTATTTAAAATATAAAAATATAAAAATTACTCCCCTGGGCTAGATAAATGTAATATATTCTTTAACAGTTTAGATCCATCTTAAACCCGGATTTATCAAGTACTGAGAGGGATTAAATTTCTTAATGTGTAAATTTTCTTTTATCATTTAATTTCATGTCATATGTTAAGAAATTTGATCCCTCTCAATGCTTGATAGATCTGGATTTAAGATGGAACTAGACTGGTTTAGTTATTTTAGATGTTGTTGCATACATATGTAGTTATCTAAGTCACATGACACAATGACATGAGACACGGAAATACAAGTGTCTGACATGAGATACAACGACCACAGAAACAGGACACGGAGATACACACCCACACACAAATTTGTTATATATATTAAAAAATTTAGTAAATTACACATAAAAATGAAAGATAGACAAAGATTCAATTTCTTTTAGAATTCATAAACTAATAACATTTAGAATTTTATATGACCATGATACAAATTCAAGGAGTTGTCTTAAGTGCGACTTTTTGGAGTTTCCGGTGCCGGAATCCAGTGAAAAAATTGGAGGTAAAATATTGATTTATGTTATTAAAACTGGTTTTTTGACTGCATATATGGATTCATTACCCTAAAAAACCCCCAGGGTACTTCGATTGTGCAAGGTTACCCATCAAACTTCTGTTTTCAATGAATTCCTCCCGGATTTTAGAAAAATTACACAGGAAAATTCCACCGGAAAAGCCTTCAAAAAGTCGCACTAAAGACTACTCGCAAATTCAATCATACAACCTTTTGCTCTTGAACCTCTTGTCTTGCTAAAACAGCGGTTTTTTCAGAATATGAAAACTGATCACTAGCAGACATTGAAGAAAATGGTGGGGGACAGACAATATCGGTGGGAGCATTCCTCCCGAGTCCCTCCCTTTCCTTTAACTTTTTTCCAGCTGTCCTTGATGATTCAGCCACAATTTCTGTAAAATGACGAAGACAATGAACCATTGTAGGGAAAAACTTAAAGATTGGTGGACAAATCCACTTGCACAGCACTTGGAATCCCTTCTAACACTACACAACAAACCTTAGATGCACTCCAAAACATCTGACACCTCCAACTTGTTGAGTGAAATGAGCTCAAACGAAATGGAAAACATGCTTTTATGGGTTGCAAGCCTCTTTTACAGAGGACGCAGTGAGGGCATGTGTTGGACACGTGTCCTTCAGTATTGGTGTCTGATACGTAGAATACGAGATATGGGCCTTGTTTGTAGGAGTTGTTGATTTTTGTAGCATCGGATGTGCTCTAGCCTCGAGATTTTGCAGAGAGGCTAAGACACATGCATTCTCCAGGACCCAGAAATCGTTTGGGGAAATTCCACCCGGAGAGGTTTTAATTAAAATAATTAATTATTTTTGATGTATTCCTAAGTATAAACTTAGGAAATGAGAATAATTAAAAGGGTATTAATTAAATTGGGTGCAAATCTTCTAGATAAAGGCATGGATCGAGTCCTAGATGCTCTGAGCCATTGATTAGGATCTAATCTTTGTCGTTGATATGTCAACGAGAAATTATAAGAAGGAGCTCAATGGGCACTTGGAGAACACACTTGAGATAAGCAGAGATCGATTTTGTTGGGTGATCGAATTCTTAGAGAGGCAGCGCTGAGTTGCTAAAGAGAGATCGAGCGAGATCGTTGTAGTGAGGGGCAGGGATAGTAGACTGCAGGAAGTTTTCCAGATCCGAGGAGTGCAGAGCAGAGAAGACATTGAGAGCCACAGAGAGGCAGCACAGTGCCACGCCGAGGAAACGCATAGCTTCAGAGGGAGTCCACTATTTTGCTGGGAGACAGTCGAGATCTAGTGTCGGAAGCCGAGGTGTAAGTCTGGAGGGCCAGAGGGTCGAGTTTCTAGTCAACAGGAGATCAACTGGAGGTGTGACGCAATCCCAAGAGTTGTGACGTAGTGACTGCGTAAGCAGATGCAGTTACTGCACAGAGACAGTGTAGGGCAGCTTGTCCTCCAGTGCAGATCAGTGTCGGATCCCCGTGTCAGTGTGAGATTTTCTCACTATATTTTCTATCAGTTTTTCTTTGTATCGGATAGCTAGTTTGGGCATCCAATGATTTGTACTCATATTACTATTGCATAATATTAAAACCCTCAGCTAGTGCATTGGTTTTCCCAAGTTGGATTTTTCGGGGGACAATTGTCCAAAAATAACAGTGTACTTGTGTGTGTGTGTTTCTATCTTTCCTGTGTTATATTTTCCGCAATATTTTATGTTGTGTAGTTTGTAGTGTATTTAATTTGATATTTGTCGTAGGAAACAGCAAGTAAATTGTTCGTTTAATTAAACAATTAAAAGAATTAACATCAGTTGTTGCACTAGGATTTGGGTAACCAAATTTTCACATGGTATCAGAGCTCAGTTGCAAAAGGGAAGAAGGCAAATTCGAGGCACTGCTGCTCGAAACCCTAGAGGCTGCGGAGTCCAGAGGCCAGCAGGGCAGAGTTTTGAGGAAATTTGTATCTATGAGTGAGTCGAGAAAGCACAATATTTCCAGATCGGTATTTGCCAAAGGCAAAGGGAGCAACACAACATTTTCCACACAAAGTAGATCTTCAGCTGGGACACAATTTTTCTGCAGCAGTTTGCTAGAGTAGAAAAGCATCAGGAAGAAAGAAGAGCACACAGAGGGAATTATATCCTCAGAGAATTTCTAGCGACATAATTTCTATTTTTTCACACAGAGCAACCGTAGCCGAGAGCAGTTTTGCTCACTCCAGCAAGGAGTACGTAGAGCTAGTCAACAGCTACGCAGAGGGTTAGAGGCAGAGTTCGACTTTGTTATTTGGCAAGATGGAATCAGCCGGGTTGAGAGATTAGGAGCGGTTAGACAAAGCATCCAACTACGTGATCTGGAAGGCAAGGATCTCCTTCCTTCTGGATGAGTACAATCTAAAAACCTACATTGATACTGTGGTGGTTGTCCCCGCAGATCCAGATCTGTTGAAACCATACAAGAAGGAAATGGCTAAGGCAAAGAGGATGATCCTTGATGGAGTTTGGGATCATGTTGTATCTCACATAGCGGCCCTTGGAACAGCCAAAGAGATGTTGTACTCCCTTGACACGTTGTACGAGGGATCTTCCAAGCAGAGGAAGATGTATCTGGAAGAAAAATTAAGGAGCACACGTATGCAGAAGGGAGAACGCATAAACCACTTTCTCCACAGGCTTCAGGATGTCCGAGAACAGTTGGCAGCTCTATTGAATTTCCACGACCTTGGGTCTAAGTTAGAGTCTTAAATCACCGACGCTACCAAACCAAGAATCTCAACCATAAACTACTTTGCACAACGGAAATATAAAGCAGTAAATCACACATGCACAATTATACACAATTTTAAAACAAATTGTACAATAATGTATAACCACCAATCTTCATTATATTAAACCAAAATCTGAATAATAAAACAATCTATGGTATACAAGATACAATGACAAACTCGATGTCGTATCTCGTCCTGTCGTTCCTTCGAACCCGTACTTCTCACTAGTAGTGCCTTTGTCCATCAAGGCACCTACACATCGAGACTCCAGGAGGGCTGCCACCTAACACTGCTACACGTCCATCTGTAGAGTGTACATGGGCTAATCCAATCTGCTCTCTGGGTAGGCCTAATTCCCGAGCTCCAACTGCCAGGCTAGCAACAACTTTCGTCCATCAAAATGTTGCACTTCGGCACCAAACTTCACCCAACCTTCAGTTTCTCTTCTTCACGTGATGATAGCTAGTCTAGGGCTACTTTGGGTAGCCAACACGCTTCCCTCCAACAGACCAATGGCACCCAATCTAATCACTGCTAGATCTGCACCTAAGCAAGCTCTCGATCACCCAATTAATCCTCCAACATGGCTCCCATAGGCTGCAAACTCACAATCCAAACACGGTCAACCTTTGACCCAACACTCCTCCACAAAACGGTGTTGTCCTACTGTTTGCAATTGTTGTCACTGCAGCTCTAGTTAAGGCACATAACGCTGCCCTCCACCCTTCACACAGTCAGCAAATTGAGCCTTTTATGGCTACAGTCCACCTTGGAGGGACTCCTCTTGGGCCACATTGTCCCTTACAAGGCCTATCCACCTAGACGTTGCCTTGGAAAAACCTCTAGCTGCTAGTTATGGCCTGCGGCCTAGCCTAGCAACAAGCTATGGTTGCGGCTCCCTCAAATACTAACCCAAACAGTCCTAAACCAGCACAAATTTGTCCCTCAACCCTGCGGCCTTCATTGCCAAGCAATCTCAGTCTAGAACAACCCTTAAACAGCCTCTCGACAGCCCTTAAAATAGTTTTTTGTCACCTACAGCACTCGGCCTCCATCACAAGCCTCTCCACGCTATCCCTCGGCCTCCTTTACTCATTGTCCTTAACCTCCTTCAACTGTAGCTAGCCTTCTCCAAATTTAGAGCTCCTTTGGAGGATGTTGCTTACATAACAAATGCTCTAAACACATAACACCACCCTTTATTTATAGCCTATAAAGGGGCTTCCACGAATTATTGAAGAGACACACCTATTGGAATTATTTAAATCAAGCCTACATGACTTGACAACCAATAATTAATTAGTCAACTTCAAAAATTCACTTCTCTGTAACAACAACTCGAAATCGAATGATTCTCATTGCATTGGAATCATCTCACAGAGCACTATCATCCTCATCCATCACATGTCAATTTCTCATCACGATTTTGGCCCAAACATCGATGGGTGCAAAACCCCACACTTGGGTTCCAAGCCCACAAGTTGCCCTTGTGGTTCTTTGTCCTCCAAACCCTGAACCCTAGGGCTTGGAGTACCTCCCAAGCTACACAAATCAAAACTCCCTCTTAGCGAGGGAGGTACCTCCAAGACGAGGAGGTAACTCATCATCATCATCACTGCTGGCAACACTTGCCCAACTCCTAGCGCTCACAATCACAGCAATCCCTGTACGGTGAACTACACCCTTCTCAAAAGTGTCATTGTCACTAGAAGCATCCTGCTTCTGCTTCTTCTTCCTGTAACGCTTTCCAATCTCGCCATGATTCCTTCTAGGTATGATTCCTTCTAGGTAGGATGTGTAAGAACCCTTACTTCCCACCAAAAATGCGCTCTTCTTGGGCTGTAAAGTCTCCCTCTGAATCTGCAAGCTCCCTCTAGAACTTGACTCCCTCTGAGTCTCTGGAACCTAGTCTTTCTTCCCTGGAAAGTGTACCTTCTTCTTGGGAACCTGTATCTTCTCCTATGAAGCCTACACCTACACCTGCACTCACTCCTGCTTCTCTGGAAGTTGTACCTGCCCCTGCTTCTTTTCATGATCCTCAGGCTTGCCCATCAACCTATAGAGACCATGCTCTCTAACTTTGAGTACAATCCCATCGGACTTAGAGCCTCTAGGCTTGAGTCTTGCCTTCCCATCCTGGAACAAGACCTCAAACCCCTTCCTCTCCATCATCGAGACGGAAAACAAACTATATCTGAGTCCTAGTACAAACAGTACATCCTGGACCCACATCATACATCCTGTCTCCATCCTGAATGGCACAACACCTGATCCTCGGATCTCCAACTGACTCTTGTCGCCCAACACCATGTGCAACTTCAAGTCCCATTCAGCTACAATCTCAAAAAACTCTTGTGACCCTGTCATATGCTTTGTCACACCATTGTCCACGTACCATCCATCCTCCTTGATAGTACCCTGCGAGAAATGAGAAATCATAGCAAAGTCGTCCTCTTCCAATCTCCTGGAGAGATCATCCATCTCAGTTGAAGTGGCAAAACTGGCAACCTACTTTCCTTTCCTCTTTTCATCATCTCCCCTCTTCATCGGACATCCCAACGAAAAATGACCCATCTCGCCACAGTTGAAACACTTGACTTTACTCAAGTCCTTCTTCGGCTTACCCTTCACTCGTGTTGCAAGTGCCATGCCCTCATCTACCTTCCTCGATGGATGAAGATCCTCGTCTCGCAACTCTTCCTGAATGAAGTCGTCCCATAGTCTATTCCAGTCTGGCAACTTCTCCCTGGCAATGATTCCTTTGATGAAGGGCTTTCATTCCTCGGTGAACCCTTTCAAGGCAATCCTTACCATATCTCCATCTGAAACTTTGACACAGACGGTTGCAAGCTCATCTTGAACCTGAGACAACCTCGTCAGATACGAAGTCGTTCCTTCACCCTTTATCATCTTGGTGGACTTCAACTTATCCTCCAATACCAATACTCGGTTCTTGTTCTTATTCTGGAACAAAATTTGAAGAGCCATCCACATCTCATGTGCATTGGTCTTCCTGGACAAATGAGGTATTAAGGAATCCTTGACACCATCAAGGATGATCAACCTCGCCTTCGTATCCAATTCTTCCAATATATCCAGCTCCTTTGGGTCGGTTGGATTCTTGATCCTTTCTGGGCAAAATCCCAGATCTTGTTGACCTGCAAGACCAACTTGATCCTTTCCTTCCAAGGAGTATAGTTGGACAACCCTTTCAACCTGTCCTCATATCGGAGACCTGCCTGCAGGCTGCAACTTCGACATTGTAGTGAGCCCTTCACTTACAATGTGACCAACTCCCTCTCATGTTGTACTTTGTTGCGCAACTCTGATTTACTGACTTTATAAGTAGCTCATAAATGCTCTAATACCATGTTGAATTTCCTCGACCTTGGGTCTAGATTAGAGTCTTAAATCACAGACGCTACTAAACCAAGAATCTCAACCATAAGCTACTTTGCACAGCGGAAATATAAAGCAGTAAATCACACATGCACAATTATACACAATTTTTAAACAAATTGTACAATAATGTACAACCACCAATCTTCATTATATTAAACCAAAATTTGAATAATACAACAGTCTATGGTATACAAGATACAATGACAAACTCAATGTCGTATCTCGTCCTATTGGTCCTTCGCACCCGTATTGCTCACTAATAGTGCCTTAGTCCATCAAGGTACCTACACATCGAGACTCCAGGAGGGCTGCCACCTAACACTGTTGCACGCCCATCTGTAGAGTGTACACGGGCTGATCTAATCTGCTCTCTGGGTAGGCCTAATTCCCGAGCTCCAACTACCAGGCTACCAACGCTTCCGTCCATCAAAGTGTTGCACTTCAGCACCGAACCTCTCCCAACCTTCAGCTGCTCTTCGTCACGTCAAGATAGCTAGTCTAGGGCTACTTTGGGTGCCAACACGCTGCCCTCCAACAAACCAATGGCACCCAATCCAATCACTGCAAGATCTGCACCTAAGGAGGCTCTCGATCACCTAATCAATCCTCCAACATGGCTCCCACAGGCTGCAAAGTCATGATCCAAACGCGATCAACCTTTGACCCAACACTCCTCCACAAAACGTTGTTGTCCTACTGTTTGCACTTGTTGTCACTGCAACTCTGGTTAGGGCACACAACACTGCCCTCCACCCTTCACACAGTCAGCAAATTGAGCCTTTTATGACTGCGGTCCACCTTGGAGGGACTCCTCTTGGGCCACGTTGTCCCTTACAAGGCCTGTCCACCTAGACGCTGCCTTGGAACAGCGTCCAGCTGCTAGCTATTGCCTGCGGCCTAGCCTAGCAGCAAGCTATGTGTTAATTTTGGACAACTAGGTCCAAACTCCATGTTGTGATGCTTAGATGAAGATGCCAATATTTTTATTGGACTCCTCTTTCGAAGAGGTGCAAGATCAATCTAAAGATCATCTTGATCCGATGAGCAAAACATTTATTTTGAATTTATTCAAAATATGTGCAAGTCAGCCTTAAGGTTTTGTGCCCTAGCAGTTGTGTCACACACCCTCATTGATGGATATAAATTGGTCAACGTTGGAGGACATTTTCACTCATCTCATCCTCACACATTTCTCTCTCCTCATCTGATTGGTTCGATGACCTTGGAGGTTCTTCTCTCCACACGTGGGAAAATTTCAGCAGCAGCGCATTTTTGTTTTCGGCCTAGGGTTTCTGCAGCAGCGTTGACCAACATTGACTTTGGTCAACACAAGGTCAAACAGACCTGAAACTCTCCCAGAATTTCGATTTTCCAAATCCGCATTTTTTGGCACTATTCCCGAGGCTAGACGTTGACTCTGACTTGGCTGCATTGACCTAGCTGATGTTGTTGTTTGCGTGGACCGTTGACTAACAGCGTTGACTTTTGGGTTCATTGTTTTGGCTGTCCTAGAGGGTTGTGTGACACTGTTGGTTGGCTAACCATATTGAGACTTTGCTGGTTGAAGCATCTTGCTGATCGTCGTAACACACCAACATATTTTGGCTTGTCTTCTGTCGATCTACTGGTATGTTCTATTAGCATTTTACTTTGTTGTTTATGTGATTGCTGACTGATATTGGGATAAAAGTAAAGTTGCATCAAGAATAGAACATCTACAAAAATTTACATGGTATCAAAGCTGAGGTGAAGACAAAGCCCTAGTTTGTAGCAATCACTGACGAAGAGCATGGGTTCCTCTAACTACAATGGCTTTAAGGCTAATGACAAATTGACTAGGAAGGATGACTTCCATGCCTGGAAGATGACATTGGATCTTATGTTGGAAGACCAAGATGTCATGGACTATGTGCAGGGTAAAATTCAAGAGCCTCCATCCACTACAACTGTTGTTGCCAAAACAAAGTACAAGAAGGGAGAAATCAAAGCGAAGCTGATGATCAGGGACTCTATTCATAAGAGTTTGTTTGCCTACATCTCTGAGCTGGGCACATCCAAGGAGATGTATGATAAGTTGGTCAACATGTTCAAGGCCAACAATGCGAATCAAGTCCTATTCTTCAAGAATCAATTGAAGAATCTGAAGAAAGCCAGGGATGAGTCTGTTCAGTCATATTTTCTGAAGCTGACCGAGATCAGAAATAATTTGTTGGCTATTGGGGAGACAATAGCTGATCGAGAGATGGTTCTCACCGCACTTGGAGGTCTCTCATCCGAATGGCATGTGTTCAACACTACCATTCTCAATAACAGTGTGATACCTGACTTTGACGAAGTACTATAGAAATGCGTACAAGAACAAACAAGGATGAAGGAATATGAAAATGAAGGAATTGATGCCTTTGCTGCTCATTCTAGAAATAAGAACTTTGGTGGTCCAAGGAACAAAGAAAGAGAAGGGGCCCAAGGAAAGAAGGGCAAGTGTTACACTTGTCACAAGCCAGGTCACTATGCTAGAGAATGCCCTTTCAAGAAGGATTCTCCCGATGATGATGACAACAACAACAACCGGCCGAATGGCAATCAAAGGAACAACAGGTTCAAGGGAAAGAGGAAAGCTCCCTCCAGCGGAAATGGGCAACCTTTCAAAAGGTCGAGAAATTCCAGGTATGAGGAATCAAATGTTGTTGATAAAAGAAATGAATTCATTCTTGTATCAGCCCTCTCTGTTGCATCTCCCCCCGACACTATGGATGTCTGGTTGATAGATAGTGGTGCCTCAAGGCACATCACTGGGTTCAAGGAAGCACTTTCTGATATGGTTGAGAAGGATACTAATCTGGAAATTATCCTTGGAGATAATGCCACATATCCCATGAAAGGGACAGGGATTTTGACCCTCCACTTGTCTCAAGGTCAAGTCCTTCACTTGCAGGATGTACTCTATGTAACTGATTTGAAGAAGAACCTAGTGTCTATTTTAGCCATGGAAGACAAAGGTTTCAATGTGGCATTCATTGATGGGAAGGTGTGTATCTAGAAGAAGAGCTTCAAGGAAGCTATCACGATTGGGTTTAGAGTTGATACACTCTACCAGGTTGGAGGAAGTCCATTGGGAGCGATGACGTGTGATACTATCCGACAGACGGAACTATGGCATCGAAGGTTTGGACACCTTCATTACAAAGCCCTTCCCGAAGCAAGGAAGGTGGTGACGGGGATGCCTGAGTTCTCAAATAATCATGAAGGTGTATGTTAGGGTTGTGCCGAAGGAAAGCATACAAGGGGACCTTTCCCCTCAAGTGTCACAAAGACATTTGATATCTTGCAATTGATTCATTCTGATCTGTCTGGTATGCTGCCCGTGACATCCCTGGGAGGATGTTCTTATTATATGACATTCATAGATGACTTCTCTCGCAAAACCTAGATATACTTCTTGAAAAAGAAGGATGAGGCTTTCATGTGGTTTCGTACCTTCAAAGCCTTGGTGGAAAATCTAACAGGGAAGAAGATCAAGATATTGAGGACTGATAATGGCACTAAATATGAGATGAACGAGTTCAAGAACTTTTGCATAGAAGCTGGCATCAAGAGGGAGACCACAACTGTCTATACTCCTGAGCAGAATGGCGTTGCTAAACGAAAGAATAGGACCATTGTGGAAGCTTCCTATGCCATGCTATGTGACCAAGGTCTACCGAAGTTCCTGTGGGGAGAAGATGCGAACACTGTTGTGTACATACAAAACTGATGCCCACATTCCGCTCTGGACTCCAAAACTCCCGAAGAGGTTTTCTCTGGTAAGAAACCTGACGTCTCACATTTTAGAGTTTTTGGATGTCCTGTTTATTTTCATGTGTCGAAAGAGAAGAGGAGCAAGCTGGATGCTTCTGGGAAGAAGGGAATGTTTGTGGACTACAGCGAAACTTCGAAGGCCTATAGAGTCTATGTCCCCGGTCAAAGGGAAGTGGAGATATGCCACGATGTTACCTTTGACGAAGATGCTTCCCTGAGGAAAGTAGTCAATCTTCGGAGATTTGAGGAAGATCATGAGGCGAGGCCTGGAAATCAAGAAGAACCGAAGGATGAGACGATACCCGATGTTGAAGGACCAATGGACGCAATTGATCCACCTTCTTCGATGAAGAAGAGACCATCATGGCTCAGGGACACTCTCGAGGATGCCGAGGGTCATATGGCCCCAAGGGGGACATTCCGTGGAAGCAAGAAGCCGAATAGATACCAAGGGTATCTAGCAACCATGAGTACTATTATACAATCTGAGCCTGGATCTTTTGAGGAAGTCGTAAAGCATCAAGTCTGGAAGGATGCTATGCACGAAGAGTACGAGTCCATAATGAAGAATGATATCTAGGATGTGGTTCCAAGACCAGAGGACAAAGCAGTTGTCACCTCAAAATGGCTCTACAAGATCAAGCATGGATCTGATGGAAGTGTTGAAAATTTCAAGGCAAGATTTGTTACCCATGGCTTCTCTCGAAAAGAAGGCGTAGACTATGATGATATATTTGCACCTGTGGCTCGATATACCACCATCCGATCTATCATAGCCCTTGCTGCTACGCAAAGATGGAGTCTTCATCAGATGGCTGTGAAGACCACATTTCTGCATGGTGCGATAAAGGAGCAACCTCTAGGGTTCGAAGTCCAGGATCGGGACACCCATGTCTATAGGTTGAAGAAAGCCCTCTATGGGTTAAAGCAAGCCCCCAGAACTTGGTACGAGAGGATAGATAGCTACTTGATGAAGCTGGGCTTCACTCATAGTAATGTTGATCCGAACCTTTACTTCAAGGTTGATAGAGAAAAGCCTCTCATTCTAGTGTTGTATGTGGACGACCTCTTGCTGACAGGTGCTAACCCTCTCATTCATCAGTGCAAGAGGAAGCTCGTTGCTGAGTTTGAGATGAAGGACCTAGGACTGATGCATTACTTCCTAGGCCTGGAGGTCTGGCAAAGACCCGGCGAGATTTTCCTTTCTCAAGGAAAATACATTGTGAAGCTTCTGGAAAGATTTGGTATGGTGGATTGTAAGTCCGTGTCGACACCGATGGAGCTCAACTTTAAGAAGTTCAGTGGCAGCCCTATTGGGCCCGTGCTAGCAAATCCTACTGAGTATCGTCAACTCGTAGGGGCCCTGATGTTCTTAGTGAACACCCGTCTGAACGTATGTTTTGCAGTGAACACTTTGAGTCAACATATGGTTGAGCCTCGGCACATTCACTAGGTTGGTGCCAAGAATCTGTTGAGATATCTTCGGGGCACGATAAACCATGGGCTAAGATACACTGCCGGGACGCTCCCTGGATACACTAGTGTCGATTGGGTTGGTAGTGTGGTAGATCGTAAGAGCACATCGGGATGTTGCTTCACACTTGGTTCTGCTTCGATATCATGGATGAGCAAGAAGCAGAAGTCGGTGGCTTTGAGCACTGTGGAGGCTGAATACATTGCAGTGAGTATGGCCTGTTGTGAAGCAGTTTGGTTGCGAAAGCTCTTCAGTGAGTTGTTCGGGCATGTGCTAGATACCACCGTGATACTCTGTGATAACCAGAGTGGGATTCGGTTGTCCGAGAATCTCGTGTTCCATGATTGATCCAAGCATATTGATATCAGGTACCACTTTATCGGCGATATGGTACAGCGAGGCGTCGTAAGGCTCGATCATATAGGAACTAATGAGCAGGTTGCAGATATTCACACAAAGCCCCTAGGGAAGGTCAAGTTCCTAACCTTCCGTGAGAATCTTGGTATCGTGGAACAACCCTATACTGAGGGTCTTGTTAGACGATGAGCTCTAGGAGCTCTGGGGGGCTTTGGGGATAGCTTCTCGAAGCTATAAGCAACCATAGGGCTAGGCTTGCCGAACCTTGTTGGTGTGCTTCTACCCCACCGTTATGATGATTGAGTTGGTTCACCTCTCATAATCTGTGCCCCATATGCATCCTACCCATTAAGTTCAGGGCTCATGGGAAGTACCTCTCATTTGGCCAGTGAGGTGGGAAAAGCTAGAGACTAGTAGCAAAGACTGATGGACGCATTAGAGATTGTCGTACTCTCTATCTAGGATGATAGTGAGGTTTCGGACCTCCAACTAACTTCGGGTCAAGTAAACCAACTTCGGCTTGGTATGAGACTCTTTATGAGTCCTATAGAGGTTTCGGACCTCTGGGCTGAATCTGTCAGCCGGGAATGATGTCTTTGTGACTAACCCACTTCTGTTCTGAAATAAAGAAGCCAGCAAAGCAAGTTACGGCGGGATGACGCACGATGTTTGGATTGCACAGGTGGATGGAGTTCTCCCTAGTTGAGAGGGAGTGTGTTAATTTTGGACAACTAGGTCCAAACTCCATGTTGTGTTGCTCAGATGAAGATGCCAATATTTTTATTTGACTCCTCTTTCGAAGAGGTGCAAGATCGATCTAAAGATCATCTTGATCCGATGAGCAGAACATTTATTTTGAATTTAATCAAAATATGTGCAAGTTGGCCTTAAGGTTTTGTGCCCCAACAGTTGTGTCACACACAGCCTCATTGATGGATATAAATTGGTCAACTTTGGAGGACATTTTCACTCCTCTCATCCTCACACATTTCTCTCTCCTCATCTGATTGGTTCGATGACCTTGGAGGCTCTTCTCTCCACATGTGGGAAAATTTCAGCAGCAACACATTTTTGTTTTCGGCCTAGGGTTTATGCAACAGCGTTGACCAGCGTTGACTTTGATTAACGCAAGGTCAAACAGACCTGAAACTCTCCCAGAATTTTGATTTTCCAAATCCGCATCTTTTGGCGCTATTCCCGAGCTAGACGTTGACTTTGACTTGGCTGCGTTGACCTAGCTGATGCTGTTGTTTGCATTGACCATTGACTAACAACGTTGACTTTTGGGTTGACTGTTTTGGGTGTCCTAGAGGGTTGTGTTACCAGGGTTGCGAGGAAGCGTCCCCCCCCCTCGTTCCCGCTCCCGAAACGCGCTCCGTGCGGGAGCGTTCAGAAACGCGCTCCCGAAAACGCTTCCTGAGGGGAGCGTTTTCGGGAGCGTGTTTCCGAACCTGTTAAAACGCTCCCTGCCTTTTCAGGAGCATTTCCGGAAACGCTCGGGAGCGAACGCTCCCTGAGCGCTTTTGGCATTTAAAAAACGCTTCGGGAGTGTTTTTTTAAACGCCGGAAGCGATCAGGGAGCGTTCGATCCCGAACGCTCCCCGAAACAAAAAACGCTTCCTGCTGGGCGGAAATTTTTTTCAATGAAAAAAATGATTTGTTTAGGGCCAGAAATGGGTTTTAGGGCTGATGTGGAGGTAAGGGAAGCATTGACATTTCATGGTAATGTTAAATTCTTAAAGTAAACCTTTTACTTAAATTTTTAACATTACCATGAAATGACTCAGGATGTTTAAGAGTAGTTTCGACCTCATTGGATTTCATATGGAGAAACTAGAATTTTAGGTTTCACTCAAAATTCAGCAGACTTAATGGTTTTCAGGGTTTCATGGTTTGGGAATTTGCAATGTTTCCATTTGATTCTATCATGTGTAAGGGAATGATATTGGCATTTGATCAAGAGCATGAAGTCCCTTAAGAACCTTGATGTACCCTTCAATCAAAGGAAAACAACTGGTTAGGCATGCTAATCTTTTTCTACCGCATTTTAAGGTTGAGGAGATGAACCCTTCACTCAAACCAAAATCATTGGTTAGGCATGTTAAACTTTTTCAATTTCTATCATGTTATAAGGTTGAGTAATCCAAGTCTGAAGACTTTGAGCTAGATGATGTTTATGTATCTCTTGTTGATGATCCCATTTTTAGTAGCGATGAATCAATGATGAGTTTCATGAGAGACCATGTTGCTCAGTGATTTGTAGTTTTGATGTCTATTTTTGCTACTACTACTACTACTAAAGTTGTAGAGGAGTTTCAGGAGTCCTCAAACTTTGAGCCATATTATTTATGTAGCTCATGTTGATGATCCCTTGTCTAGTAGTGGTGATGATTTTGATCATGATGAGGAGTGATCATGTTATTGATCACTAATATGTAGTCTTGTATTAGGCCAATGGCCTCATAGCTTGTAGCATTGTTTTTGGACTTTATGGGCCATTTTGAGCCTCATTGCTTATGTATTTTTCGATGATATGTATTGCACTCGGTGCCATTTTGATATATTCACCTTTGCATGGTATATAAATGAGAAAACTTTGCATATTTTGTCTCTATTGGCTTGGAATCATGGTTGCAAATCTTAAAAATAGTTTTTTTATTAAAAAATAATTATTTAATGTATTTTTTTTAAAACCGGTTCATTGAGATCTAACCGCTTCCGGTTAGACCAGTTCCGGTTAGAAACCTGGTTCATTAGGTCCACCCGTCCAGTCATCGGTTCCAGTTTTAATAACTATGCTCACACAAATCCATAAGTACAAGAGGGGTACATGAAGGCATTGGACAAGTTGGTACCTGACAGGGAGGAGTGTGCTAGATTGCGCCTTGAATTAGGCAAATACTTCAGTTGCACTGCTAACTTTGGTTCTTTCCATGCAATGGAAGACAGGGACAGATTTGATGCTCTCACATGGTGGGAAGCATATGGCGGCATGGGACTTTTGCCAAAATTGGCTAAAAAAGTTCTCTCACAGGTTGTGAACACTTCTTCTGCAGAGAGGTGTTGGAGCACCTACAACTTTATACACAATGTGAGAAGAAACAGGCTGAATGAAAACCGAGCTGAAAGCTTGGTTTATGTGCATTATAACTTGAGGTTGTTGAGCCATTACTGTGATTGGGCAAATGAGGATCAATCATACAGAGTCTGGGACAACAACCCAGAGGATGATAATTTGGAGGACGACACGGTACATATGGAAGAATTGGAAGCAGAACTTTTTAGGGATGATGATGAAGCATCAGCAGCACCACCACACACAGGGCCAGTCCCACCATCTACTGGTAGCAGTGTGAGTGCCAGTGCCAATGCTAGTGCCAGTTCTCGATATCACACTATTGTTCCTTTGCAGATCCAGCCTCCACCTTCTAGTCATGGTCGTGGTACTCCTGAGAGTACTAGAAGACCACCATTTCCTCGTGGCTCGCACAAATTAGACATTTCTCGTGGGCGTGGCAAGGGGCCAGCTAGTAGATAAAATAGATTTGTTGTTTACTAGTCTTTTCTAATTGTTGTTGACAATTGAATAGTTGAAACTTGACTCTTTCATATATTTAATGACAATTTAAGTTTGAAGTTTGAAGTTGAAAGGTGAAACTTTGAAGTTGGCATTTATAAGTTTACAAGTCATTATGAATTATGAATATGATGCTTCATGAAAGTTATATGGTGATCAATGAATCAATGATGATAAATGTTATATAATATCAATGATGATAAATGTTATACATTGAATTTTGAAATCAATGAATCAATGATGATAAATGTTATATATCAATGATGATAAATGTATATTGAATTTTGAAATCAATGAATCAATGATGATAAATGTTAGATATTGAAATTTGAAATCAATGATGATAAATTTTATATATCAATGATGATAAATGTTATATATTGAATTTTGAAAGCTTGAAACCTTCAGATTGATGATTCGCGAGACTCAAGAGTCAATATGTTGTATGCTTCAAACTTGTGGGCGTGGTTGATGAAGATTATAACTTCTAGATGATTGATGTTATATGATTCAATCTATGTTTTTATGTTTTTTATGTCTAATTCATCATTCTATATGTTTTTGTTGACATATATGCATCAAAATATAAAAAATATAAATATATATATATATATATATATATATATATATATATATAAATGCTCCCGGAAACGCTCCGGACTGGAAGCTTCTAAAAATGGCGCTCCCGCTCCCAAGTAACCTTGTGTGTGACACTGCTAGTTAGCTGACCATATTGAGACTTTGTTGGTTGAAGCATCCTGTTGATCGTCGTAACACACCAACATATTTTGGCTTGTCTTCTATCAATCTACTGGTATGTTCTATCAGCATTTTACTTTGTTGTTTATGTGATTGCTCACTGATATTGGGATAAAAGTAAAGTTGCATCAAGCATAGAACATCTACAAAAATTTACACTATGGCTACGACTCCCTCAAATACTAACCCAAACATTCCTAAACCAGGACAGATTTGTCCCTCAGCCCTGCGGCCTTCACTTCCCAGTGATCTCGATCTAGAACAGCCCTTAAAACAGTCTGTTGTCACCTACAACACTTGGCCTCCACCAAAGGCCTCTCCACGTTGTCCCTTGACCTCATTTACTCGTTGTCCTTGACTTCTTTCAACTGCGGCTAGCCTTCTCCAAATTCAGAGCTCCTTTGGAGGATGTTGCTTACACAATGGATGCTCTAAACACATAACATCACCCTTTATTTATAGCCTATAAAGGAGCTTCCACGAATTATTGAAGAGACACACCTATTGGAATTATTTACAACAAACCTACATGACTTGACAACCAATAATTAATTAGTCAACTTCAAAAATTCATTTCTCTCTAACGACAACTCGAAATCAGATGATTCTCATTGCGTTGGAATTGTCTCGCTGAGCACTATCATCCTCATCCATCACATGTCGATTTCTTATCACGGGCCCAAACATCGATGGGTGCAAAACCCCACACTTGGGTTCCAAGCCCACAAGCTGCCCTTGTGGTGCTTTTTCCTGCAAACCCTGAACCCTAGGGCTTGGAGTACCTCCCAAGCTACACAAATCAACAAGTTGTAGGGTTAGCGCCTCAGGCTACAAAGATGGTGTGGATAGCTCTAAATGTTGTCTCAAAAAAATGGCAAGTGTTTGTCCAAAGTATTTTGAGAAGAGAAACATGGCCGAAGTGGGATAGGATGTGGGCAGATCTGCAGCAAGAAGAGCTGAGGCGAGACTTGGTGAAGAGCAACGTGGAAGGCAGCAGCAGCAGTGGGCAGAAAGCAGAGGTGAAGGAAGAGGAGAATGCAGCCCTCGCATCAAAAGGGCAGCAGGAGCAACACAGAAGAAAGAAGAGTGTTTCGAAGATCAAATGCTTCAGGTGTGGTGAACTTGGTCACTATGTTACCTAGTGTCCTTTGACAAAGAGGGACAAAGAGGAGAGGCAAGCTCAGCAAGTTGCATCCACAGAGATCGACAAGTTGTCCTCCAGATTAGAAGAAGAGTTTGCCATGATCACCGAGATACCTCTAGGGGTGAGGTGGGGTGATTTGGTTTTGTAGCCCCAGAGAGCTACAGATGGGCAGGATCCTTGAGGTGTCCACCTCTTGGATCAATACCTTGCTACAGGAGTCCATAGCAGCAGTAGCAGGATGGACCAGTGATAGTTGGTGCATTCAGGTGCCAAAGTGACAGATGCAATGGTTAGTAGCAGTCTGAGACTGAGCAGCACAACGCAGAGTTGGCAATAGTGTAGAGAGCACAGTGCAGAGTCAGCAGTAGCATAGAGGCTTCAATGACAGCGCAAAGACTAGCAGCAGTAAGGACTCAGGTGACAGATGCATCAGACTGAACACAGTTGGTTCAATATGATGGACATCTCTCAATTGCATCAGCAGCAGATGAGAGACAGTTGCAGATGTTGCAGTGGCAGCAGCAACAAAGTTGCAGTGCAGATGTAGTAGTTGGCAACAGTATGAAGAGTCAGCAGCAGCAGAGATGCAACGCAGAGTTTGCGCAGTAGTTGGTGGACAGTAGGGCCAGACATCAGTAGGGCAGCAGGAGGTGATACAGAGTTAGAGTGATGCTTCAGTGGGTTGCAGCACATTCTCGCTAAGAGGGAGTGTTGATTTTTGTAGCATCGGATGTGCTCTAGCCTCGAGATTTTGCAGATAGACTAAGACACATGCATTCTCCAAGACCCACCCAAAGAGGATTTAATTAAAATAATTAATTATTTTTAAATTTTAATGTATTCCTAAGTATAAACTTAGGAAATGAGAATAATTAAAGGGTATTAATTAATTTGGATGTGAATCTTCTAAATAAAGGCGTGGATCGAGTCCTAGATGATCTAAGCCATTGATTAGGATTTAATCTTGGTCGTTGATATGTCAACGAGAGATTATAAGAAGGAGCTCGATGGGCACTTGGAGAACACACTTGAGATTAGCATAGATTGATTTTGTTAGGTGATCAAATTCTCAGAGAGGCAGCGCAGAGCTTCAAAGGGAGTCTGCTATTTTGCTGGGAGACAGTCGAGATCTAGTGCTGAAAGCCGGGGTGTGAGTTCAGAGGACCAGAGGGTCGAGTTTCCAGTCAACAAGAGATCAACTAGAGGTGTGACGCAGTCCCAGGAGTTGTGATGCAGTGACTGTGTAGGCAGATGTAATCACTGCACAGAGACAGCGCAGGGCAACTTGTCTCCAATCCAGATCAGTGTCAGATCTCTTGTGTCAATGTGAGATTTTCTCACTATCTTTTCCATCAGTTTTTCTTTGTATCGGATAGCCAGTTTGGGCATCCAATGATTTGTACTCAGATTACTACTGCATAATATTAAAACCCTCAGCTGCTGCATCGGTTTTCCCAAGTTGGGTTTTTCCGGGGACGATTGTCCAAAAATAAGTGTGTACTTGTGTGTGTGTGTTTCTATCTTTCCTGCATTGTATTTTCCGTAGTATTTTATGTTGTGTAGGTTCCAGTGTATTTAATTCGATATTTGTCGTAGGAAACAGCAAGTAAATTGGCCGTTTAATTAAACAATTAGAAGAATTAACATCAATTGCTGCAGTAAGATGCATATGATATAATGATCAACCAACAGGAGAACTCTTAATCGACCATGTGAGATAGAGCGGATTTGAACTTCGTCTGCGCGCGACTGTTCCGGCCATCGCCCGATCTAGGGCTTTGCTGCAGCGATGGAGTCTCTGGGCGTAGCCCAGGCTCCCCCCCCTCCGCCCCCCCTTCTAATGTTGTCGCTTTTCTAAATCTACTGAACTCTCTGCCGAAGAAGAAAGCCACTGAAGCTGCTAAGTTTGTCAAACGCTTGGAAGATATTCCTGAGATCTCGCTCCCTCCTGAGGGTCAGATTCAGGTCGCCCTTTCGTTGGCTGAGCGGGCCTTGGTGGGCCAGTTCACAGGCCTCTGGCCTTCGCCCAAAACCACGGAGAGCTGGGTAGCAAGGAACTGGGCGCCGCTGATTAAAAACAGAGTAACTTCGTATTTTCTTGGGAGGTGTTTCTTTCTGTTTGAGTTTTCAGATAAGGAGGATAAAGATCTGATATTCCAGAATGGTCCCTATTTCATGGGCCCTCAGGGGTTGTATCTTAACAAGTGGACGCCCGATTTCGATCCAGCAGTCGACGTTCCTACTGTCGTTCCAGTGTGGGTAAGGCTACCCAATCTGCCAGTGCATTGTTGGAACTGGGAGTCTCTCAAGCACATCGAAAACACCTTGGGCAATTTTATTGATCGAGCAAACAGCAAAGATCAATATGACTGTGCTAGAATCTGTGTTGAAGTTGACCTGGAGGTTGGTTTGCCTGAGGCAATCAAAATCAGGGTTGGGAGCTGGACTCACGTTCAAAAGTTGGACTATGAGCAGCTTCCGTTCAAATGTCAGAAATGCCATGTCTATGGACACTTTGCTAGAGGTTGTCCAAAGAATAGTGAAGTTGAGAAAGGCAAGGAGGAAGGCTGGAATCAAGTCAAAAGGACCAAAACTGCTCATAAAGCCCCTAGATCTGGAAATACAAATGGCAAAGGTCCTCAGGCAGCCCTTGGTATCCAAACACCTATTATGGAAGAACAAGGAAACAAGTTTGCTCAGCTAAGCTCAGTAAATGAAGACAACCAAGAAACTGAGAAACAGAAGGAAGGCTCGCCCAGCAAAGAGACCCCTTCGATATCAAAACAAGTAGAAAGCATTGCAGACAGATCAAAAGAGATACTCATAGAAGAGACGGAGGAAGTTCAAGAGTCGGAGGACTCAAAAGAAGAAGGTGAAATAGGGGATTCGCAAATCTCGGCTAGAAGATCCTTGAGAGGTCGAAAATCTGCTCGTGAAAAAAGAGAGCAGGAGACCTATAAAGACAAACTCCAGGGAAGCCAACCTACCCTAGAGAAGCTACTGGCAAAGACACCGAAGATGACCAGAAACCAGCCTCAGAGCTCCAGAGGAGCTCATCACCCAAAAAGCAAGTGATGAAGATCGTCTCCTGGAATTGCAGGGGTATGGGGAGCAGAACAAAAGAAGAAGCCATAAGAAGTTTGATAAGATCAGAATCTCTCGATATACTCCTCATCCAGGAGACTAAAATGGAGGACAATGTCTTCCTCCATATCGGTAAGAAACTGTGGAAGAAAAGCGAAGGTCAAGCAGTCTCAGCTCGAGGTGCATCAGGAGGCCTAGGCACTATTTGGAATGCTAACAAGTTCTCAAGGATCAAAGAAGTTACCAACACCCATTAGTTGTTCTCAAAACTGCAGCACGTGGATACAGACGTGACTCTCTGCCTCTTTAACGTGTATGCTCCTGTCAGCGTAGGAGAGAAAAAGATATGCTGGGACTCCATCAGAAGTCTGGTAGATTCAAAAGATTTGGCAAATATCATCATTGCAGGGGATCTGAATCTCACCTTATCATTGGCAGAAAAGCGTGGAGGAAGCATAGTAAGGGATCCGGCGCGGGAATGGGTCGAGGATCTGCTCCAGGATTGGGACATGATAGACATCAAGCCTTCTTCGGGTAAGTACACTTGGTCCAACAAAAGACTCAGTCCGGGTCATATTGCTGCAAGGTTAGACAGATTCCTTGTTCATAGTTCTTTTCTTCTTCTTGGTCTAGAGTCTAGAATGCACATTCTTCCTTGTAGTGTTTCCGATCATCGACCCATAAAACTTGATCTGCTGGCCCATTTGAATCAAGGCCCCATCCCTTCTAAATTCAGTCCTCATTGGGTCAAGGAACAGTCTTTCTTGCACCTAATAAAAGAAAGCTGGAAGCATCCAGTCAAAGGCTCTGCCTTCTTTGTTTGGGAGGAGAAACTTAGGAGAGTTAAAGCTGCACTTAAAACTTGGGTAAGAACTTTACCTAATCCTGCAGTGGAAAGAAAAAAGATTCAAGAATGCCTTGATAAGCATCATCTGGTTTCGGAAAATGTAGAGATCACAAAAGAAATTCTAGACAAGGAGGCTGACCTTCAGCATAAGCTCCTTAAGGCTAGCTTGGCAGAGGAAGAGTACTGGAGAATGAAATCTCGTAGTCTCTGGCTTCAGGCGGGAGATAGAAATTCATCCTTCTTCCATAAGCAAGCCCAAGCTCGTAAATGCCTCAACTCCATCTCAGAAATCAAGGTAGAGACCACCAAGCATAGAGATATCCGAAGCATAAAAAATGCTGCTTTCATTCACTTCAAAAATCTCTATTGCGAAGAGGAGGCCTTGGGACATTTCTCAAATCTAGTGAATGAGGTGCCCTCCCTGATTACAGCCAGAAAGAATCAATTCTTGGAAGCAGAGATCTCTAACAATGAAATAAAAAACACCCTCTTCGCAATGGAACCGGATAAGGCTCTGGGCCCTGACGGTTTTACTGCCAGATTCCTGCAGACCTGTTGGCAGATTGTGGAAAAAGATTTATGCAGAATGGTACGGAAGTCTCAAGAGTGTCAGAAAATTAGGGGAAGCACCAATTCGGCTTTCCTTGCCCTCATCCCCAAGGAGAAAGGCGCCAACACCTTCAGCAGGTTTCGTCCTATCTCCCTTTGTAATATTGGCTACAAGCTGATCACAAAAGTGATTGCAAATAGATTAAAAACCGTCCTTCCAGACATTATTCCAGAGAATTAGGGAGGTTTTATTCAGGGAAGACAGATTGTGGATAACTTTACCCTGGTCCAAGAGGTGATTCACTCAAGTTTGGTTCGCAAAGAGAAAGGAATGGTTGTCAAGTTAGATCTTGAAAATGCCTTTGACAGAGTGAGACATAGATTCCTGATAGATGTCCTGCGCAAATTTGGGTTTGGCCCCAAATTTATCAACTGGATTAAGGCTCGTATCAGTGAGCCTTGGATTGCCCCATTGGTGAATGGGAGGGCCACTAATTTCTTCAAAGCTTCTCGAGGACTGAGGCAAGGGTGTCCTCTATCCCCTCTGCTCTTTGTCCTTCAAGCCTCCGTCTTTAGCTTCCTTTTGAATAAAAAGCAGCAAGATCAAGAAATAATGGGTCTGAACATTGCGAGAGGAGTTAAAAATATTAATCATGCGTTATTCGCGGATGATTCCCTCTTGCTGGGTGCTGCCTCTGTGCCCTCAGCTAAAAGATTCAAAGAGGTGGTTGATGAATATTGTGAAGACTCAGGAAGCAGCCTCAATAAAGGTAAATGCCATATCTACTGCTGGAATACCCCTACCAGCACACTTCATGCCATCTCCAGTTGCTTCGGATTCGCTGCCTCCTCGTCATGGACATCCTTCAAGTATTTGGGTCTCCCTATCTTCCTAAAATGTGCTGTCAGCAAGGACTGGTTACCCCTGCTGGAAAAGTTTAAATCTAAGATACATTCATGGGGATTCGACTGGCTCAATCTGGCAGGCAAGACAGTGCTTATAAAAGCAGTCTTAAACAGCCTTCCCATTTACCAGTTTGCTATTATGCTGGCTCCAGTTGGAATTATGAAGAAAATGGAGGATCACATAAGAAAATTCTTTTGGAAAGGCGGGAAAGCAAACGAGAAGAAAATCCCTTTAATAAGCTGGGACAAAATCTCCATGCCTAGAATGGAAGGCGGATTGAACTTCAAGAGTATTAGCACACAAAATATTGCGTTGGGTGCAAAATTGCTATGGAAGATAATTGCCCCAAATCCGGGTTGGGCTCAGCTAGCCTTGTGGAAAAAAATACTTCAGTGGGCAGAGAAAACGTTGCCTGGACAATCCTATAGCAAACTCTGGCTCGATGATTCATAAACTCTGTGCAAAATCTTCCTCCTTAATTTGCCAGCATGCACATTGGATTCCTGGAAATGGCAAGCGCATTAGAATCTGGGAGGATCGTATTATGGGATGCGAACCTCTGGCTGAGGATCGTTCCCTGGCTTTGTTGAAAAATTGGATGTCCAGAGCAGGCTTCAAAACACTGTGGGATATTTCTCATTGGGAGAATGGAGATTGGCATAGTTGGATAAAGATCGAGGTGCCCCAAAACCTGTCCAATGAGTACGCAACCCTCCTAGCATTCTTAAATGGAAAGGCTCCTTTGAACAGCAGGAAACTGGATACCCGTGGCTGGGGGTCGACCCCTGGGCGTTATACAGTCTCGCAGGGGTACTGGCAGATCTTATCGCATCCTCACGTTCCACCTGATCCGAAACCATGGAAAGGGATTTGGTCCCAGCCTTCGATACCTAAAATCGACTCTTTCTGCTGGCTTCTATGTCATCAGAGAATCTTGACTGATGATAGACTACAGAAAAGAGGCTATCTTGGCCCCTCTCGATGCTCGCTGTGTGGAGAAAATGCAGAAACTGCTGCACACCTGATGCTCAATTGTAAATTTGTTGCAGATATTTGGAAAGAGGCCTTAGGCCCATGGAGTACTGATTTCGACCTCCCTAATTGCATTTCAGATTTTTTTTCGAATTGGATGCTTTCGTATCCTGGAGGCTCTCCTCAGAACGTTCATATCAAAGCTGCCTGGCGCATTCTTCCTAAAGTAATTTGTTGGCAAACTTGGCTGGAAAGAAATCAAAGGATTTTCAGAGATAAGAAGAGCGACCACAAGATAGTCTGGGTTAAAGTAAAAAGTCAGTTAAAAGATTGTGTTGGAGAACAGCTTGACGGGGCAGACCTGAGAGATCAAGATGCTGCTTGGAGCGCTATCCTCGACCTCCACTTCATTGAAATAGCCAGGCCTCCCGCTTCTCTAGAAGACTGGCAAATTCGACTTAATGCATCAGAATTCTTGGACTTTTGCACAAACCAGGCGCATAACATCCTTTTCTTTGACGGGGCAGCTAAAGGTAATCCGGGCAGATCAGGAGCAGGAGGAGTTGTTAAAAATGCTGATGGCAGTACTGAGCTTAGATATGCCTGGGGAGTGGGCTTCAACACCAGCATCCAAGCTGAAGCTCTGGCCCTTCTCCAAGGTCTCAAGCAACTTAAATTTCTCGGTATCAATGATGCAATAGTGTTGGGTGACTGTCAGTCTATCATAAAATCCATTGTAGACATTTCTTCTCCTTCAGACTTAAGACTGTCCAGACTGATAAACAGAATAAGAATCCTGTCGAAATCCTTTCAGAGCTTGAAATTCTATCATGTCAAGAGAGATAACAACAAAGATGCTGACACTGAAGCTAATAAAGCTGTCCTCCTCCCCCTCGGAGTCCTCCTCAGAGATGGAGAAGAAGGCTGGGACCCCATCCCTTAACTGTCTGGTTAATATGTTTTACTGTCTTTTATTGGAGCAGTTTGTTTGCATTTTCAAATTGGGGAAGATAGAGGTGATTGCTCAAATAATAGTACGTAAAAATCTCTGGTGTAGCAAGGAAAAAGCCATTTTGGTCCTGGTCAGGGAGAATTCTGGGCATTGCCCAGCATTATGTAAGCAGATTTGAGGCATTTAGGCCAGAAATTAATATATCATTCTATCTGTTTCTGTTATAAAAAAAAAAAAAAACAAAACATCAGTTGCTGCAGTAGGATTTGGGTAACCAAATTTTCACAGGAGTCTTGTTACTTACGTAGTTATTTAATTTTTATTTGATTCTTTTTTCATTTTTCAATATTTTTTGATGTAACTAGACAACATCTACCCCATACTAGGCATTGATATATAGAGAGAGAGATGTCGAGGGGTTATCTCAACAAGTTGTCGCCAATATTGTTAGACATTTGGCTAATTTCGTGCAAACAAATGTCTAGTTCAGGTACCTTAGATGAGATGCTCTAATCTACACTGACAAGTTTACTAGGGATACTATCCATGAAGACGGAGAAGCATTCCTTACATTTCCCAGCAAGATTTTCCCTGAAAATATATATATATGAGAAAACTCCACCAGATTAGGCATAATAGCGCCCCAATCTTCACTTCAGTGTGTTTGTGTATATTTTCCTGAGGAAGGAATCTTATCTCAGCATCACATACTTGAGCAAAGAATGGGGGGCTGTATATGTTTCTTCACAGAAAACTGAGTTCTACACTTAAGCGAAGAAGTGTTGTATATATTTCTTCACACATTTGAGCGAATAATGAAATGTTGTGTATATTTCCTCGCACAATTAGGTGAAGAATGGATAACTATAAACATAAATAATCTTATCTCACTCTCACACATTCAAATAATAAATAGGGTGACAATACCATGTCAAAGCTTGTAAAAATCTCTCGCCTCTTTCCTCAAATTTCAAGATGGAAGGCAAATCAACAACCAAATGGATAAGTCATCCAAAAGAACTCAATTAAATAAGCAGACCGAGGACCTAACCATTGGGACTAAACTAATTTATATAGAAAGATACTAAGCGTATTCCTTATATAGAGAGAGTCCCAAAAACATTATTATAATGTATATCCCCTTAATCATATTTTTTATTTGTCGAATAGATTATGATTCATTTACCCCACTCCTTACTTTGAAAGAAGCAAATAAAAACCTTGTGTGGACAAAGCACAGCCTTGCCGACAGAGAATTAAAGGGCCAAATCGTACAGTTATATTCAATTAGAACCCAATTAGAAGCCTATAACAGAAATATGGGTGTAATGAAAATGCATACAGGAGTTGGAGCTGCAACTGCAGGAGGAGCTTCTTCTTCCACTCCTTTTTCTTTTTCTTCTTCTATATTGTCAGGTGTTGCTTCTATATTGTCAGGTGAAGCAACAGCTACTGCGACTGATGGTTTGAGGGGGGGCCTAGGAAGGGGAGGGTATTTGGTGGGGCCTTTCCTGTTCTTGTCGTAGGGCTGGTGCTTCTTCGGCCTCGATTTAACATGGTGAGCGGTCGCCTTCTTCCGTGGACGAGAAGAACATTCAGTAATCAGTGAAATTCTGGGATGTTGTGGGGCTTTCGGAATGGAGATGGAGACAGTGCGTATTGGGGTTATCATGGGTTTTCTACCCCAGATTCTGGAGCCAAAGAACGAGGGCCTGTTAGAGATTGCTCCTACGGCTGATAACATCGTCGCCATGACTGGATAAGAAGATAATGAAAACTAACACTACCCTGCATCCATAAGCATTTCAAGATGTCTAGTGTTCAATTTGCATTTGTGTTTAGTGCCTTATATAAGACGTGAATTCCTAACATTCACATTAAAAGTTACGCTAATTGTAGTTAAGTTAGAAAAGTGTTTTCATTTAGTCGTATAAACCAACTTTACGCTTAGTTCTCTTTTGTCAAATAATGAAATTGTTTTCATTTAGTCGTATAAATCAACTTTACGCTTAGTTCTCTTTTGTCAAATTATGAAATTGGGTGATTAATAAAATAATTATTTGTAAATTAAAGATCCCTTAGGTGTAAATTAACTAGTTTGGCTGGGGTTTAGTTTTGAAGTTAATTAATTAGTTTGGTTGGGGTGTAGTCTTTGAAGTTAAAATTTTACGGAAGGGGTCGGATTAAATGTGGAGGTTACATTGGATGTTATATTGTTTCAATACTTGTGGAGTTTATAATGTTTCAATGATATTTATTTAACTAAGTCTTGTGTAATTTTGGTGATAACAATATATATTTGGGCAAATCATTCTTCCATCTAAACTTTAGGGTTGCTAGTTCAATCTAATATTTAAAAAACAAAAACAAACAAACAAACAAACTTGTAAACTAAGTTAAAGACAATTTGAAATGAGTTAATTAGTAAAATTTGTGAGATTGAAAATAAATAAATTTTATTGTTAATAAGTTCTATATAACTTTATTTATTTTTAGCAAAGACGGGTAGGAGGCGAAGGGATTGCAAAAAGGTTGGATCGCTTGCTATTGGCCGAAACCATGCTCTCTTCCATTAGTAAATACAGATCCTGGACTGTCTTTGATAGTATTTCTAATCACATGCATATTTTTCTGGAGCTTGACTTTCAGATTTCAAAAACCTCCTATCCCTTCAAATTTAATCACTCATGGCTCAAGGATTTGTCTTTCAATAATATTTCAACCTCTATAATAGTCAAGGGAGAGGCGCTTGGAAGCTAGGCAATGTGCAATCAAAATACATATTTAGTTGTCGACCATCTGCCAAGCAGTCTCGGCTTACCTTTGAGTGCTTGGATTCTCGTAGTTTGGAATCATGTAGTTTGCTAGTTCAGGTTTGTATCTTGGTCAAGGTTTGGTGGTGTTGTGGGGTCGTTCTTTATCTTTGGGTGGGCTTTGTCAACATGGTGTTTTTACTTTTCCTTCCATTGTGAGTTTCGATTGTTGAGCAGATTCTCGGGGTGCTCCCCTTGTCTTTCTTGATTTCCTCTCTCACTGCGAGGGTTTCCTGGTCGATTTTATCCCCTTTCCAAACTCCTAATCATGTCCTTGTTTCTGTCTTTTCTAGTGATGGTCAGTGGGTGCCATCCTTTTGTTCCCTTTGTTCCTTCTTGTCTTTTTCTTTGTATATGATATCAGACAACCCTAACTCTCTTGATTACAATGTTTGTGGGGAACCGGATGAGGCTCTGCTTGTTTTCCGCACTTCCTTGGAGTTTCGTTCAAAGCGAGCCCTTTCATCCATTGTTCACTCCCCTTCAATAGCACAGTCCTACAGTCCCTTAAGTCCTTTGGTTCACCCCCCCTCCTTGTCTCCCTAGTGTCGACCTAGTCCATGTCAACGTGTCAGATGCTTGGAGATATTAACTCACCTGCCTCAGATATGGCATTCCATTGACCTAACTCTTCGTTGAAGGTCCCAACTTCTTCTCGGAATGTTGCGATGTAACAACCCCGGGTTTAATTCATGTAATATAGGATAATAAATGCAAAATAAGACCAAGGTCACGAGACACGTATTCCAAGTTGAATGTTGGGAAAAACACTATAGTGGGCATCACTTTTGGTTTATTTATGGCTAAGGAAATTGACAAAGGCATTGGGAAAGGAAAAGAGACAATAAATGACATTTTAATTATGAAAATAAGAAAAATATGAGAAAATGGAGGTGAAGAGACACGTATTTGCATGCTAAGGAAATTAGAAGAAAATTGAAAGAAAATGAAGAAAATAAAGACCTCAATAATAAAAAGACATAAGAGAACCAGTTCACAGCTTTTATCAATTTTAGCTTGGATCAAGTGTGAGAGAGGGAGAGAGCTCCAATAGGAGAAAGCAAGCAAGGAAGGAAAATGAAAGTGAAGGAAAGCAAGAATAAGGTTGGATCAACAGCTTTAGCAGGAAGATTTTTCAGATAATAGGTTGCATGTGTGATTTCCTGGCTGAGGTGTGAATGCATGGTACATGCATTTGTTTGTTTGGTTCATTTTTTGTCATTGGCAGGGGTTTTTCATGGCTTGACAATGGTTTTAGCCTTGCCTTGCCATTTCCTGGATACCCATGGTGTGATAGGATTCATTTCTTGGTTGAGCTCTGGATTGTCGGAAGGTTTTGGAACCAGGTGGAGGTGGTCTCAGTAAAAGTCCCCCAAGGGTTGGGGGTGGAGATGGTTTTCTTTAGGAATCCCTCGACAGGTGGGTGGAGACAGGAAAATTCCGCAAGGTATGGTGAAGAAAGTCTTAGGCATCCAAGCTTGGTTTGGTTTTGTGATCTCGGAACCGGTTTAGGTAAGATTACGGTAGTTTGAGGGTGGAGGTGGTTTAACTTTTGGATTCCCTTGGTCGATTATATCTTGGTTTATCCCATGAGATCCCACATTCATGCTTAGAATATGGCACAAGGTTGATTCGCTGAAAGAATGATTTGGTTTTGATTTGGTTCGGCCCAATCTATGGTCGAGTGGTACGTGGAAGTCCCTAAATTGGTTGGATTTTGCATAAGTTAATAAGATTTATTTTCTTATTGTGATTTATGAGCTCTTGTACTTTTTATTATGTTTCTTTGATGGTTGTTTATTCATGATTAATATTATGATTATATGTTGATTATAAGCATGGTTCTATGATGTGCTCTAGCTATGGATCTTATCCATGATTTAATAAGTAATTGAATGATTGATGAATGCACAAGTGCTGAAGTGTTGTTACCTTTCTTAGAGGGCATTAGACCTTCAAAGTGATTTTCATATGAAGTTCAGAGATTTATACTCATATATGCATTCATGACTTGTAGCTTACATGTTTACCATATGTTTGACGAAATGTCTACCATGTTCTAGGCAGTCTAGGTCAAGTTCTTGATTCAATTTTGAAGGTCTAGCATTGTCATCATGTAAAATATGATTATGGAAAGTTACAGGAAGCTCTAGGCAATGGTCTAGAGGCTAGCCTGGAAAAGTGCTCATATCTTGGAACCGTTGGCATAGAACAGGGGAAATTAGGTCATAACCACATGGAGGCAGGCCTATGCATGTAGTTGGAGGCCTATAATCGCACTCTTTCCTTGTTGTGTGTGTGGTTGGGGTGTTAGGTCAATGGAAAAGGAGTATAGCTTAGAGATGTATCACTTGGGGTGGTTTGCATTCTTCCGAGGGGTGTCAGTAAATTTTTCGGTTTGTCGGCCCCACTTCCATAACTAGAACTTGGAGGTCGGATCATGTCATAGTAGCACTATGCTTCAATTTACCTTGAGGGTTTTTGAAAGCAGGTAAATGTGGGGAGGGGTGGTTACATGTGCCTTGCAATATGGCTTTTCTAGGAGCTCGCCCTTGCTTTTCGATCCTTGAGGAGGGTGTTCCCTAGGTAGTAGGTCAGAAGTCCTTGGGTTGATCGGTTCCTGCAAGGACAGAGGTGGTAGAAGGTGGTAAAGGGTTTGAGGCTTCAAAATCTCCAGTTAGAAAAAATATTTCCCAATCGGAGCCATCCCCCCTACTTGAGCCTCTCAAAACTTTGTCTCCTTCTTCAACTTGCTCAAGTCTACGTGGTGAGGTGGCTAGATATCATCGGCGCCAGAAAGCTCTCAAAGTAGGTGAGAACAAACTTTCGTTGTCACTCGGGGTGGATGTAAAACTGAACAGGGTTTCGAGCCTTCTGCAGTGGAAGTTGGTTGGCAGGATGTTATATATTTCCTTCTCCAAAGACAATATTTATTAATGGGTAGAGTCGGCTTGGAAACCCATTCTTAGGTACGCTCCTAAGATTAGTCTTCTAGCAAATTATTGGCTTGTGTTCCACTTCTTACGGGAGGAAGACTTGCTCAAGGTTTTGGGAAAGTCATTTGTGTTTGGCAGATGCTTTCTTTGGACCCAAAGATGGCACACTAGCTTTAACCCTTCCAGTGAGAAACCTCAGCTAAAATAATTATGGGTTAAACTGCCAGGTTTTCCGCTCGAGCTGTGGTAAAGGAATATATTTATCAGTAGAGCAAACACTTTGGGGAAATTCATTTTCTTCAACAAGAAATCTTTGGTGGAGTTTGATAAAAGGGTTTCTTGGATTCTTGTGGAGATGGACACTGAGGAGAGGCTCCCTAATGAATTGGTTATTTCTTGCGGCTATCATTTTTATGTTCTAACCCTGGACTACTGGAAAGTCCCCTTTCGGCGTCTTAGTTGTCACCATATTGGCCATTTGAATAAGGATTGTTGGAGGCCACACAGGGGTCATGTTTCTAAAGCCAAAGGCAATAATTCCTTGGAACCAACGGATTACTTATCTTCCTATGTTGGTCAGTCGGGCTTGGAGCAAAATGAAGGGGCCCCACTTGGGACCACTGAAAAATCATCCTCAGTTCCTTTCCACTCAAATATTTCTAGGTCTGTTAAATTCAATTCGGGTGGTTTGACTCCTTCCTTATTGCAACTAGATCCAACAGAGGTGTTGTTGAACTCAAAATCTTATTCTAGCGATTCTTAGTAGGAATTGATCTCTCTGAATGCTTTTTCCCTTTAGGTAGCCCCCTTACAAGATTCTTTAATTTTGGTTTTATCTCTACAAGATGTGCTTATGCTGGATTATCTTTAGATTTCCTCTGCTTCCTCTAGTTGTTTAACCTCTTCGAATGTTTGTTTTTTAAAGAATTGCCCTTCTCTCTTAGGGCTCAATCCTCATATCAATGGTTTTGCAACTCCTTTTCATGAGCAGGATTTTCATCCTATGGTATCCCAACCCCCTCTTCTGCATCCCCTTCCCCTTCAATCTTGTCCCTCCCTTGCTTCAGTGGTAACCCCTCCCTCTCCCATCTCTTCCTATGGGGACTAGTATCATAATATAGGTACTTTGGATATAAATTTCTTTCCTCCCCTGATCCCTTTGACAACCTTGTCATTTTCTTGTGTCTTTGATCCCTCCTTTGGCATCTCTACGACCTCCCACCCGTCATATAATGGTGTCCTGAAGGCCTTCCCCTTGTAGAATCCTAATTCCTCCTCCATGACCTCATCCTTAGTGTACATACTAGTCTTTTATGATGCAAACATTACTATCAGAGAAAAAAAAATACAAACAGTCTATGGCTAGGGATGGTTCCTTGTCGCCGATCTCCCCCTTGGTTGCCTCCTCTTCTCGGGCCCTTAGAGCACACAAGCCCTCATGTGGGGGTCAGAAATGATTTTTCTCTCTCTAAACATGAGGGGGGTAGAGGATCCTCCAAATATATTTCCCTTAAGAGACTAATAGAATCATATCATCCCTTTGTGATGTTGTTTCAGGAATCCATGTTGTATGGAGCTAAAGTCATGGATTTATTTTTGAAAAATTGTCCTGGGTGGTGTGTATGTGCATCAAATGTAGATGGTCAATTTGGGGGCCTAGTGACTATCTAGGATCCTTCGCAAGCTTCTCTTATTAATTTTCAGTAAAAGGTGGGCATCATTTTGGAAGGAAATTTGAGGGCTTTCTCTAGTCTAGTGACTTGCAAATGTTTATGGTCCATATGAAGATAACTTAGACTTATGGGAATATTTCCATAAAAGTGGCCTCCTCGGCTATGAAAAATTAACCCTGGTCTAAGATATCAATCTAACCTTATCATACAATGAGGTTTGGGGTAGTAGACCTAGGATGGATCCATTATCCTCTCATTTCACAAACCTATTCCAAATTGTGAATCTCAAGGAAAATTTTAAGGATGGACATTTATCTTAAAGTTTAGAAACCTTGGCGAATCTTAGTAGTCCCCAATATGTAAATTGTAAATCTTTTGATGTTATTTTTGTAAAAATATTTAGTTTTATAATCATTTTATATTAGTATATATAAAATTTTGGTGATTTTTGGGGTCAAATAATTTTATACTATAAAATTTGGGCAAATCAATTTTAAAAAAAAATGGAAATTGGCGAATCTTTTTTTTGGAAAAAGCATGGAAAATTAGCCCACCTGCGAATATTAGCCCCTAAATTTTCCATGAATCTGATTGATATATATCCTACTTCTATTTTCCCTACATGGAGAAATGGTTGGGTATGAGGCGAAGGGATTGCAAAAAGGTTGGATCGCTTCCTATTGGCTGAAAATCTGCTCTCTTCCATTAGTAAATATAGATCCTGGACTGTCTCTGATAGAATTTCTAATCACATGACTATTTTTCTAGAGATTGACTTTTATATTTCAAAAACCTCCTATCCCTTCAAATTTAATCACTCACGACTCAAGGATTTTTCTTTCAATAATATTGTCAGAGGTTGTTGGACTAAGTTAGAAGTACCAATTTTTTCTTCTGATATGGACTCCCTCTCCTATAAGTTAAACTCGTTGAGGAATATAGTGATTAGATGGGAGAAGGAAAGGAAGAACTCTGAATGTTGAACTTGCTGCCATCAAACATGAATATAATTTTTTCAGTCAATATTTCTTTATAAACACGTTCCCAGCAGAAGTCAAAAGTCACCTATGTAATCTCCAGTCGAGGAAACTTCACATTTGAAAGCTTAACGAGGAGTCCTATAGAATCAAGATTAGGAAAAATTGGATTTCCCATGGGGATGGCAACTTGAAATTTTTCCATAAGCATGCCTCTCATAGGAAAGTGATTAAGGTTAGTTGGGAACTGAAGCGGACTGATGAAAATATGATAACAACTCAAGAAGACCTAAAAAGGGCAATTGTTTCTCACTTTTCGTATCTTTTCAAGCAACCTTCTGTTAATAATCTTTTGGACCAATTACAGGTCATAAATTAGTTCCCACGATTTTTCTCTAAGGAGGAGGCTGCCCATATTGGTAGATATGTCTCTTTGAGGGAAGTTGAAAACTATTTAAAAATTTGTGCTAAAGAAAAAGGTCTTAGACCAGATGGTTTCTTAGCTAGATTTTTTATACACTTCTTTAACCTTCTTAAAGAAGTTATTTTAAAGTTTGTTGAGGAATCAAGGGTCAAAAGCAGAGTCAGTAAAGTAGTGAATGCCAGCTACATTACTTTGGTCCCTAAGTCATCCAAAGCTCAATATTTTGATCAATTTCGTCCCATCTCACTTTGTAATATGGTTTACAAGATCAATGCCAAAACTATTGCTAATAGGCTGAAGGAGAAGCTCACTAAGAAAATCTCGAAGGAAAAATTTGGATTCCTCTCAAGAAGGAATATTCATGAGGAAATTGTCATAGCTTAGGAATGTTTTCATTCCATAAAAAAAAATATCAGGGCCCTAATTTTCAAATTGGATTTGGCGAAAGCCTATGACAAGGTTAATTGGGATGATCTTAGGATGCTTCTGATTCATATGGGCCTAGGACCTTCGATCACCAATTGGATCATGGCTTGTGTTTCCTCGGAAAACTTTGCAACACTAATTAATGGCTCCTCTTCTAGGTTCTATCATAGTTGTACAGGTCTTCGACATGGTTGGCCCCTATCTCCTATGCTCTTTCTTTTGGTTATTGAAGGCCTTAATCGTCTTATTCTCCATGAAAAAAGGGTTCGAAAGATCAATGGTATCCATATTTCTACTGCTCAAATCATCAAACATCTTCTTTTTGCTGACGACGTGCTTATTTTGGGAGATGGCTAAATGGAGGAATGGTCTCCTTACAAAAAATTCATCTCCTCCTTCTGTAAGGAAACAAGAATGGAATTCAACCTCGATAAATCTAGTTTCTTCCAACATGGTATTGATGCCCCGGTCCTAGAGATGATCAAGGCATTTTGGCCCTGCAAAGCGAAGGATTTTGACAAAGGGTTTAAATATTTAGACTTTTGGCTAAAGCCAAATAACTATAGGAAGGAGGACTGGGCATGGCTGGTCAAGAAGGTGGAAAAAAAAAATTGGTATTGGTGTTATCGGTGGTTATCCCTTGGAGGTTGTTTGGTGCTTGTTAAATCAGTTCTCGAAAGAATCATTGTATATTGGTTGAGTCTGGTAAGAGTTTCTTCATTTATTCTCAATAAAATTGAACAAAGAATGTTTCATTTCTTATGGTCAGGAAGGGTCGAGAAGGACAAGATCCATCTATCCAGTTGGGATTCTCTTTCCAGAACAAAAATCTTGGGGGGGAGGGGACTAAAAAACCTCTCTTGGTTTGGGAAATATTTAACCTTGAAAACCTTTGGGGAGCTTTGTTTAGGAAAGGATTGTGGAGTCAAGTGATCAAGGATAAATATATAAAAAAATATTCCTTGATTGACTGGATCTGAAACCCTGCCTTTGCTTCTGGATCCTTCTCTAGCTCCGCAGTTTGGAGGGGCCTTATGTCCTCTTTCTCTTTGATTTTTAAATGGTTGATTTGGAAGGTTGGTAGTGGACACCAAATTCACCTGGGTAAAGACCTTTTCCTAGGTGGTTCTCCTTGTTGTTTTCTCTCTGAACCTCTGATTAATATTCTCATTTCAGAAGGCCTTTATATGCTTGCCCAAGCCTTTAGTTCCGTTCCTTTTGACATTTCCGGGGGTCAGTGGCTTATATCCTCCGATATTCATTTGTAAAGGCCTATTGCTATTGATTGGGAAAGATTCATCTATAATATGTATCAAAATGGATTTCATCTCTCAAATGAGGATGATAATTTAATCTAGTCCTGGGATAACGCATCTAGAAGAGTAGAAGCCAAATAAACTTATATGTCCATATCATCTTCTCTATGCATTGTGGTTCCTCAATGGTGTCCACCTATAACATGGAAATGGAATCTCCCCTCTAAACTTAAAACATTCACTTGGTTGGTTCTAAGAATTTTTTTTTTGACATGGGACAATCTGCATAAAGGGGTTTCCAGGATCCCAACTCTTGTTTCTTATGTCGATCTAAGAAGGAGAGTATATCACATATGTTTCTCAACTATGAGGTCACAATGGAACTCTAGTCAAATTTTCTATCTACAACAGGTCTCAATGTTCCAGTGCCCTTTAGTTCCTTTGAAGAATGTCGTCTTTACTGGCACAATACTATGAAAAGAGTTCATACTATGCCTATATTCATAGCATGGAGCCTGTGGGGATTAAGAAACAAGGAGATCTTTGAAAATATCACTCCAAACTTGATGTAGGTGACTTCCAAAGTGGTGGCTTCCTTAAGAGAATTTCCTCTTATAAGAAAAGTGGTTCAAATAAGAAGGTTTGTCCTTCTTACTGCAAATGTGGATTTTCCCTTAGATTTTTTCAATGGTGCTTCCCAATGTGGTGTGTGGGGGGGAGGCTTCATCATTTTAATCTTTCAAAATCATGTTCTAAAAGAAAGTCTTGGTCTTGGTCAAGGCACCAATACAAAAGTTGAGCTCTTAGTGGTCCGGGCTCTCCTATTTTTGGAAAATTCATTAAGCATTTACAAGCTCACAATCAGGGGAGACTCTAAAGTCATTGTTGACTAGTTGTGCAAGAAATCTGATTTACAAGTTTTAAATTTAAGTTACTAGAAGTCAAAGATTAAGAATTTATTGTTGGAGTTTCAATACTTGTCTTTTTTTCACATCTACAGGGAATTCAACCAAAAGGTTGATATTCTTTCTTAAAAAGGTCTTCATATTCAGAATGGATTGGTCTTTCTTGAAGAATGGATCAGAGGAGAATGCCACTTCTCTGCCCTTTATCAAATTTTTTGATCTTCCGCCTGCCTTTGCTAAATATCAATTTGTACAACTTTTTTTTTTCCCCCCCAGCCAAACATTAGTATCTATGTACGATTCTTATATGGAAAATGGTTTCTAGTAGGTTTATTTAGTTTTGTCCCTATGTTATTTTGTGTTGCTTCGTCTTCAGAATAGGCTAGAAGCCTTTATGGAATGTATATGTTTGAATATCATGTTTGTCATTATTATGTCCTTTTCAGTGGCTTCCAAAACACTCTCGAGTCCAATCATTTTGTTGGATCTTTGGTTGTTCCATGATTTTGTAATTATCTTTAATTCTAATGAATATCAAGATATTGTTGCACTTTCTGTGAAAAAAAACTAAGTATACTATGGCACTCTCCCAAGGGCATCCAAACTCAACCACCTTTTGCACAATCCAAATGACAACATAACTCATTTGGACAAATCATTCTTTTACTCAAAATTAAAGCTAAGCTGGGTATAAATTCAACATGGTATTTAAAAAGACTTAAAAACAAAGTTAAAAAGTCTTGAGATAAGTTAATTTATAAAATTTGTGATAAATTGGAAATTAAAAATAATGCTATTTATTTTTAATAATTTTTAAGTAAAGAAAAGTTAAAAACATTATACAATTTAGTATTAAAGAGATTACATTATCTATTCTATTTGTACTTATATAAATTTAGAGAGAGAAAGAGACACTACAACATAAATTTATATCTTGGAATTTTTAAAATAATAGAAATTTTCTTTTTATTTATGTGTCATGAAATGTTAGACGATTTAAATGTTTTAGGCCGTTAGATCCACAAGTAAATAGTTATATATATGTTTTTTATAATATTAGTTTTTTTTAATAAGTATTTAGGTTTTAGGGACTTTTAAGTTAAAATGTTGTTATTAAAAAATTCTTAGATTTAAATAAAATTTATATCATAAAATTAAACTCCACACTTCCTGTGTAAAATAAAAATAATAATAAAATATAAAAACAACCCATGGTATTCATGTGGAATATTGTTTATTTAAAGGTTGAGATTAAGATGGCCTAGATAAATCTTAACTCTGGATCTACCAAGAGCCAAGAAGGATCAAATGTCTTGATATGCAAACCTCTTTTAAAGTGAAAAGAGAATTGATCCCTCTCATAAATAATATAGATCTAAAAGTACATGGTTTTTTTGTTATATATTGTTTATGTTACCACTGTTTTATTATTCATAGGGTAGTATTTCTTAATATATAGAAAATTAAATTAATACTGAAAACTTTTAAAATGTGTGATTTTTATAAATTTCCAAATTATTTGAGAGGACATGATTTATCTTGAGCAATAATGATGAATGCTCATAATTCTCATTTCTTAAATAACAGTAGTGATTTTTTTTAATTTCCAAATTATTTCAGAGGACATGATTTATGTTGAGAAATAATGATGAATGCTCATAATTCTCATTTCTTAAATAACACTAAATTTAGCTTTAATTACTTAATTGTAATAGTTTGTAACTACATGCATACTCTTTCACATTTTTTTTTGTTAATGAATATCAATTTTCTTTTGTTAAAAAACTATGTATGTATCTTTAATTACATAACTTTAGCTAAAAAATCTTAAATGTTTTTTACTTTATAATCATAAAAAAAAATTCATATTATATGATGTCAAACTTACTCAACTTTTTAGTCTGGAATTTTAAACAAATTTTTTCACTACATAATTTTCATAAACAAAACAGACAATGAGAAAGTCAATATTGTGGTATAATCATTGATTTTTGAATCATTGTGACAAACAAAACATCACATTAGCTCACAGAATATATCTAATGGTATAAGGATATGAGATGATAACAAAGTTTTGAATCATGATAACTAGGTGACAACCAAAACTAAGTTGTAGCCACAAGCAAAAAATTACAACAAATCACAGAATATATCCAAGGTTGCAATGAACCTCATACATAGTGATGGATCTCATGGGAATTTTAGTGCACACAGAACACCACCCTAAAAATTCTATACTCTTGATCAATTTAGAATAACCTAAGATGTCTAGATTGGATGCCAAGGTGGGGTGGTACGGTAATCGAGGATGCTTCTTAAAGGGTAAGGGAATCTAGATACTCCATCCTTCCACCAAAGCTATAAAAAGTGAGACTTGTAGACTATATTTTTTAAAAATTGACACTGTGTGATTAAGAATAAGTTACAAACATAAGTAATTTTAAACGAATATTGTCAAATGTGTTGTACTATTTTTATTTAAAATAGTAATTTGTATTTGTATTTTTTTAAATGAATATTGTTAAATGTGTAATTGAGTAAAATGAATTAAATTGATATTCTAAATTTTAAGATATTTATTTAAAAATTCAAAGTATGGTGAGTTTTGTTTTATTAAGCTTTACTCTAGATGTGGAGATAATCAATCTATCTCAAGTCCCAAACAATTTTATTCTTTCTCTTCTTATTCTAGCTTGCACCTTGACACTCCTCCTCTCCTCCTCCTTGCACAAATTTAAACCATAGGCACAAGGTAGTTGTTGCATATAGGAACATTTAGATATTATAAGAAAAATGTGATACTTTATTGTAATTTTCTCTACAAATGTGATGGCAAGTGTGCCCTAAATGTTGACAATTTCATGGTTAATGTAGTATAAGCTACATGCAAATTTACAGTATTGTATACAAGATCAAGAAAGCTATGCCCAATATCCAACACCATAGAGCAAGGCATGTTCACCAATTCAACAGTTGCTTCCAAATCTCTCTCAGTGCTAGAGTTGTTTTTTCAATAAACTTGTTTTTACTGCTCATGCACTGATGAAAGCCATAGTTGTTGCATATAGGAGAATTTAGCGCTAATAAGAAAAGTGTGATACTGTGTTATAATTTTCGCTACAAATGTGTTGGAGTTGTTTTCTCAATAAACTTGTTTTTACTGCTCTTAACTAATGAAATCCATAGTTGTTTCATATAGGAGCATTTAGCTCTGATAAGAAAAGTGTGATACTGTGTTATAATTTTCTCTGCAAATGTGTTGGAGTTTTTTTCGTAATAGACTTTTTTTTGCTGCTCTTACGTGATGAAATGCATCATTATTGCATATTGGAGCATTTAGCTCTGATAAGAAAAGTGTGATACTCTATTATAATTTTCTCTACAAATGAGATGGAAGGCGTGCCATGAATGTTGGCAATTTCATGGTTAATGTAATATAAGCTAAATACAAATTCATTTCTTCTACACAAGGTCAAGAAATCTATGCTGAGTAACCAACACCATAGAACAAGATATGTTCGCCAATTCCATAAATGCGACCAAATCTCTCTCGATGTTGGAGTTGTTTTCTCAATAGCCTTATTTTTAGTGCTCTTGAAGTGATGAAAACCACCTCTCCATACATTTTTTACTATCTTCACAAAGAACAAAAGAAACCAACTTCGCATCAGCAATACTGAAAAAACAAGAACATGGCAGACACCAGGGAGATCACTGGTAAATAACAATGCGATCTTTTGAATAGTTTCAAAGATCATGAAGGAAATAATACATAGGTGAATCAATAGGAAGTGATCAAGATCAAATATGGAGGAACTGCACCAAAACAACCTTTGATTTTGAAGGTAGAAAATCACGATATATTTCTTTATTCATGATGCATTCATGTTGGCATGATCAGAAAAAAGTATTTAACTTAACTTCAACATAGGCCTCATGATTTGTAAGGCTCAAGGAAGCAGAATTGAAGTAACATTTCCTGTAACATGGTCCTTCTATAACAATTGTTATTTCTCTTAAGCTATATCTTATCAGATTAGTATATTTTCAATCAAGAAGAGGCTTCAGAGTTTAAGAACTTTATATTTCTAGTTGATAACTCTTATCATCAATATCTTTGAAACCTCCACGGGAAGCAAAATTTTCCTTTTCATTCCTTCACGATGGCTCCTTCTCTGCAACATCTTATTTCTTTTAGGCTACTCTTTCCTATGCTATTTCCTTATGACATTTATTTTGCAACATGTGGTGCAATTGCTAGTTTAAAATCTATTTCTTTAGAAAAAAATGACTTTCAAGTTTTTATTTTTATCATATTGAAATAAAAAATGATACTGTGATAAAACTTATAAAACAAAATTATACATAATTTGGAAGTTTTTACCTCGAGAAAGGATGGAATTAAATTTTATTGTGTTATTGTAAGGTTAATCTAGGTAAAGAGTGGTTGGAGGCTCTTCACTGATCACAATATGACCAGCACAACTATATAAATTAGATAGTTTGTAAAAGTAGATAAACATCATTTCATGACAAGTATCAAAACATGTACTTTATGATACATCTCATATTGTAAAAAACTAACCATGAATATTCACCTTACTTTATTATTGTGATTCTTAATTTGTCAATAGATTTTCTTACAACACCATGGTTTATCAATACCATGTAACTAAAAAATCATAACATATTTCATATGATATTTTTTCATATGGTATTTTTTTTAATTAATTACTTTAATAAAAAATGTAAAAATACCATAATTACTTTGGAGAAAAATCTAATGCTCTAGAATATTATGTGGAGTTTAAATCTCTGCCATTCACCTAACAATAATAATTATTAATAGTTAAACTAAAATTATAAAAACCATATTCCAAAATTAATACATTTAAAAACATAATAATCAATTTAATATCTTTTATTTTTTCAAAATAAAATTGAAAAAAATATTTCATAATTATCACTTTTGAAAATGTTCTCTTAAAATAAATGGACGATGGATGGATTTTAAAGGTGATGAGTTTTTTAAGTGATGCAACTTTATGGATATTAAGAGATTAACTAACTATGTTGTTGATTGGTTATTGAATTGGTTTAACATTTTAAATTCCTTACCTATGGGATGTAAAAGGAGATTGTAAGTTTATCTTAACATTAATTATTAATTAAGGTAGTTTTGCATTGTTGTGATGGTATTTAAGGTTATGATTTAAAATGAATTATATAATTATTAGACAATTTTATTGATGCTTTGAAAGATGGCCGATATAATTTGGCTTTTAGAAGGATCAATTTAGATGAAATTTTAAAACTTGTATTAGTGGAGTAGAATTGAAAACCTTCTAGTTTGAGGTTAAAGAAAATAATTTCGTGGTTTATCGACTTAAGTATAGTTGTTTTTGAGGTCTTAAATATATTTTATGAGTTTATAGTTTTCTAATTGTTGGAGTATGTAACTAAGTTCGGTTTTCATAATTTGTACTATTATGTATTTTATGTAAAATGCAAAAGAAAAGAAAAAGAAAAAATATTATTATTATTGTTATTATTCTAGACAATCATGTTTTTCATGCTTCTAGATTTTTGAGCCAAAGAGTCAAAGTCCTATTTTATCCTTTTGTAAAAGAAAAAGAAAAAGAATAAGAATTTTTAAATATGTAATTTTGGGTCAAAAACCCCTCTAAGTGACAAGGCCGCTTACCTGTCAAGTCACACACCCACCCACCCACTATTCGCACCCACTATGAATAGTATAGATAAAGGGAAGTCAAGTCACCGAGCCACCCACCCACTATTCACACCCACTATGAATAGAATAAATAAAGGGAAGATAGAGCTCATTTGGATTGGACACACACTTATGGATTGTGGTCTTAAATATATTAGAAAGGGTAGAAAAGAAGTGGAGGGCCAGAAGAAGTGTGAAGGAGAGGATTTCTTCTTGAACTAGAATTTGTGGAAGTTCTTCTTGAGCTAGAATTTGTGGAAGTTTTGTCTTAGTGCATCTCTTGTTGTTAGTCTCTTACTGATGAATCTATTGGAAAGAAGGAAGGCTTGAGTTGGCATCTAGAGATAGAAAGAAGAAATGTTTGAGTTGGTATCTAGTGGTGGAGGTTTTATGTGGTTATGGGTTTTGGATATCTCATTTGATATGGTTGTATAAGAAAAGAATTTTCTGGGTTTTCCCCTAACTTGAAACCTATATCTTGTGTTCATTGTTTTCTTGTGATCTTCATGTTTACTTTTTTTTTTTTTATATTTGTTTGATGAAGAAAAACATAATTAAATAGATAAACAACCAACAAATTTCACAAGCAATTATTAAAAAAATGAAAATCTAATTTAATAATAAATCCTCCCAATTTTTCAACATGGTATAAGAGGCTTAGGTGGCTTGAAGTTGGAGGCCTGAAATATCACATTCATTTGGCGATCGAACTAGATAAAAATTTTGGGCATATTCCTGTAACTAGTAATGCATCTATGGTTCTGTGATTCGTGGCTCTACCTTTCTGTTTGGGATTCGTTTTTATTGGTTCACGCTCTCTACATTACAGTGGCTCGTTTTTATGGCTTGCGGCTCCCATTGTTAGTAAAGTGAATTCACTCTGACTCACAATAACTCTGCAAAGTTGTGATGGTTTCAATGCCTAGACAAACATCTCGCACTTTGTAGTTGAATGACTCACAACTGTAGTCTCGCTTCTTCTACACGCATGATCCCACTATCTGTGATCTGGAGACGACTTGAAGATATTTGTATGGTGGCATGTTGTATTAAATCCAAGGCTCACATCTTAAAAACTATATGGTGGCACTTTATTGATCCCTGAAGAAGCGCAGTTATCTTTATGGTTTAATGAGTTCAGAATATCATATGATCTGAGGCTAGCGTGGCTCGATGACTCGCTTAAATATCCATGGCTTTACAACGCCTCGTACAAAGACTTGCACCTGTAGATAAATCGCATCAAAGTTCAGTGGTGAATATTGTAACTCGTTGGCTCAACAAAGATCCGCACAGAGATGGCTTGCACAGAGACATACTGTGTGACTACAATCTAGAGTAGATGATGGTCACAGTGAGGATGAACTCTTACAGTGGATGGTCTCGATACATAATAACAATGACCTTAAGAAATGGTATTGATAAGGTAGTTAATTCATGGCTCGCATCCATTAACAATACGCCTATGGTTGTGAGAATTTGAGGATAGTGACTATCGTTTGGGAAGACACATATGACAAAAACTGTTATGACAATTAATATTCGTAAGAACGTAACAATGAGAAGAGCGAAACTATGACTTACACAGACAATGATATCATAAATCGTTGATCTTTGGTATGACAAAAAAATTGATGTTACGACAAATGATCTATGAGATCTATGGTTGATAATGATGGCTTATAAAGCATGGATATCGACTATGAGAAGTGATCATCACGAAGTCCCCAATGTTTGGCTTGACAACCATCAATGGACAAAAGTGTGAGTGGATTGGTTTGTCCTTGCAATTATAAGTAGTCTTGGTTTGATACACGAAGCTAGCAGATCAACGTAAGAAAAAATTGAGGGAGTCTTGGTTTGATATACGAAGCTAGCAGCTCAACGTACGAAAAAATTGAGGCACATGAAGTGGAAATAAACACTTATTGCTGAGGCACATGCATTGGAAATAAACACTTATTGAAGAAGTGTTGAAGGACTGTATCCTTGCAAATAAGAAAGTATGGTAAGAGGTACATGTGATTTTTATGTGCATTCCATGTTATAAGAATACGGTAATAGTCATTAGAAAAGGGTTTGTAAAGTCTTTATTGTTTTGCAATTAATCTATTGCATATCTTGAGAATCTAGTGTTTGTAGACCTTGCTTCTGAAGTCTAGAAGGATTTTGGTATTTAGGGACCCTAGGAGCAAAAATTGTAACCCTAATTGGTTGTTCCCTCTAAGGAAACCCTGGCTATGGAAATAACATCTAAGCTTTGCAGATTTAAAAATTTGAAATGATAATCTAGGGTATATGGTAAAATACTAACAAGGGTTAAATTGGATAAACCCTAGGATTGAAATTAAAACTCTCGGGCTGATATTTCCGCTAGAACTCTAATAAGGGTTAAATCAAGAAATTTAGGGTTTGTATCTAGAACCCTAGAAGTACAACCTCTGAGAATCCACGGAAACCCTAGATTGATAGAATTGATGTCATGCCCTTGTCTTTTTATATTTTGCTTGGTTGTATTTGCAAGAATTGCAGACACAAAATTATGGAAGCAAGATGAGAAAAATGGAAGAACAAAACAAAGAAACACTCATGCTTGTTGATGACTCCTTGAAAATGATGAGCATGATGGAAATAGGGAACTGCAAGGACCTTGATGGACATAATATTGAATCTTCCAAATGATGATTTCATTCCAGGACACACTAATGATTGAAAGATGAAGTAGAATCTTGTTGCAATATGAAGATAAAAGCATGCAAAGAAATGTTGACTTCAGAGGGAGCAAATAGAAAAATTTGACCCCTTGTCTAGAAGGCTATTGAAATTTGACAACTCTGATAGTGATGATGTGCTTGGGATAGGACGTGGCTCCTTGATATGACATATTGAAAAATCATGTGAAGAGGCTAGAAATGTTGAAGAATGTAACTAGTGTCGGTCTTCATAATTGTATGAGTCTTGATGTAATGTATTTGTCAAAAGAAATAAAAAGGAATTTTATTATAAAAGAAATTGACTTATTAAAGCATGGGTTTCATGCTTGATTCAATGGTTTTTAGTTCAAAATCTTCATTCTAGGCTTCTAGGGTTAATTTCAAGTGTCCTTGTCCATGTCATAATGTAATAGGGCCTTCTTGGGCTTTATCAATCAAGAAATAAATTTATTTTAATGTAAATTAGGTCATCTAGGCCTCCTCCACCAAGTCGGCCTAATTGAGGGGTAGAATATACTATGTAAAGGAAACAACTCGACCTCACTTGAAGCACATCACCAACAAGTTCGATTTGTAGTTGTTGGGGGAAGAAAAAGGTGTGAAATTCAAGGAAGAGGAGAGAAACCCTAGCAAAGAAGAAGGAGGTATTTATCAAGTGTAAGAAGTCAAATTTTTATCTCTTTATCTCATACATGCAATTTTTTTGGGTTGCTAGAAGGGCTGAAATTGTAGTATTTTAGATGGGCCGAAATTTTGGGTTATTGTTGGGTTGTAGCTGTTGGAAAAGAAGATACTATTGAAGTTTTTCAAATCATACTAGAAGGATGACTTGGTGGAGGAGTAAGGTATTTTGGGTCTATGGTCTTGGTCTATCTCAATTTGATTTACTAGTGGAAGACTTTGACTGGTTTTCCCCTAGAGGGGTTTTAGCCTTGGTTGAGTGCCTACATCTGGTGTCGTTGATATTCACGTTTCTTTTTGATGATTCTTGATAATAAAAATATAAAAATAAGATAATAAGAACACAAGAATAACACAAGTAATTATCAACATAAGAAAATATTTATGCCTTTCTGATTTTCTAACATGGTATCCGAGCTAAGGTGAAGAAAGAATAAAAAGGCAACTTGAAGATCTATTGAAGAAAATGGGACCAAAGAAAGGTCATTAAGGAAAAAGATCATATAAGAAGATAAGCCTACTATCTATAAAAAATATGTCAACTACAATGAAAGTAGAAAGGAAGCTATGAGGAGGGTCCAATCATAGGGCATGGGAAAAGAGTGTAGATCTTATCCTCACTAAGCATAAAGTTTTAAATCTTTTTCATGGAAAAGTTAAGAAACCTACAGATGATGCAAGAAAGGAGAAGTTTATAGAAACCAAAATCTTGGCCATGGATCTGATAGTAGATGGAGTAAAGGAAAACCTAATCCCATACATGTCCAACACAAACTCTACCTACAAAATGTATGAATCTCTCTCCAAGTTATTCACCATCAAAAACATCGGTCATATATCTAGCCTTAAGAAAGAACTAAGGAAAATAAAGATGACAATAGATGATATTGTGTCATCATATTTTGTAAGGATGTCTAGAATAAGAAATGAACTGCAAGCAATAGATGAAATTATACCAAAAAAGGAACTCATGGCTGTTGCTCTTCCATGTCTACCAAAATAATGGAGTGTTTTTGCATAAGGAATTGGCAGTTGGAAGGATACACTGACCTTTGAACAAACATGGAATGCAAGCAGTCAAGAAGAAGCATGAATGTCATTAGAAAACAACAAGAAGGAGGATGAAGAAAACAACATTTCAAATGCCTAATTTTCTCATCACAAGAATAAGGGAACATTCAAGAAGTTCTAAGGACCTAAGAAGAAAGTTGATCTATCAAAGATTTAGTCCTACAATTGTCACAAAATGGGACGTTACAAAAGTGAATGTCCTGAGAATCCAAGGAATAAAAGGAGAGATAGAGAACAATCAAATGTTACTGATGAAACTCCACGTACGATGAACAAGAATGAAGAATCAAAAGTCAAAGATTTATACTATTAAGTCCTCTCTTATATATCCTTCTTAGTCCACTATTTTAAGTTTTGTAATATGTCTTGATTTCTAGAATTTGTAGGTCTAATATGTCTTTTAGAAAATTTTGAATGATTTTGATAAGTTATAAGTATCCCTTAGATAGTTTAGTTGAAGAGGGAGCCTCCGCCATTATACCAGCATATAAGTATCTTGTTCCTTGTTTCCTATTTTATGTTTGATCTCCTCCTCACATCAAGGTTTGTTTGTATTATATACTAATAACCTTTTCCTTATATTTTCCTTGGTTAGGAAAGTTTGTAGAATGCACAAAGTCTGTGGAGGAGAATTCAAAGGAAAGACCTGAATCATGAAAGAATTTTTGTTGCAAAGGAATCCAAGTCATGAAGTCCCCAATGTTTGGCTTGACAACCATCAATGGACAAAAGTGTGAGTGGATTGATTTGTCCTTGCAATTATAAGTAGTCTTGGTTTGATACATGAAGCTAGCAGCTCAACGTAGGAAAAATTTGAGGCACATGCAGTGGAAATAAACACTTATTGTTGAGGCACATGCATTGGAAATAAACACTTATTGAAGAAGTGTTGAAGGACCGTATCCTTGCAAATAAGAAAGCATGGTAAGAGGTACGTGTAATTTTTATGTGCATTCCATGTTATTAGAATACGGTAATAGTCATTAGAAAAGGGTTTGTAAAGTCTTTATTGTTTTGCAATTAATCTATTACATATCTTGAGAATCTAGTTTTTGTAGACCTTGCTTTTGAAGTCTAGAAGGATTTTGGTATTTAGGGTTTATAAATCTTAGAATGAACTAACCCTAGGAGCAAAAACCGTAACCCTAATTGGTTGTTCCCTCTAAGGAAACCCTAGCTATTTGGATATAACATCTAAGCTTTACATATTTAATATTTTGAAAGGATAATCTAGGGTATATGGTAAAACACTAACAAGGATTAAATTGGATAAACCCTAGGATTGAAATTAAAACTCTCGGGCTGATGTTTCCGCTAGAACTCTAATAAGGGTTAAATCAAGAAATTTAGGGTTTGTATCTAGAACCCTAGAAGTACACCCTCTGAGAATCCATGGAAACCCTAGATTGACATAATTGATGTCATGCTCTTGTCTTTTTATATTTTTCTTGGTTGTATTTGCAAGAATTGCATACACAAAATTATGGAAGCAAGATGAGAAAAATGGAAGAACTAAACAAAGAAACATTCATGCTTGTTGATGACTTCTTGAAAATATGAGCATTATGGAAAGAGGGAACTATGAGGACCTTGATGGACATAATATTGAATCTTCTAGATGATGATTTCATTCCAGGACACATTGATGATTAAAATATGAATTAGAATCTTGTTGCAATATGAAGATAAAAGCGTGCAAAGAAATGTTGACTTCAGAGGGAGCAAATAGAAAAATTTGACCCCTTGTCTAAGAGGTTATTGAAATTTGAAAACTCTGATAGTGATGATGTGCTTGGGATAGGATGTGGCTCCCTGATAAGACATATTACAAAATCATGTGAAGAAGCTGGAAATTTTGAAGAATGTAACTGGTGTCAGTCTTCATAATTGCATTTGAGCCTTGATGTAATGTATTTGTCAAAAGAAATAAAAAGGAATTTTATTATAAAAGAAATTGACTTATTAAAGCATGGGTTTCATGCTTGGGTCAATGGTTTTTAGTTCAAAGTCTCCATTATAGGCTTCCAGGGTTTATTTCAAGTGTCCTTGTCCATGTCATAATGTAATAGACCCTTCTTAGGCTTTATCAATCAAGAAATAAATTTATTTTAATGTAAATTAGGTCATCTAGGCCTCAACTTGTACAAGCCAACCTAATTTAGGGGTATAATATACTATATAAAGGAAATAACTCGACTTCATTGGAAGCACATCACTAACAAGTTCGATATGCAGTTGTTGTGGGAAGAAAAAGGTGCGAAATTCAAGGAAGAGGAGAGAAACCCTAGCAAAGAAGAAGGAGGTATTCATCAAGTATAAGAAGTCAATTTTTTCTCTCTTCATCTCATACGTGCAAAGTTTTTGGGTTGCTAGAAGGGCCGAAACTGTAGTACTGTAGCTGGCCCGAAATTTTGGGTTATTGTTGGGTTGTAGCTGTTGGACAAGAAGAGACTATTGAAGTTTGTCGAATCATACTAGAAGGATGACTTGGTGGAGGAGGAAGAAATTTTGGGTCTATGGTTTTGGTCTATCTCAATTTGACTAGTGGAAGAGTTTGACTGGGTTTTCCCCTAGAGAGGGGTTTTAGCCCTGGTTGAGTGCCTACATCTGGTGTCATTGATATTCATGTTTCGTTTTGATGATTTCTTGATAATACAAAGATAAAAATAAGATAATAAGAACACAAGAATAACACAAGTAATTATCAACACAAGAAAATATTTATGCCTTTCTTATTTTCTAACATGGTATCCAAGCTAAGGTGAATAAGGAAGAAGAAGGTAGCTTGAAGATATATTGAAGAAAAGGGGATCAAAGGAAGGTCATTAAGGAAAAAGATTATATAAGAAGAGAAGCCTATTATCTATTAAAAAATTTTCAACTACAATGAAGGTAGAAAGGATCCAATTATAGGGCATGGGAAAAGGGGGTAGATCTTATCCTTACTAAGCATAATGTTTTAAATCTTGTTCATGGAAAATTTAAGAAACCTATAGATGATGCAAGAAAGGAGAAGTTTACAGAAACCAAAATCTTGACCATGAATCTGATAGTAGATGGAGTAAAGGACAACCTAATCCCATACATATCTAACAGAGACTCTACTCACAAAATGTATGAATATCCCTCCAAGTTATTCACCATCAAGAACATTTGTCATATAGAAAGCCTCAAGAATGAACTAAGGACAATAAAGATGACGATATATGATATTGTGTCATCATATTTTGTAAGGATATCTAGAATAAGATATGAACGGCAAGTAATAGATGAAATTATACCAGCAAAGGAAATCATCGTTGCTGCTCTTCCAAGTCTACCAAAATATTGGAGTGTTTTTGCATAAGGAATTGGCAGTTGGAAGGATACAACGACCTTTGAACAAATGTGGAATGCATGCAGTCAAGAAGAAGCCTGAATATAATTAGTAAACAATGAGAAGGAGGATGAAGAAGACAACATTTAAAATGCTTATTTTTCTCATCGCATGGAACATTCAAGAAGTTCAAAGGACCAAAGAAGAAGGTTGATCTATCAAAGATTGAGTCCTACAATTGTCACAAAATGGGGCATTACAAAAGTCAATGTTTTGAGAATCCAAGGAATAAAAGTAGAGATAGAGAACAAACAATTGTTACTGATGAAGCTCCACCTAAGAAGAATAAAACTGAAGAATCAGAAGTTAAAGATTTATACTATTAAGTCCTCTCTTACATATCCTTCTTAGTCCACTATTTTAAGTTTTGTAATATGTCTTGATTTCTAGAATTTGTAGGTCTAATATGTATTTTAGAACTTTTTGAATTACTTTAATAAGTTATAGGTATCCCCTAGATAGTTTGGCTGAAGAGGAGCCTCCACCATTGTACCAAAAGATAAGTATCTTGTTCCTTATTTTCGATTTTATGTTTGATCTCATCCTCATATCAAGATTGGTTTGTATTGTATACAAATAACCTTTTCCTTATTTTCCATGGTTAGGAAAGTTTGCAGAATGCACAAAGGTTGTGGAGGAGAATTCAAAGCAAAGACCTGAATCATGAAAGAAGTTTTGTTGCAAAGGAATCCCTTCAAGAACTAGAGTAATACAAGGTTTTTTAAAGAAAAACTCAAGGTGTGTCTTAGACTACAAGTTTTGTTACAATGTTTCTCTTCACGCATAAGGTATGATCATTCTTCTTTTAAAAATTCTACTTTACATTACTGACATCATTATGTCTAGGGTTTTGAATCATAAAGATTCTTTTTAGGGTGATTAATCATCAGATCGTATCTACCCGCGTTATAATATCTCTTGTTGTTTGATAATTCTTATGAAACCATAACCTTTAGGGTTCACTATAAAATCCTAGCCTCTTGCTGCTAAGGGTATGTCAATGTTAAATTATGAAACCCTAGTCTTCTTAGGTTTTGTCGATAAATTCTAGAACATATGATGAAATCCTATTCTTTTAAAGTTTATGATTTTGATAATGTTATGGTAAAAACCCTAATCCTTTAGGGTTTGTTGTTAATGTCTAAATGAAAGCCTAGTTCTTTAGGTTTTGGTAAATTAGGGTTTATAAGAAAAGCCCTTGTAATAGTTATAGTAAGATCCTAGGAATGAAACCCTAGGTGTATATTAGTATGTTTTATCGAAACCCTACGATGAATTGTTCAATGTATTGATATTGGGTTTACCTAATAGATATTGTTGTGAAGTTCTAGTGCATGATGATAAAATCCTAGACATGTATATGTGAGTATGTTAACTTATTTGTTGATAACTATGTTTTAGTTTGTGAAATCAAGGGTTTGTAACAAAACCCTAGTAGAGTTTGATATTCTAGGACACGATGATATTGTTTTCGATTATTGATATGATTTAGCTTTGATGATAAAATCTAGGGTTTGCAACAAACCCTAGTAGAGTTTGACATGTATTTCTAAAAGCATATTGTTAAAACCTTAGATGTATAGTACTATGATTGGACTGAAGGCTTTGTGTCTCGAAGACCGAGTCTAGGGTTTATGACAAAACCATAGCAAGATGTTGAATTCTAATATATATATATATATATATAAATCAGACCTCGCTAATCATGAATCAATCAGTTTAGGTATTTGATATCTAAATCCTGAATTTTTTAATGCTTCCATTGTAAAGACATGATTTTGATATAGTTGACTTCATGCTTATGTATATTTGTATTTGGTTGTATTTGCTATTAAATTTTTGCATGTATATAATTTTCAAGATGTTGAAGATGTTCGTAATTGAAGATGATAACAATGATGATCATGATGAAGGAAGCTATTTAAGAATCATGATGATCAAGATTACCTTGATGCTATGAGAAAGAAATGAAGCTTTTTCCGATATTATAAAAGAAGGTAGTTGTTTATATCCCTAATTTGAGAGGGAGATTAGATAGAAGAAAAGGTATTTCTCCCTGGTTAAGAGGGAGGACATAATATGACAGTCATAGTAAATACCTTGAAGAAAGAATGAATGAAAGTACTACATATGGATTTACAAAAATAAAATAAAATTGAGAAGTACTGAGGTTGTATTTTGTATTATTGAAGAAGAAAGCTTCAGACAAGTTGTATATAGATAAATTGATTATGTTATAAGTAGCATCACTATGATTGAGCACCCCCAGGGTTTGTGTTTACATGTATATATACTTGAAATTTTATTATTGATTGGAGTTGTGATTGTGCAGGATCTCTCTGTAAAATATTGAACGTTTGAAGAATGCTTGGAGTGGTGGATATATATATCTAATTTATTTGATAAGGATAGATGAAGCATCTTGTGGAAACAAGATGCTCGTGAGGACATTTGGCCGACCTATTTGTTGATGTCTAGATCTCGAAGTATGGAGGGTGGTGTTGGTCACGACGCTCTGACCTTGGGTCACACCTACATCCTTGGGTTGGTGTTAGAGCTAAAAAGTGTGATGGTACCTAAAGTGGCTAAAGCTTGAGTACACCTTAGTCCCACCTGATTACAGTACCCTAGTCAGGTATCTAATCTGTATCACTCTGTGTGTTGTGAAGTCTTCATATAGTATGTCACTTTGAGATATTCCATCTACCTATGTATATATGTAATTATGAAAACCTACCTAGTTAACAGGAAGTGTTGAAGAATGTAACTAGTGTTGGTATTCATAACTGTATTTGAGTCTTGATGTAATGTATTTAAAAAGAAAGAAAAATGAATTTTATTATAAAATAAATTGACTTATTAAAGCATGGGTTCCATGCTTAGGCCAATGGTTTTTATGTCAAAACCTCCATTATAGGCTTCTAGGGATTATGTCAAGTGTCCTTGTCCATGTCATAATGTAATAGACCCTTCTTGGGCTTTATAAATCAAGAAATAAATTTATTTTAATGTAAATTAGTTCATCTAGGCCTCCTCCACCAAGTCTGCCTCAACTTGGACAAGTTGGCCTAATTGTGGGGAAAAATATACTTTATAAAGGAAACAACTTGACCTCATTTAAAGCACATCACCAGAAAGTTCGATCTATAGTTGCTAGAGGCAGAAAAATGTGTGAAATTCAAGAAAGAGGAGAGAAACCCTAGAAAATAAGAAAGGGGTCTTTATCAAGCATAAGAAGTCAAAATTTTCTCTCTTTATCTCACACATGCGAAGTTGTTGGGTTGTTGGAAGGGACAAAACTACAGTACTGTAGTTGGGCTGAAATTCTGGGTTAATATTGGGTTGTATATGTTGGACAAGAAGATACTATTGAAGTTTGTTGAATCATACTAAAAGGAAAGAATAACACAAGTAGTTATCAACATAAGAAAATAATTTTGCCTTTCTGATTTTCTAACATAAAAGAGATGATATTGATCAACATCAAATATGGTCTCCTAAAGAAGGAGAGAGAGTTGACAATGAAAACTCCAAGAAAGAAGATATTATAGCTTGCTGGTTAGTTCGTTCCATGGGAACTTTGATTAAAAGTGAAATCATGGAGAAGGATATTTGTACAATATGAAGATGAACCATGCAGAATGATGCCGATCTCAAAAAAAACATGAAAGCAAAATATGATATTTGGACAAGAGGCCATCATGTTGAGGTAATTATAATTTTGATTTTTTGGTATTGGTTATCTAGTTTATATATGTTTTTGCTACCTGAAAGAGTGTTGCAAAAATGCATAGTGATAGTTGAGGCAAGGGTATATGCAATTGTGTGTTTTAAAATCAATTCAAAGAATACATGGATTGAGAGGTAGCAACACAAGAGGATACCCTGACGTTTATGTTTTGATGATAATAGAATATCACTTTCATAAAAGGATTTTATTGATGATAACTAGAGGAAAGTGATATGAAAGGTTGATGGCGTGAACCCTACCACAATTTGAAGAAGAAGGTTAGGCTCCATTACAAAAGTTCTATAGGATGAAAAGGAAAGGAGGATCAATGAAACTACTTGAATATCTCCATGAAGAACTAGTATTTGATGTATTGATCAAGACACATGAAATAACTTATGGTCATAACTTCCCAATTGAAAGGAAGTAAGGGATCTCCTCCCTAGTTGAGAGGGAGTGATGATGGATTATATTATCTTCTTCATGTGTCATGCACTAGACCAAGACTAACAATCATATGTCTAGTGATGGCCATGGAGGAAGAATGGGGTCTAGATGATTGGATAAGCATATGATATTTTCTTGAGGACAGAGAATCCAAAATAGGAAGTAGACCGACACTCTTTGAGGATTAGATAGGTATCCAAGATAAGAGTGGTCGAAGAGGACCAATATTAATTGAGGATATGTAATACAAGGTAAGATTAAGTCATAAAAGGACATACCTAGTGAAAATTCGGATGGGGTGTGTTCCTTAGAGGTAGTGTGGTGTCTCACATAAAACCTCCCAATATTATGCTCTCAAACACAAAGATCTTGTCAAGTTAAGGCCTTTCTATGATGAAAGTGTTGGTCATTATGTTGATGTTTAAAGATGGTTTATCAATCTGACTCTTCTTATGAGAACATTTCAGTTTGAGAGTATGTTTGTACCAGGTGTAAAATTATGAATACTTCCCTAGTTAAGAGGGAGTGTTGGAGAATGTAACTAAGTTCGGTCTTCATAGTTTGTAACATTATGTATTTTATGTAAAAATCAAAAGAAAAGTAAAAGAAAAATTACTATTATTATTTTTCTAGACAAGCATGTTCTTCATGCAAAAATAAGAACACTTAGTGGCATTGCACATGTGTGCAAGGATCCTAACAACCACCATGACCATTGCAACAATTATGAACATACAAAAGAAAATTTTTGGAAGCTACATCCAAAGCTATATCATAAGAACCGCAAACACTAATAGTGCAAGAAGAATAATCTTCTAGTGGAGTCAAGAAAGGGGATAGAAAGTAGCTCAAATGTGGACAAGAAAATTGTTTGCAAAACCATGCAAAGGGAGGTGAACTTGAGTAAACTATATCACAAATAAGCGAAGGGAATGATTAAGTTCATGTTTAATATCAATATTCAAACAAGAGGAACAAGATAGATGCTTAGTTCTATTTTGGTCCACAATTCAACTTCATTGTATAGGACCTAGTGAGTAAATTTAATTTATAGTTTCATGATCACACTCATCATACCCTTTGGAATGAGTGAATAGGGATGTAGAGTTAAAAGTTACCAAGTTTTATAAGCCTATATTTTATATTAATGTAAATGAAACCACCTCCATTCCACCCCCTTAAGGATTCTTAGGTGGAGGAGGAGTTACCTATCATTAACCTTATCCCAAAGGTTTATTATGAAGATGGGGTTAGCCAACAACCTTGTTTTTGAAAGTTTGTAAAATTAAATTTTGATATCATCGTTGTGTTTAGCTTGTTGAGATATTTTTAGTGATACCAATTTTACCTTGACTTGATCCCTAAATAAAAAGTTACACGCAATTAAAGTTTCATACTATTAAAAGAGGCCATGTCAACATGTTGGCCATGTGGTGCCCATGTGGGCTCCATGCAACTCTAACATGACATATTGGTGGGTATTTTTGGTCAGGTTCACGTCCTGTCGCTAAAGATTACCACCTCCCATGACATTCGATGTTAAAGAAGGAGAAGGAAGAAATAGGTGGCAAGTTGTGGTAGGGTTCAACGAGGGAACCATGGCTTAGGGAAATTGACCTCCACTAACACACTCACATGTGTTATGTCATGAATGATCACCACAAGGAGAATTAAGTGGTGGGAAATGATCTAACACTCCAAGTTTCACTTGGACCCCACCCTTATACCTTTCATTCACGATTATCTAGCATTAGGCTAAGTGTATCAAGCTTTGATTTTTCCTTAAACTTCCCTACTAAGGCCAATGATCGATGGTCAGAACATGCAAAATAGTTTTTTTGGGTTAGGGTTTTTCCAACACTAGCTCAATGTTTGCCCCTCCTAAATTCAAATGATTCTAAACTTTGCTACCTGATGGTACTAACAACATATACTTATAACACAAAATATCGAGAAGGTGATTGCCTCCCCCATGCCCCACAACTTGATGTATTAAGGCAATTCTTGGTTTAAAGGCATGAAGCACAAGCCATAAAACTCAATGACGGTGTTTAAGATAGGGGCAGTTATGACTTCCGACTTCTGAGAACTATGCCCCAAAAACCTAAGGCCATAAATTTTCAATTCACCATGGCTAACCATTTATGCCATATAAATATGTTTCTATCACAGATATTAGAGGAAAATTTGAATGCACATGAACATGAAATTTCCCCATGTTCAATATCATAATAAGGAACAAAATATTCTAGGTAAGCATTAAGAATTCATGAACATACAAGATATCATTCTAGTCATGAGTATATTTGCAAGCCTTAAAAATTTAGCATTCATCACTTTCATAAAAAAATCATAAACTTGCATCATGCAAAATATAACAAGAATCATCACATTCCATAAGACTAAGATATTTAAATTTATCTGTGTGATTAAATATGGTTGGAAACTGAAGGAAGGACTTCAACTCTCACCCAACCATAGGTTAGTCGTACTACATTCTTTCTTGTAGTTGTGCACCCTCGAGCTTGATCCAAAGCTTGAGGGGATGCTTAATCTGGGAAGTTTGCACCCAAGTATTAGTCATATACCTAGGAGAAGGATTCCATTGTCCAGGTCATTTGTCGACCACTATCCAAAAGTAAGCACCATAATGACCCACTTACTCTCTCAGTTAAAACGCAAGGCTTCACCTAATATCAAATGAGTTATATCTCAATTCCAAGTGGTTAAATCAAATGATTTTGGTGTTTTATCAGCCATATATTCATGGAAAGAAGTACAAGGGTCTTTATTCCATTATCCCGATGGTTTCATATCCTCATGAAAAGCACCACAATGGCTCAAAGTTCCCTATCTCGATTGTTTATCAGCTAGGAGACAAGAACTAAGTGGTTTCACAATCTCATGAAATCGCCATAGTGATTCAATTCCTCCATAGAGCTTCCCACTAATCCTCTAGGCTTAAACACATTGTGCAATGGCCTCCATACAACTGATGTAGGGAATATCACCCATGAATTTTAAACATTGATTCTCACGTAATCCAGCATAGCTTAGTTGTTCCTTTTGTCCAGGTGCTTCCTTACTTTTCTCTGCAAGACTGCTTCTTCTCCTTCCACATGTTTGGCTCTACCTTGCTTCTTTTATTCACTTCTTCAACCACTCTCTCACTACTACATATAGGAATAAATTTTGAAGAAATAGTATGATAGTATGACTAAGATCGACTGTATCATTGAAAATTATAATAATAATGTCATTTTTTGTTTCTAATTTGGCCATGTTTGTTGGTATTACGATGAACAATATCCACTTTGTCGTAATTACAAAAATATTCCTGGTTCGTTACAAGACCGAGAAAAAGCCACTTTTTGACTATCCATTGAGCTATTCAAACGGTTAGTCACTTTTTGATTAGTTAACCTTGACTTGGTCAACAAACATCATAATTTCGAGATAGTACATAAATTTATAGATATGTTGCATTTAAGAGATGTTGTGACATTCTTGCTATAACTACAATGGTTCTAAAAGGTTAAAAGGTCTTCTTGTCAAGAAAAAAAACATATTTATTTGTATATATTTTTAATTGCATTACAAAATATAATATATCTAGTATAGCCCTTAATTTTATAACATAATTTGATGCATTGAAATTTTACATGGTTATAGTAGATGCATGCGTTGACTATATGGGAGGGTTACGAGACTCAAATAAACTCACACAAAGAATTATACAATAAACAACAAAATTATAACATAAATGTCATGGAGATTAAATTATTTATTATTTTTTAGTGTCCTTATCATGGGATGTATTTAGCCCTAAGGATGAGCTCAATTGGTCGAGTACCCATCATTAAATCACCTTAATTTTCTGTTGAGAGGTCGAGGGTTAAATTATATATATACACTCTCAGTGTTAGGTAAACGTCCTATTCACTTAAAATTTACCAATCAATGTAAATTATGCGTTAATTAATTGATCCCACACAAAAGGGTTTCTGAATGGAGTCAATACTGAATTTTTTTTAGTTTGTTCTTACGTGCACAAAAATTTGACATGGTTATAGTATATGCATGCGTTGATGATATGGGAGGGTTTCAAGACTCAAATACGACTCACACAAAGAATTTTGCAATAAAACAACAAAATTATAACATAAATGTTAAGGAGATGAAATTATTTATTATTTTTTAGTGTCCTTATCATGGTATGTAATTTGCCCCAAGGGTTAGCTCAATTGGTCGAGTACCCATTATTAAAGCACCTTAATTTTCTATTGAGAGGCCACATGCTCAATTATCTCGATGCTCTTGGGGTTAGGTAAATGTTTAATTCACTTAACATTTACCAGTTAGTGGAAATTATGCTTTAATGAATTGACCCCACACATGGAAGGTTATGAATGGGGCCAACCTTGAAATTTTTTCAATTTGTGCTTATATGCACTGAAATTTGACATGGTTATAGTAGATGAATTTGTTGGCGGTATGAGAGAATTTTGAGACTCAAATACAAATCACATAAATGATTTAACAATCAAACGACAAAACTATAACATAAATGTCAAGGAGATGAAATTATTTATTATTTTTTAGTGTCCTTATCATGGTATGTATTTAGCCGCAAGGGTTAACTCAATTGGTTGAGCACCCATCATTAAAGCACCTTAATTTTCTTTTGAGAGGTCACGAGTTCATTCTCTCAACCATATTGGGGCCAGGTGTTAGAAATATCTAAATGGATTCAACTGATCTTGTAATGTACTAAAACAAAATACTGAATCACTTCTACAAATTGTGGAAACCAGTTTCGATCGAACAATCACATAAACAAGTAAGAGAAATAAATTATCAATTGCACAACACAAGATGTATCTGGGGAAAACAAATGCCTAAAACCCTGCTAGTTGTATATTTCATAAAGTCAATACCATGAAACAATACAATGCTTTTCTCTCACTGAGAAACCTCTGAACTCTGCTAACTGTCTCACTCTGATCTTGGAAAAATCAATCAAATACTTAACCAATTCTTAGCCTCTGTCTGACCAAACTTGCTCACACATTCTTGGAGGAATAGTGGCTCTATTAAAAAGGAAATTCACAAGAATTGATTGTGAAATTCCTTCAAGGCATCCCGATGACCTCATACATGGCTTGTACAATTTTATAATAATATAACTGGTAGTTATCTTCCTTTTAACCTCAATCTCAACCAGGCCTTCCTTAGAACTGACATGCAAAAAATATTTATAGGGAATTATCAGTTAACTGATTGATAACTACTTTTGAATTAAATTATATTTAACTCACTGAACCTATCACTAGCTCATCTCCGATTAGAACTAGTTAAACTAATTTTAACTCAATTAATTGAGTTAACTAATTACAACTCACAAACAACTGTAACTGGACCCCCTACAATCATGGGAGAACTATACATGTCTCCAGTTTGACCTCCAACTCGAATTATCTGAGTTAAGTAAGTCTTCCTAACTCGAGTAACACTTACAAGCTGTTATGAGATGAAATTACAATTTCTCTTTCAATTTAATTAAGGGAAAATTAAATCATAAGCCCCCCTTGGGTGCCATTTCTTGGTGCCATTTCAACATTCCCTATCAACAAGAAAGGGATTATCTGCTACCCCATTCCTGTCTATATGGAACTTGAATTTGTTTCTTTCCATGGCCTTCGTCAATATGTATGCATCTTGCTCCTCCGTGGGAATGTACTCTAATGACATAATCTGCCTCTGCACACAATCTATGATAGGGTGATACCAAATATCAATATTCTTGGAACTGTCATGAAAAAATGGATTAACCGAGAGTCTGATGAAACTCTTGTTATCACAACGTATCACCATCAGATCCATCTATCAAACAAACAAACCAACAAGTATCTTCTTCATCCATATGGCCTCACATGTTGCCTGACTGGCCACCATGTACTCTACCTCTGTTGAATTGAGTGAAACTGATCTCTGTTTCTTGTTGTACTAGGAAACCACTGCTGATCATATGCTGAAGATTCCTCTTGGTGTGCTCTTCCTGTCGGATGGACTCCCTGTCCAATCTGCATCGGTGAAGCCTTGAAGCTTCACTCCCTCTATCCGTTTGTACCATAGCCCATGCTTTGTAGTGCCTCTGAGGTATCTCAAACCATGCTTGTCTGACTTCCAAAATAGCTTGGTAGGCTTAAATATAGCTTGAATAAGCTAGTTAATTACATAGCATAGTTCTGGTCATGTGTTCACCAAATACATGAGTGAACCCATAAGATGATTGTAAAAAATAGCATCCACTACTTCGCCCGAAGTAGCATCCTCCTTCCTCTAGTTTCCTGCTAGAGGAGTCTCCATGGGTTTGCTTCCCTACATGTGGAACTTCCTAAGGATATCGTTGGCATACTTCCCCTGAGATACAAATAAATCCCCACCTCTTTTCCATATTTCCAATCCTAGGAAATAGTGCAAGAGACCCATGTCCTTCATCTCAAATTCTCTTGCAAGATCCTCTTTGCCAGAATTGATGAGTTGTTCATCACTTGTTAATATCAGATCATCGACATAAAGTAAAATAATGAAAAACTTACCATCTAACACAATCTGATAAAGGTTCGTATCCGCTTCACTCTTGTTGAAGCCCAACCCGGTGAAATAACTGTCGATCCTGGTGTACCAAGAACGAGGTGCTTTAGCCCATACAATGCTCTCTTGATTTTGCACACACACAACTCCCTATCTAAGGTCTCAAAACATTTTGACTATTCAATGTACACCTCTTCCTCAATAAATCCATTGAGAAAGGTTGTCTTTACATCCATCTGATCTATCTACCATCCCATTTGTGATGAGAGTGAAAGGGTGGATATGATAGATGAGTACCTTATGACTAGTGCAAAAGTATCATCATTGTCAATACCCTCCACCCGAGAGAACCTTCTGGCCAAAAATATAGCCTGTGCTTCTCCACACTCCCATCTATTGCTTGCTTCATCTTGTATACCTGCCTAGATCCTACAACTCACTTCCCCACTGGTCTTGGGACAACTTCCCATGCACTATTTCTGATAATGGAGTCATACTCCTCAACCATGGCATAAACCCACATTGGCTGCTGTACTGCTTCCTCAAAATATGATGGTTTTATCTCAATACCTTCGCTCATAATAACCATGTATCTAGTGTACTGCTTTGGGGACCTTCTCTTCTTGTGGTGTGATGTGGGTGCTCCCACATTCTCTCTCACATCTAGCAATAATCTGTCAGCCTCTCTAGTGCGCTTCCTTCCATCTTTGGTGGATGGTTCTACATGAGTGGTTTCTACCACTCTTTGTTCCTATGCTTGTGGTTGCTCCACATCTTGAGGTTCTTCTTTTGGAGCTAAGAGCTCCTCAAATACATGCAACTCAAGTTCCCTCTCAAGGGACAATCACATGGCTTTCTCTTCATCGAATTTCACATCTTTTCTAACCACTATCATCTGGTGTGCTGGTAAGGACACTTGATAGTTTGAGGTGTATTAGTGTACTCCAAAATAATCCCAAACTCTGTTGTTGGTTCTAGCTTCTTCCTTGCATATTTGGTCACATGGAAATAAACTGATGAACCAAAACTTTTAAAATACGACACATCTGGTCTCTTACCTAAAAAATATTCCTTTGGTGTACTCATCCCAAGTATCCGATGCAGACTTCTGTTCTGCACAAATACTGTTGTATTGCATTCTTATGCTCACAGATGCAACAATAGGCCTTGATCATGCAACATATCTCATGCTTCTCCCACAATATTTTTGTTCTTTCTTTCTAAAACCCCATTCTGCTATGGGTTCTGAGGTGCTATCAATTCTCTTCGAATGCCTTCTGAGGTACATAAGTTATTGAATTTGTTAGAGATTTATTCTCCACCATTTTAGCTCCTTAGAGCCTTCACCTTCTTCCATGTATCTTTCTCAACAAAGGCCTTGAACTCACAAAAATTGGAGAACGTCTGATCTTTCTTCTACATGAATAAAATCCAACACTTTCTTGAAAAACCATCAACAAAAATCACATAATACCTACATTTTCTGTGGAAGCTATCAAGAACGGTCCACACATGTCTGAGTGAACTCTCTCAAGGATCGCCTTGGCTCAACTTTCCTTATCATGAAAGGTGGCTTTGGTATACTTTTCCAACGTACACCCTTTGCATGTATCTTTCGGCACAAGTGCACCCTTTGGGAGGCATGTAGAAATTTGTTGCATGATCTTCAAAGTGCTGTGGTGTAGACGGCCCAATCTCCTGTGCTATAACTCACTGATGTCGTGGCTCTCTACCTTCTCTACTTTCGTGCTCAAGGAAACACAATCTTCTACATCCAATTTGTAGAGGTTCTTTACTCAAACCCCAATATTTTTCACCTGTCCCGTGGATTTGTGACGAAGGAACGCCTTTTCTTCACTGAAGATCACATCATAGCCACGAAAGTTTCAACATAACAACAAAAAACAAATTCTTATTTAAACTAGGAACATACATGACATATTTTAATGTGAGTGGATTACCTGACTCCCTCTGAAAGGTATTTTTGTACCTACACCAGTAGCGCTATACCTCCCATCATCACCCATCTGGATGTGCATTTGGAGATCCTTCTCCTCCAAGCTACTGAAGAATTCTTTGTTGTCGGTCATATGGAATGAAGCTCCACTATCCAAGTACCACACATAACTCATCATCGATGAAACCATGCATGTGATGAGAGTGAAATCCAACTCAAATTGTGAAGCAAGTGCTTCACCTGCTGCTCATCTTGAGGCCTTCTTATTGGTCTTCTTTTGTGGAAAATTTGTGTCATAGTGTCCATGCTCATGATTGTTGAAACATTTTACCTTTGACAAGTATCTCTTCTTGCCTGCATTTCTAGACTCCCATTTGGAATGGGACACCTTCCCTTTCCCTTTATTCGCCTTTCCAACCAAGGAACTGTTCTCCTCATCATCAGTCTTTGATGAGGATCCATCTCTGGTGCTCCAATGAATCTCTTCTTGTACCAAGTTAGACCATAATCCCTCTCGGTCTGGTAGCTTCTCCCTTGCATTCACAGAGTCCTAGTAGTTATGTTAACTCTTGGGAAGGACTAGAAGAGCTAGGCTCACCAAATAATCCTGGGAAACTATTATCCAAACACTTCCAAGCTCATCTCAACATTGAGTGAACTTACTCAAGTATTTTTGGATCATGTCACCCTTCTTCATCTTGATCTTTCTGAGCTTGTCTTTAAGCGCCAATTTCCTGTGGTCACTATTATTCTAAAATATATATGTCAAGGCCTCCCACATATCATATGGATTCACCTTCCTATGGATAATCAAGACAATATGATCTCGAACTCCCTCTAAGAATATCCTTCTTGCCTTTGATACATTCTTCTTCCATGCATCAAGAAGTTGAGAATATGATGTTGCGGGCTAAGGAATATCACTGTCAATGAATTCCTTTAGTCCATTTTCCTCAAACTTTGCCTCCATATTTTCCTTCCATGCTATGTAATTCGAATTTACCTCAAGGGAATATTCGATTCTCAAGCCATTGAAGGACATCTTAATCTATTGCTGGTCCTGAAGAATAAATTTGAAAATTCGATGTATCTGTTCGAAACAAACTCTGGTTCTTCTCTTCTATTGTGATTCATGGTGCTCCGATACCATGTATACATATCTAAATAGATTCAACTGATATTGTAATGTACTAAAACAAACACTGAATCACTTCTACAAATTGCAGAAACCAATTTTGATCACACAATCACATAAACAGGTAAGAGAAAGAAATTATAAATTGCACAACACAAGATGTATCTAGAGAAATAAAATACTTAAAACTGTGCAATGTGTATATTGCATAAATTCAAGACCATGAAACAATACGATGCTTTTCTCTCATTGAGAAGCCTATGCACTTTATTGACTGTCTGACTCTGATCTAGGAAAAAATAGTCAAATACTTAACCAATTCTCAACCTATGTCTGACCAACTTTTCTCATGCATTCTTGGAGGAATTGTGGCCCTATTAAATATGAAATTCCAAAGAATTGATTGCGCAATTCCTTCAAGTCATATTGATGATCTCATACATGACTTGCACAATTTTCTAATTATACAGCTGATAGTTATCTTCCCTTTAACCTCAATCTCAACTGAGCCTTCCTTAGAAATGGCATGCAACAACTAATTATAGTGTATTATAATTTAAATTATTGATCACTACGTGTGAATTAAATAATACTTACTTCACTGGACCTATCACTAGCTCATCTCTCAGTTAGAACTAATTAAATTGATTTTTACTCAATTAATTGAGTTAACTAATTACAACTCACAAATAACTGTAACTAGACCCCCTAATATCATGGCAGAACTTTACATGCCTCCAGTTTGACCTCCAAATCGAATTATCCGAGCTAAGTAAGTCTTCCTGACTTAGTTAACACTTACAAGCTGTTATGAGATGAAATTACAATTTCTCTTCCAATTTAATTAAGGGAAAATTAAATCAGAAGTCCCCCTTGGGTGCCATTTCAACACAGGTAAATGTTCAATTCACTTAACATTTACCAATAAGTGGAAATTATGCTCTAATTAATTGACCCCACACAGAGGAGGTTGTGAATGGGGCCATGTTGAAATTTTTTCAGTTTGTGCTTGTATGCACTGAAATCCGAAATGGTTACAATAGATGCATGTGTTTATGGTATGGGAGGGTTTCAAGACTTAAATATGACTCACATAAATATTTCGACAATCAGATGACAAAATTATAAAATAAATGTCAAGGAGATGGCATAATTAATAAGTCTCCCATTCCTTTCATGACCTCTAAAGCTTATAAATCCTATCCCAAGCCCTTTTCCCTTATCAGCGCTAAATAGTGGCACATATAACTAAAATAATTAATATTTACAACTATATTTACCTAAATTCATGTGCCAACTCTAGTATTTATTATCCTCAAACACTCATAATGCAAGATATTTTGTACCCTTAAACCACGTAACTAATCCTCAGTAACTATAACTCACAAAACCTATAACACTTAACCCCTAACTTATTTAAACCAAAAAGTAGTGAATCATATAACTTGTAACCCTTAGGAACGTTTACCATTATAACTCCTGATCCTTAACCATTATTAATCCTAAACATTAACCCCTATGCCCATACCACTATAATAACTATATCTCAGAGAATTTAATGCATATTATTGAAACCTTATTATATTTTAACCATTCTGACCCTTCACTCATAAAACCTCTAATTCTTAACTACTATGACCATCAAATAATCACTAACCCGTAACACTAATCCATATGATTGCAACACTTTTATATATTAACCACTATGACCATTAACCCCTAGAATCATCAAATGATTAAGTATTATTACCATCAAATATCCCCTAAACCTTATAACCCCTATCTCTTATAACTTGTTAGATCCCTATAATACTAATATATCCCCTATATTGTTATTATTGTGCCCTTACATTATTATTTTTATGTAGGCCCTAACTATATTTTAACCCTTTAGACTCCTATATATACCAAGGAGGTCTTGTCATTTGAATCATATAAGAATTGTTCATTTATGTAATGTAAAAGGAGGTTTTCCCCTCGAAGTGGGTTATTTTCAAGTCGTTGATCTATCTTATGTTTATGTGTTATTTTTATCTAGATACATAACATTTGGTATAAGAGCTCGTGATCCTAGGGTTTTGCTGCTTCAAATGTGTCATCATGGAATTTTCACTATATATTTTTTGTGTGGAGCTTCAGACCATGAAATTCTTGCCGCGTGGAGGTGAAATATTGGTGAACATATGGTTAAAATTTTAGACCCTGGTTCCTTATATTTTTGCATATATGGTCCAAGAAAGCCAGGGTTTTTGTATGCTCTAAAATTCAGTCTCGAACAAGTGTCTCGAGTAAAATCATGATAAATTTCTCTTCAAGAATTGGATTTGAATTATGTAAAAAGTGACTCAAAGTGCTTGGAATATATTTTTTTGGGTTCGAGTTTCAAGGTTGAAGGTTAAAACAATGTTACGTGTCATCTCGTACAAGTTCGTTGTATTGAACTAGTCCATAATGCGATCATCGTGGGAGATTTGGCATAACTTTAACTTGAAGAATCCAATATTTTTCTAACTTATGGGGTTGGAAAGAAGACATATAGAGCGACCTTAGGATGAAATTTCAAACCTTGGGGGGTTGAATCACAAATATACTATAGTTTCAAGGTCAGCCATATCAACAAGCTCAAAATCAAGCTTTTAAGTTGTGTATTTTTAAATTTGCATAAATTTTGTTTGAAAAAATAGTTTGAAGTGATTCTAAAGGAATAGTGAAGCATAAATATCATTAATTGGTTCCAAAATTCCTCCAAAACAAAATAATTCTACACCCATTAAGCCCTCAAAAGGCTCTATTATGACACATGAAGAATACGAAGAAATGCAACATGATATATCAAAATTCCGAGACCAAGTGCATCAAATTTTGCTCTCACAAAGAGAAAACAAAGATGAAATGGAAGCAATGATGAAGGGCTTGAAAGGGGACATGGGAATTTTAAAAGCATACATGGAAGGTTGGAAGGAAGGTTTGAAAAATTTGCTACAAGAAAGGCTTCCTAGTGGTGATAAGGTATTCCATGAAACTCATGATGAGAACAAAAGCAATGTGAATCATGATTTTAGAGACTCTAAATTTGGGTTGAAGACCAACCATATTCTAAATATCTATATGAGGAAGTTATGGAAATTATTCGATAACATGGATACTATAGATGGAGTAGTTATTTGATCTACATGATGTGCATCACACACAAAATGTACGCATTACATCTTTATATTTAGAACCTAATTAATTTGTGTGGTATCAATGGATTTGTTCTTGTAAATCACTTATCACTTGGATTTTTTTTATGAAGGAATTGATATCACATTATGAGGATACAAAGAGAAATAACTTCTTTATCCAATTGATAAATATCATAAAAAAGGGTTAAGTTGCAGAGCACAATGAGAACTTTCAAAGATTAAATATCAAGTTAACTATTATTCCAGAGGAGCATCTAACTGATGTCTTCATAGGGACTTGAAAGGATAAAAACCAGCATGAGTTTTTCCTTTGGGAACCTAAGTCATTGGAGAATGCATTGAGGGTGTAAATAAATGTTGAAAGAAAAATTATGGCAACAAGGAGGTCTACCACTCACAACTATAGAGATGGAAGCTTTGTCACTCCTAGCCTTCCACAACCTACAAGGTTGAAATCACAACAATCACAGGAAAAAATAGCAAAATGGTTTTGTTACAATTGTGATAAAAAATACACTAAAGGTCATAAGTGTGTTGAGAATAAATTATTTTACACAGATTGTGAAGAGGAGGAAGAAAAGGAACAAGAAACATAAAAATAAGAAGATATATACCAAGAACCAACCCCAGGAGTTGAGAAAGAAGAAATAAAAATGACCATATATTGTAAAGTATTGGCGAGAATTACCACTCCTAAAAATCTCAATATAAAAGCACATATTAAGAAGAAGATGGTAATAGTGTTGATTGATTTAGGTAGTACCCATAATTTTATTCATTGCAAGATAGCTAGGTATTTGAAATACTTTTTATAACCAACACAAAAGTGTTAAGTTATGGTTGCATATGGAGGAACTATAAATTGGTCAAGGAAGTACCATAATATCAATGTAACCATAAGGGAATATCTATTGAATATTCCAATGATTTTAATTCCAATGGGTGGTGTCGATGTTGTATTAGGAGTCCAATGGTTACGATATTTGGGGATGATAACTTTTAAATTTCAAGAAAGTTTCTTGAATTTTTTCTAGGAAGGAAAGGAATTTGAACTAAGAGGTATCACAGGGAAACCTAGGATGTAGAAATTTGAATAACTGATATATTATTCACCGAGATTCTCCTGATCACACACTATTTTAGCTTCATGCATAATACCGAATCTCTTCTACCATTGATCATCACATGCGGAAATAAAATCAATTGCATGCATACATTAAAACCACAAACAATCACACATATGAACACAGTATTTAATGGGAAAGCTTAAAGCTAAAAACCCCAACTATCTGTATATTATATGTCATGGAGATCATGTAACAATCATAGTAAAAAATCTCCTCACAAGCTCTCATGCACACCCTCAATTGCTACACACTATCAAGCTAGATCTAGCAAAACACATGCTCCAATCTTTTGCCACTTGATAGCCAGCCTCTATTGTGTAATCAATGCTATGGGATGGCTTCATTAAATAGATAAACCACCTGGCTTGTACTGCGTAATCCTCATGGGCTTCTCCACCTATTTGTGTGTTGCAAATAGCAACAATATAGTCACAACTGATAGTTAACCTACTCTTTCACCTATTTCTGCACTGGTCTCCACTGAAACTGTCCATGCACTGAAGTTAACTGATGCATTCTTTAGTTGATTAATTAGTTTATAATTAGTGAATTAATTAATAATTAATTCACACCACTCTCACTAATTGTATCAATTAGTTAAACTAGATACAAATAGCTCAACTATGTTTAGATTAGTTAAATTGAATACAACTCCACTAACTTCCTAAATCAACTCCACCAAACTCTGTCACATGAGTTCTAACTGAAGTATCCATGCAATAGCTCCACATAACCCTCAGGAATAGCGTAATTCCTTCTGTCAGCTCCTGTGCCACATCTGTGCACTTAACTGAAGTGCTTCAAGAGAATATGATAATGTTTATAGTCCAAATATTATTAAGAGCTAATAATATTCAACATATCTATTTTTAGACTGGAAATATAAAAATAGATTTCGCCCAATATGTCTAAAAATAGAGGTCCATCTATTTTTTCTGACTTGACAAACCATCCACAAATAGCATCCTGCAACTCATAGAACATGATCCATATGTCTAAAAATAGACAGTCTAAAAATAGACTTTGCGCCAAAAATAGCCTACGGGCCCACTTAGTGAAGGCAACTCCTTTCCACTAAGCTCATCATCTTGTTGCAATCTCAACACTCCCTCTCAACAAGATAAGGATTATCTGCAACCCCTATCCTGCCCTTGTGGTATTCGAATTTGCTCCTGGTGAGCGCCTTCGTCAAGATATCAGCATCCTAATCCTCCGTGGGAATGTATGAAAGTAACATGACCTTCCGCTGCACACAATATCTGATATGATGATACCGATCTGTGAAGCCATGCTGCCTCAACTCATCCTCCTGTCTGTACCATGATCCATATCCCAATGTGCCTCTAAGATATCTCAATACATGCTTCCCCGCCTTCCAAAAGAGCTTGGTAGGCTTAACCATAGCTTGTGAAAGCTGGTTAACAACATAGCATATGTCGGGTCGTGTATTGACCAGATACATAAGCGACCCCACCAACTGTCGATAAACAGTGGCATCCACTACCTCCGCTGAAGTAGCATCCTCCTTCCTCCATCCACCAGGAAGAGGAGTATCAACAAGCTTGCAACCATGCATGTTGAACTTCTCCAGTATCTCCTGGGCATACTTTCCTTGAGAAACAAATAGTCCATCACTGCGCTGCCAAATTTCCAATCCCAGGAAATAATGAAGGAGGCCCAAGTCCTTCATCTCAAACTCCTTTGCAAGATCATCCTTGCATGAGTGTATCAACAGTTCATCACCTGTCAAAATAAAATCATCTACATAAAGTACAATGATCAGCAACTTACCCTCCACCACAATCTGGTATAGGTTCGGATCCACCTCACTCTTGGAGAATCCAAGTCCGGTGAAATAACTGTCTATCCGTGTGTACCAAGCACGAGGTGCTTGTTTCAACCCATACAGCTCTCTCTTGAGCCTGCACACATGCGACTCGCTGCTAAAGATCTCGAAACCTTCGGGCTGCTCTATGTACACCTCCTCCTCAATGAATTCGTTGAGGAACGCAGTCTTCACATCCATCTGATGAATGTGCCACCCCATCTGCGCTGAGAGAGAAAGAATCGTCCGTATGGAAGAATACCTTGCGACAGGTGCAAAGGTCTCCTCATAATCGATCCCCTCAATCTGTGAAAAGCCTTGGGCAAAAAATCTTGCCTTGTACTTCTCCACATTCTCGTCAGCTGCTTGCTTCACTTTGTAGATCCATCTCGAACCCACCACTGATTTCCCCTTCGGCCTCGGGACAATCTCTCATGCACTGTTTCTGACAATCGAATCATACTCTTCCACCATGGCATCTACCCATGCGGGGTCCTCCACATCTTCCTCGAAATAGGATGGCTCTGTCACGATACACTTGCTCATAAGAGCCATGTATCCAGTATACTGGTCAGGTGACTGTCTCTGTCTGCGCTGTGATGTAGGTGCTCCTACAACCTTCTCTGCATCTTGAGCCAGTCGCTCAGCTTCTGTAGTGCGCTTCCGCCCTCTAATGGTTGGCGCTGCTTGAGTGGTCTCTTCCACTCCATGAACCTCATCTTGTGGCTGATCCACATATTGAGAATCATCTTTAGGAACTAATAGCTCCTCATCTGTATGCAAGTGTGGCTCCCTCTCAAGCGAACACTTCATGGCTTTCTCCTCATGAAATTTGATATCCTGTCGCACAACAGTCTTGCGACTGTCTGGAAAATACACACGATAGTTGTGGGGCGTATCAGTGTACCCCACAAATATCCCAACCTATGCGGTCGGCTCCAGCTTCTTCCTGGCATCCTTCGTCACATGAATGTAAACAGGTTAACCAAAAATCCTCAAATGGGAAATATCGGGCCTCTTACTAGAAAACGCCTCCTCGGGTGTACTCATGCCAAGTATCCTGTGAGGACAACGGTTCTGCACATATACTGCAGTATTGCATGCCTCCGCCCACAAGTGTATGGGTAGGCCCTGATCATGCAACATCGCCTGTGCAGCACCCACGATTGTTCTGTTCTTTCGCTCAACAACCCCATTCTGTTGTGGGTTATGAGGCACTATGAGCTCTCTTCGAATTCCTTCTGCGTTGCAAAAGTCCTTGAATTCGCCAGAGATGAATTCACCACCATTGTCGCTCCTAAGAGCCTTCACCTGCTTCCTTGATTCTTTCTCAACCAGTGCTTTGAACTCACAGAACTTTGAGTATGTCTCACTCTTCTTCTGCATGAAGAAGATCCAGCACTTACGAGAAAAATCATCAACAAATATCACATAATACGTGTGCTTTGCTGTCGAAGCTACTGAGAAAGGTCCACACACGTCTGTGTGAATTCTCTCAAGGATCGTCGTGGCGCGAATATCCTTCTCGTGAAGGTGGCTTTCACAAATTTTCCCAAGGTACATCCCTTGCACTGATCTGACTGCGCAAGAGTACCTGTAGGAAGCCCAGTAGAAATCTGCTGCAGTATCTTCAAAGCTCCATGGTGAAGGTGGCCCAATCTCCGGTGCCACAACTCGCCATCATCCTGGCTCACCACTCCTTTTGCCTTGCCTGCCATTGCTGCACAACCATCTACCTGCAATTGATAAAGGTTCTGAACTCAAACCCCTATCCTCCGGGTCTCACCAGTTGCCTTATTGCGCAGGAAAGCCTTTACCTCGCTAAAGACAACATCATATCCCTTGTCTTACAACATTGCCACAGAGATCAGATCCTTCTTCAATCCTGAAACATGCATCACTTCCTTCAATGCGAAGGGTTTACCGAGACTCCTCTCAAAGGAAATGGTACACCGATACTGGTCTTTGTATCTACATCATCGCCCATCTCGATGTGCACTCCAAGATCTTTCTCATCGGATCGGTAAACAAATCTCGATCTCTGTCATGTGAAAAAAGGCAGCACACTTTCAGAAACCACCTCGGCTTGATCGCACTTGAGACCGACATGCGATCAGTGAAAAATCCAGCTCAAACTGTGAGGCTAAGGCCTCTCCAGCTGCAGTCCCAGCAGCCTGCTTATTTTTCTTCTTTTGTGGACAATTTGTGGCGTAATGTCCGTGTTGGTGACAGTGAAAGCACTTCACCTTGGACATGTCCTGATTCTTGCCTTTCGCACCATATTAAGAAGCTTTCTTGCTCTTCCCCTTCTTTGCTTTGGTAGCCAAAGCGCAATTCTCTTCATCAGAGTTCTTTTATGAAGATCCATCCCTGGTACTCTGCCTTATCTCCTCTTGCACAAGATCCGACCAAAGTCGCTCCCATCCTGGAAATTTCTCCCGACCATTGACAGAGTCCTGATAGGAATGCTAACTCTTCGAAAGCCCAAGGAGAGCCAAGCTCACAAAGTCCTCGTCATCTACAGTAACCCCCACACTTTCCAGCTCATCCCTGCACTGGAAAAACTTCGTGAGGTTCTTGGCTATACTGTCGCCTTTCTCCATTTTTATGTTCCCGAGTTTATCCTTGAGCGCCAACTTCCTCACAGTGACTCTTGCTGGCTCAAATCTGACCAAAGATTTCCATAAGGAATGGAGAAGCCTTACCATGAAGGCTGGACACTATGTGATCCTTCACACCACAACAGAATCCTTCGACACTTTTTTGTCTTCTTTTGCCATGCGTCAAGTACGGTAGCATCACTAGAAGTAGGCTTTGGAATTTCTGCATCTATGAACTCCTTCAACCCATTGTCATCCAGCACCGCCTCCATCCTATCCTTCCATGCAATATAATTAGAGCTGCCCTCGAGGGCATACTCCAATCGCAATCCGTTGAAAGACATCTCAACTTCGACACCAAGAAAACACTGCTGCAAATTCGAATTCCACCAGCACAAAACTCAACTGCTTCAATGTTTTGCAATTGCTCCAATGATCAATATCGATCTGATACCAATAAAAATTTTAATAAGCATTATATTATTCACCAAGATTCTCCTAATCACACACTATTTTAGCTTCATGCATAATACATAATCTCTTCTACCATTGATCATCACATGCGGAAATAAAATCAATTGCATGCATACATTAAAACCACAAACAATCACACATATGAACACAGTATTTAATGGGTAATCTTAAAGCTTAAAACCCCAACTATCTGTATATTATATGTCATGGAGATCATGTAACAATAATAGTACAAAAGCTCCTCACAAGCTCTCATGCACACCCTCAATTGCTACACACTATCAAGCTAGATCTAGCAAAACACATGCTCCAATCTTTTGCCACTTGATAGCCAGCCTCTATTGCGTAATCAATGCTATGGGATGGCTCATTAAATAACATAAACCACCTGGCTTGTACTGCGCAATCCTCATGGGCTTCTCCAATTATTTGTGTGTTGCAAATAGCAACAGTATAGTCACAACTGATAGTTAACCTGCTCTTTCACCTATCTCTGCACTGGTCTCCACTGAAACTGTCCATGCACTGAAGTTAATTGATGCATTCTTTAGTTGATTAATGAGTTTATAATTAGTGAATTAATTAATAATTAATTCACACCACTCTCACTAATTGTATCAATTAGTTAAACTAGATACAAATGGCTCAACTATGTTTAGATTGGTTAAACTGAATACAACTCCACTAACTTCCTCAATCAACTCCACCAAACTCTGTCACATGAGTTCTAACTGAAGTATCCATGCAATAGCTCCACATAACCCTCAGGAATAGCGTAATTCCTTCTGTCAGCTCCTGTGCCACATCTGTGCACTTAACTGAAGTGCTCCAAGAGAATAAGATAATGTTTAGAGTCTAAATATTATTAAGAGCTAATAATATTCGACATATCTATTTTTAGGCTGGCAATCTAAAAATAGATTCCGCCCAGTATGTCTAAAAATATAAGTCCATCTATTTTTTCCGACTTGACCAACCATCCACAAATAGCATCCTGCAACTCATAGAACATGATCCATATGTCTAAAAATAGACATAGTCTAAAAATATACTTTGCGCCAAAAATAGCCTGCGGGCCCACTTAGTGAAGGCAACTCATTTCCACTAATCTCATCATCTTGTTGCAATCTCAACATAGGAAGACAATCAACTCTGATGGCATGACAAAGATTTTGAAGAAGGAACAATGAGGGGTAATTGCAAAATTATGCTCACTAGATGTTCAAACATATAATTCATCCATTTCTCTGGATCTCCCAAGATTCATTGAAAATCATTCTAAGGTATTTTAGACTCCCAAAGTTCTCCCACCTATCATGATAATGTTATTCAATTGATTCCAATAAGTGTTCCTCCAAACATCATACCTTATAGATACCCTATGCCTAGAAGAGTGAAATTGAACATATGGTAGTAGAAATGCTAGAGGCAAGTATAATTCAACCTAGCCAAAGTTCTTTCTCTTCTCCAGTAGTATTGGTGCTCAAGAAGGATGGATCATGGCATATGTTTTTGGATTATAGATACCTAAACAAGCTCACTATTAAAGATAAATTTTCTATTCTTGTCATTGATGAATTATTGGATAAATTACATGGAGCAATTTTCTTCACCAAGATGGATCTTTGTTCAAGATATCATCAAATTAGAATGAATATAGAAGACGTTAAGAAAACAACATTCATAAATCATGAAGGTCATTATGAATTTTTGGTCATGCCTTTTGACATTACTAATGCACTTTCCACATTTCAAGGTTTGATGAATTCCACTTTCAAACCCTTCCTTACGAAATCTGTGTTAGTATTTTTTGATGATATACTAATCTACAACAAGTCTTGAAAAGATCATGTTCAATATGTTGACAGGGTGCTCAAACCATTTGAGGAGAAAAAATTGTATGCAAAACCCTCCAAGTGTTTCTTTGGGGTATAGGAGGTGGATTATGCAAGTCATATTGTATCTCATGAGGGTGTTAAGGTAGACCCTAAAAAAATTAAAACCATCATGGAGTGGAAAATACCCACAACCTTAAGGCATATTTGAGGATTTCTCGGGTTGACAGGGTATTATCGCAAGTTTGTTAAGAATTATGGGAAAATAGCAACACGTCTAACAACATTACTAAATAAAGTGCATTTTTTTGGACTCTAGAAGAAGTTGAGGCCTTTCAACATCTTAAAGAGGTAATGTGCTGAGCTCCAACCTTAGCTACACCAAACTTCACAAAAATATTTATTATGGAATGCGATGCCTTAGGAAATGACATTGGTGTTTTTTTAATGTAAGAAGGAAGACCCATTGCTTTTGAAAGTCATTCAATCAAGCGAAAGAATATACACACAATGATTTATGAGAAGGAAATGTTGGAAATACTACATGCCGTGAAGAACGACGTCCTTTCCTAATGGGAATACACTTCAAGGCAAAAGAAAATCATGAAAATCTTAAATACTTCTTGGAACAAAGATTATTTTAAGAAGAGAAACAAAAATGGGTCATAAAGATGTTGGATTATGACTTCAAATCATCTACAAAAAGGGAAGAAAAATTTTGTTACATATGTAATATCAAGAAGGGATGAGGATTTTGAGGCATTGCTTTGTGCCATTTATATTATCCAACCTAACCAGATAACTGGAGCAAGGGATGAATGGAAGAATGATGAAGAGGTATGGACACTCATTCAAAATTTGCAGCAAGATCCCAGTGCATCTAATACATTTATTAGGAAAAATGATTCGTTGTGGTACAAAGATCATTTATATCTATGTAAGAAATCCCAACTTAAACAAAAGGTTCTTTTGGAATTGCACACCTCTCCTAGAGGAGGGCACTTAGAATTTTTAAAATCTTACCACAGGGTCAAGAAGGAATGTTTTTGGGATGGTCTTAAATCTAATATTGATAATTTTGTGGTAGAATGTTTGGTTTACCAAAAAAAAAACTTGATACAATCAGGACCCTAGGTCTTTTACAACTATTATCCATTCCAAATCAATGTTGGGAGGAGGTCTGAATGGATTTTTTCACAAGTCTACCCAAGTTTGAAGGAAAGAGTGTCATCATGGTGATAATTGATAGAATTACCATGTATGCACACTTTTGTGCACTATCTCATCCTTTCAAAGCCAATATAATCGCTACTACATGGAAACCTAAAGATAATTTAAGTGACAGAGATCCCATTCTGGAATTTTTTGAACAAAATTATTTTCTTGTCTTGGTACTTAATTAGATGATAGCTCATCTTATCATCCTCAATATGATGGGAAAACTAAGATGCCAACAAATGATGGGAAGGATATCTTCGTTATTTTCTATCTGATAAACAAACATAATCGGTTAAGTGGTTACATTTGGGAGAATGGTGGTCTAAAATGCCCTTCCATATCAAAACAAAAATGACCCCATTTATGGAACTTTATGGATATCATCCACCATCCTGCATATCAGCACTTAGACCTAAATTTTTGGCCTAACGCTCCCCCATAATCTTTCAAACCTGTTATCATGGCCAAAAAATTCCATATATTGTCTATCGTTACCTTTGCTTCTCAAAAAATACATTAGACATAGGTTTAAATTCGCAATTTAAATTTATGTCGGGCCCAACCTTTGGGGTCTCAGCCCCCTTTGTTTCGATTCCCATATGATCCAGGTGCGAAACCGTGTGCCAGCGAGATAGGAGCTAATCCTTCAAAGTTTCGGGGGCACTCGTGGCCGTCCGATTAGAAGAAAATCGATGGAGCGGAGTTTGGTTTACCGTGGTGGCCCCCGCACCTGCTTTCAGTATGAAAACCAGTGGTTTCATTCCGCACCAACTCCGTTGGGCCGGCGGTATTCTCCAGGGAGCCAGCGATTCCATAGATCGCGTGACGCGTGTCCTGGTGTACGTTCCAAAACCGCTGCTATTTCGCGCATTATTGTTCAGACAATGGATGCGCAGCGGAATCAATCATCGCCGTCCAACCTTACGCGCTTAATCCAACGATGGTTATCCTCTGAAGTAGCACATGGTTTAACCCAGGCTAATCATGCTCCTGGCCCACCACGCATTGTCTGTTGATGTCGTTTTAACCGTTGATCTCATTCAAGGATCAAACGGCCCGTGATTGTTTACATACTCCCCGTTTGACTAAGTCTACCTCCACGTCGTCTCTCCCTCTTGGCGTTTCGTACACCCATGTGTCATCATCTCGCGTGTCCATAGTATTTTTCCCCTGAAGTATATATATACATATTTCATTCATATTCGTTGTTCTCTGTTCATGCGTCGTGCTTTGCTGTTCTACGTGGAAAAGCCTCTGCTCCGTTTGTCCACCACTTCCCCACTATATTTTCGCCACCTTTTTGCATGCTTCTGCCAGTCTATAATGCCATGACACTTCACAGTCGCCTCCTTCTTATTACCCCCGCTGCGTCTCTATACCCTTGCATTGTTCTCTTACTATGTTTGCGGATTTTGCAGGGTTTCAACGATGAAAGGTTATTGTAATTTACAGTCTTGGTTGCAGGAGTATGCACATCCGAAGGCTATTCTATCGAGGCTGCAATTATGAAGAGGGATCCCAAGAGCCACCATGATTAGACAATCATTGTAGAAGCAAGGTTTAAAAATCCCTCAAACATTCCAGAGCCTTTTCAAAATACATATTTTGCAGATAGGGATATTAATGGAACAATGGCAGATATCAGGGAATGATCGAGAAATTTAGGCTTCGAAATTTTAAATTTTAAATGTGGATTCAGAAGATGAGAGGAAAACGTATAGAATGTTTCATATTTTATTCCTATATTCTGCCTCCAGAAAAATCTCCTCCCTTAGCATTTACTCCATAGCACAGCAGCAGAGTACGTCCAGCATTACAGCGTCGTCAAAAGTATGGGCAGGCGTTTTTCTGCCATCTTGATCAAATTAAGCAATTTAATGTTTTCACCTAACCCCCATTCTCTAGAGTTTTCTACCTCTTCTATAAAATCGAAGAAGAAAGACATTGTAAGGGTTCCAGATTTCTATCAGCAAACTGTGCAGTGAAAGGCTTTGTATACATCTTGTAAAGTTTCTGTATGAAGGCTCAGAGCCCGTAGGGTCTCAGTGAGGAGGAGTTATAACTGTAATGAGGATTCTGGTCTTTGGTATCCCACAGTATGTAATATTTTCTTATGTGTTAATATAATATCTCATTTCATTGCATTTATCTTCTTATATCATGTTCTAGAATGCGAGTGGCTCACTGATCTTAAGTAAGGATTCATCCTAGTTGGTGCCCATACTTGGATTAGTCAAGCGCTTTAAATAGGCCTAGTCATGATATATTGTTCCATGTTCATGTCATTCATATTTTTTGCTATATTAGTTACTTGAGGAGGGTGCTTTTAAAACGCCATTGTCATGTATGGATTCTTAGTTGGATAAGCCCATATGTGGTTATGTTGTGTATCTGGGTATCAGCCTCATGTTAACTAGTATCTCCTTCATGTTTTCCTCACTGCATCCACTTTCTGATATTTGATTTCTGTGGCATACTATTTGAACTGGCCCTCTTTGCAGTAAGTTGTCTCTTAACTGTCTGATGCTTTTGTATTGGAGTTTGCATGATATTCCTACATTATTCTTATCTTTGTATCAACTTCTGAGAGAGTTTGGTTCCATTTAAACTAATTTCCTTGTTTTACAAGAGATAGTAAGAGAGCTTTTGGATTGACAACCCAAGATATATTATGAGCTCCTTGCTATGCTAAGATGTCCTAGGCACTAGTCTATAGCAACTCTAGGCTGTCTCTAGGGGATGACAAAATTGTCGACAACATCTTTCTGGCGCCGTTGCCGGGGACGAATTTGAGAATATCAGTTTCCCTGGGCCTCGACAAATCATATTCACTCTCTAATCAGGTGAGCACAGAGAGTTGAAGAGTTGCGTATCTCTCACCTTGGCGACTCCACTGTTCTTTATTTGATAAATCTATTGGTAGTCCTAGCTCCTCGAAAGCCACATTTGAGGTCAGATTCCTCTAAGTTAAAGACATCCTCTGTATTTGACCCAGAGAAGATTATTCATAGAAGAAGTTGGAAAGAAAGACAATCAGCCCATGCTGAAGTCCCTGAATATTCTGTAGAAGATCATCCATCCTCTTCTTCTCAGGAAATCCCAGTGGAAAATCCCGACTCCACTGAGGAAAATCCCGAATATTACTCAAATAGCCCACCCAGGGGAAGTGCTAGAACCAAAGATAACCCTCATCCTACCCCTGAGGCTGAAGAAGTTAAAGAAGTCATAGAAGTAGCTGCTGTTAACCGTGAACTATTCCCATCTACACCTCAGGCTTCTGTGCAATTTATTCCCATTGTTATACATACTCCACTTCCTCCTCCTCCCCTTCCTTCATTTGTACATCAGATTGTTGCACAACCCCCACCTCCTCCAATGGCTAATGTTCCTGCTTTTCTATTGAAAAAATATGCTCCCTTGGCCTTACCACAGGTGCTCAATGATATGCCACAGGATTATTTGAAGATTTTGCCCAGATTTAATGGAGAAAATGAAATTAATGCACATAAAAATCTTGAGGTCTTTTGTGCCTTTGCAGAAAACCTGAATGTTGAACATCTGGATGTGGTCTTAAGATTTTTTGTTCAATCTCTGGATGGTGAAGCTAGAAAATGGTTTAAGACATTAGCAGACCGTTCTGTAGATACCTGGGAAAGAATGGAAGAGGTTTTTCTCAGGAAATGGGGAGAAAAGAAAGATCATGGAATGTGTCTCACTGAGTTCAATACTCTAAAGAAGAAACATAATGAAGGGGTGTCAGATTTCATCAAAAGATTTAATAATTTATATTTGAGTCTGCCTCCTGAGATGAAGCCTCACCAGACTGCTGCTAAAGTAGTTTTCATAGCAGCCTTTGATTCAGATTTTGGCTTCTCTTTGAGGGAAAGAAAACCTGCCACTCTAGATGATGCTCAGTCAGATGCTCTTGAATTAGAAGCAAACTTTGCCTCCACTGGAAAATTAAAAGGAAAGCTGAACAGGAAACTAGGAGGAGAGGCAAAGAAGAGGTTTCCACCTCTAATCAAGATAAGGATGCAGATAAGATGGATGAAATAAGTAAGATGGTTAAGAAGATGGTCAAGCTTGAGTTGGAGGCTAAAAATGCAGCTCCCAAGAATTTCTATAATGCTCCAAACAGAGGATACAATCCCCAGTATAAGAGACCACCATTGCAAATATTGCCAAGGGAAGCAAAGGAGTAGCAAGATCAGGTACCACATCCTTTGTACCTGGAAGGTCCAGCAGATGACTCCACTGAAGATGCTGCTTATGAACTAGAAAATTCAAATCTTGCTTTCTCAAACAATGATGAAATGGAATGCCCATTGCAAGAAGAAGAAGAAGAAGCAGAGATTGATCATTATTGTAAACAATTTGCTGATTTCATGCAAGCACACTTCAATAGAAAATATGATCTCAGATCTTCAAGGAAGAGGACCCGAACTCAAGATCAAGAAGAGGAGCCACCTCAGAAGGAGGTACCTTCTCAGAAGGAATCAGCAACAAAGAGAAACACAGAAAGAGGTAAGAGTCCTCTAAATACTCCCTTGCAGCCTAATGACTAGATTCCTTCTTCTTCAAAAGTAGTCAGTCCTCCTAATGATGAATCTGTGTCAAAAGAAATTAAATTTTCAGCTGAAAATAAAGAGTCAAAAGAAGTTGTGATAGAAAAGCCCCCTCCTGCTTTTAGTTTGCAAAAAGAAATTGAGAAAATTAAAATTCCAGTCCCCTTGACCGAGCTGCTAAAACAACCTGCATATCAGTCTCAAGTTACTTCTTTTATGCTCCCTCCTGAAATATCAATTGTGCCTGATAGTTTAAACCTTCAAGAATAAAGACCCATGGTAGTCTTTGGCCCACATGTTGAGGAAGTAGATCCTTTTACTCCTCCTTTTTATGTGTCTCTAGTTATTCATGACCTGCTGTTACACAATTGTATGTTAGATTCTAGGGCTTCTCATAATCTTATGCCTCTATCCGTCATGGAACAACTAGGACTGCAAATCACACGCCCATATAAAGACCTTTATTCATTTGATTCCAAAAGAGTCAAATGCTTGGGGATGATTAAAGATTTAGTGGTCAATTTGGCCCAAATTCTAGCAAAGAGTGTGGTCATGGACATTGTGGTGGCTGATATCCCAGCCCGCTTTGGCATGTTGCTGTCAAGGTCCTGGGGTACAAAAATTGGTGGGTCAATTAAGCTGGATTTAACATATGCTACCATCCCAGTTTTTGGTGGACAGGAGAAGAGGTTATACAGAGAGACTAAATTTGTCAAGGTAGTTACTAAGGCTGATAACTCTGAAAATTCACCAGTCTATAGTAAAGAAGGATATTTTTCATGCTTTATGCTAGAAGAAGATCAAAATTATGTGCATGAATCCTCCTTCAAAATTAAGGATGAGCAGCCTTCAGAAAATTATGAAGTTGGAATCTGGACTTTACATTTTGATGGGGCAAATTCTAGAGAAGGAAACGGAGCTGGGGTATTATTAATTTCTCCTATAGGCAAATGGGTCCCACTGTCCTTTAAATTGGAATATGAGGCTACCAATAATGTAGCTGAATATGAAGCACTTTTGTTGGGATTACAGACAACCAAGAATATGGGCATACAAAGTTTAAAAGTCATGGGAGACTCTGAGCTGGTGGTAAGGCAGGTCAGAAATCAATGTCAAACTAAGCATCCACGGCTGAGAGCCTACAGAAATGAAGTATGGGACATGGTGGAAAATTTCTTCTCGGCTTTTAATATACAGTTCATGCCCCGGGAGCATAACAGAATGGCAGATTCTCTTGTTGTGGCTGCTAGCACATTTCGCCCTCCACAGAATCCTCTTTTGAGGTATGAAATTGAAGTACGATACAGACCATCAATCCCAGATAATGTTAAACATTGGCAGGTATTTTAAGATGATGAACATATGAAGAGATTCTTGGAAACAGTGGGAGAATTCTCCAATATGGAGATTGATGATAATGAAGAAGAGGAAGCTGAAAATGTTGTAGAAAACAAATGGGAAGAAAAAATAACAGGCAATAAAGTGCTGCAGCTAAAATGGAATATCATACCTAGAGGGCTGGTGCCTCTAGAAATATTGTTTGATAAAAACGATGTCCCATTGCAGCACAGTAAAACAGTAGAAGAAGAACAAGTGGAAGATTTAAATCTGGGTACTTATGCTGATCCCAAAATTGTCAAATTATCCAAAAAGGTCTCAGAAGAATATAAAGAGAAATATCTGAAACCATTTCAGTTATATAAGGATGTATTTGCATGGTCTTATCAAGACCTTAAAACTTTTGATGTTGATATAATGCAGCATAAAATTCCTTTGAGAGAAGATGCAAAGCCTTATAAGCAGAAGCTCGGGTAGATAAATCCTCTGCTGCTTCCCTCTATTGAAAAAGAAATCAAGAAGCTACTGAAGGCCAAAATAATTGTGCCACTAAGATACTCAGAATGGGTAGCAAACCTTGTTCCTGTTCGAAAGAAAAATGGAGAAATAAGGTTGTTTGTAGATTTCAGAAACTTAAATAGAGCATCTTTAAAAGATAATTATCCATTGCCTAAGATGGATCACATTCTGCAGAAAGTGGTCGGAGCCTCCAGAATGTCAATGATGGATGGGTTTTCTGGTTATAATCAGGTAGCTGTGTTCCCATAGGATCAGAAGAAAACTGCATTTACAACACCATGGGGTACATTTATGTATGCCAGGATGCCATTTGGGCTAATTAATGCAGGAGCTACTTTTCATAGGGCAATGGACATAGCTTTTGTTGGAGAGCAGGACAATTTTCTGGTGGTATATCTGGATGATATCACAGTATTTTCAAAGGATGATACTGAACACATTCAGCACTTGCAGAGAACCTTTGAAAAATGCAGAAGGTATGGTCTTTCCCTCAATCCTCAAAAATATTTATTTGCATTAGATGAGGGTAAACTCTTAGGGCACATTGTCACTAAAGATGGCATGAAAATATACCCTAAGAGAGTTGAAGTTATAAACAATATTCCTTTACCCAGGAATAAGAAGGAAGTGCAGGTGTTTCTAGGCCGAATCAATTTCCTGAGAAGGTTTATTCCTAACTATGCTGAGATAGTTAGGCATATAACTGATATGTTGAAAAAGAATAATGAAGTAAAATGGTCTCAAAAATCTAGAGATGCATTCACCAGAATAAAATAGGCATTTGTTGAAGCTCCTGTGCTAGCCGGGCCTGATTATACAAAGCCATTTATGATCTTTTCATTTGCCTCACCTCATACTGTAGTTGGAGTTTTATTGCAGAAAAATGAAGATGGATATGAGCAGCCAATAGCCTTTTTTAGTCAGGTATTACATGATGCAGAATTGAATTATAATATACTAGAGAAGCAGGCATATGCCCTGGTGAAGTCCCTCAAAGCCTTTAGAACATATGTTTTGCAGTCCCACATTACTGCATATGTTCCTACAACAGCTGTCAAAGATATTCTCGTTCAAGGAGATAGTGAAGGCAAAAGAGGAAGATGGATTGCAAAAATACAGGAGTATGATTTGGACATAAGACCCACTAAGTTGGTTAAAGGACAAGGGTTAGCCAAAATTTTGTCTGAATCAAATCATCAGGCTCTAGGTATAAATTTGTCCATGATAGCGAATGAAGAGTCTGAGAAAGGAGAAGAGCAGCATGGACTAGAGATGGCCACTCAAAAGATACACATAAAATATCTCACCAGTCCTTGGTACAAAGAAATAGTTGAATATCTTTTAACACTCAGTTGTCCACCCAGCTGTGATAAATCAAAATACAGGCCTTTGAGGCTGAAATCACAAAAGTATATAGTTGCCAATGGTCAGTTATATTGGAGAGATCCTTCAGGCATACTATTATTGTGCCTCACAGAGGATGAAGTAGAAAATATAATGGTGGAGTTTCATGAGGGAATTTGTGGAGGTCATTATAGTTGGAGGGCCACAGCACATAAAATACTGAGAGCTGGTTTTTATTGGCCTAAATTATTTGGAGATGTTTTTAATTGGGGTAGAGCATGTGATAAATGTCAAAAATTTGCTGAGAGACAAAAGCTGCCTGCTCTGCCCCTAATTCCAGTTCATATAGATGAACCATTTCAACAATGGGGATTAGATATTATTGGAGAAATACATCCCCCTTCAAGTGGCCAACATAAATGGATATTGACTGCAACAGATTACTTTACAAAGTGGGTGGAAGCCATACCTGCGAGAAATGCTACAGATGTTGTAATCATCAAATTCATGGAAGAGAACATCATATCCAGGTTTGGTTGTCCAGCTAGAATTGTAACTGATAATGCACAGGCCTTCAAGTCCAATAAATTTGTAAATTTCTACCAGCAGTATAATATTGCATTAAATCACTCCACAGCTTACTATCCACAGGGGAATGGCTTGGCAGAATCTTCCAACAAAACTCTGGTGAGGGCCTTGAAGAAGACAATTAATGAAAATCAAAACAATTGGGATTCCCAATTGAAATTTGCTCTGTGGGTGAACAGAATAACTAGCAAGAGAGCAACAGGGAAATCTCCTTATGAACTAGTATATGGACGAGCAGTTGTGTTTCCGGTGCAGCTGGCATTGCCAGTGGCACACTTTATGCAGGAAAATCAGGAAGAACCAGATGACATGGTCAGAAGAATTAACCAACTAGTAGAATTGGAGGAAACACAGAGCCAAGTGAATCAGAGATTAGCGGAGTATCAGGAGAAAATGAAAAACATCTTTGATCGGCATGCAAAAGACAGGAAATTTCAAATTGGTGATCTGGTTCTCAGATGGGATGTCCGAAGAGCAGAAAAGGGAAAAAATGCTAAATTCGATCCACTGTGGTTTGGTCCATTTAAAATTGTAGAACTGAAAGGTAATAACACGTTCATATTGGAAGACCTACAGGGTGATGTGCTTGAATCCCCTGTAAATGGACAATTCCTCAAACCATATTTCCAATTTTGATTCAGGAAAAACAAGCCTGATGTACCATACTATATATAAGTTTTGCTTCAGTTTTGTTTTGATGGGAACGCCGACGAATTATGGAGTAAATTTCAGAAAGGATAAGTAGAAGAGCCACCCAAAAGAGCATTTGAAGGTCTGCGGAGTTCTCGGCACGTCCACGGAGGAACGTACCGTCCCCAGATGGATCCGATGTTGTGCATATCAGCACTTAGACCTAAATTTTTGGCCTAACGCTCCCCCATAATCTTTCAAACCTGTTATCATGGCCAAAAACTTCCATATATTGTCTATAGTTACCTTTGCTGCTCAAAAAATACATTAGACAGAGGTTTAAATTTGCAATTTAAATTTATGTCGAGCCCAGCCTTTGGGGTATCAGCCCCCTTTGTTTCGATTCCCATATGATCCGGGCACGAAATCGTGTGCCAGCGAGATAGGAGCTAATCCTTCAAAGTTTCGGGGGCACTCGTGGCCGTCCGATTAGAAGCAAATCGATGGAGCGGAGTTTGGTTTACCGTGGTGGCCCCCGCACCCGCTTTCAGTATGAAAACCAGTGGTTTCATTCCGCACCACCTCCCCTGGGCCGGCGGTATTCTCCAGGGAGCCAACGATTCCATAGATCGCGTGACGTGTGTCCTGGTGTACGTTCCAAAACCGATGCTATTTCGCGCATTATTGTTCAGACAATGGATGCGCAGCGGAATCAATCATCGCCGTCCAACCTTACGCGCTTAATCCAACGATGGTTATCCTCTGAAGTAGCACGCGGTTTAACCCAGGCTAATCATGCTCCTGGCCCACCACGCATTTTCTGTTGATGCTGTTTTAACCGTTGATCTCATTCAAGGATCATACGGCCCGTGATTGTTTACATACTCCCCGTTTGACTAAGTCTACCTCCACGTCGTCTCTCCCTCTTGGCGTTTCGTACACCCATGTGTCATCATCTCGCGTGTCCATAGTATTTTTCCCCTGCCGTATATATATATACATATTTCATTCATATTCATTGTTCTCTGTTCATGCGTCGTGCTTTGCTGTTCTACGTGGGAAAGCCTCCACTCTGTTTGTCCACCACTTCCCCACTATATTTTCGCCACCTTTTTGCATGCTTCCGCCAGTCTATAATGCCACGACACTTCACAGTCGCCTCCTTCTTATTACCCCCGCTGCGTCTCTATCCCCTTGCATTGTTCTCTTACTGTGTTTGCGGATTTTGCAGGGTTTCAACGATGAAAGGTTATTGTAATTTACAGGCTTGGTTGCATGAGTATAGCACATCCAAAGGCTATTCTATCGAGGCTGCAATTATGAAGAGGGATCCCAAGAGCCACCATGATTAGACACTCATTGCAGAAGAAAGGTTTAAAAATCCCTCAAACATTCTTGAGTCTTTTCAAAATACAGATTTTGCAGATGGGGATATTAATGGAACAATGGCAGATATTAGGGAATGATCGAGAAATTTAGGCTTCGGCATTTAAAATTTTAAATGTGGATTCAGAAGATGAGAGGCAAAAGTACAGAATGTTTCATATTTTATTCCTATATTCTGCCTCCAGAAAAATCTCCTCCCTCAGCATTTACTCCATAGCACAGCAGCAGAGTACGTCCATCATTATAGCGCTGTCAAAAGTATGGGCAGGCGTTTTTCCGCCATCTTGATCAAATTAAGCAATTTAATGTTTTCACCTAACCCCCATTCTCTAGAGTTTTATACCTCTTCTATAAAACCGAAGAAGAAAGACATTGGAAGGGTTCCAGATTTCTATCAGCAAACTGTGCAGTGAAAGGCTTTGTATACATCTTGTAAAGTTTCTGTATGAAGGCTCAGAGCCCGTAGGGTCTCAGTGAGGAGGAGTTATAACTGTAATGAGGATTTTGGTCTTTGGTATCCCACAATATGTAATCTTTTCTTATGTGTTAATATAATATCTCATTTCATTGCATTTATCTTCTTGTATCATGTTCTAGAATGTGAGTGGCTCACTGATCTTAAGTAAGGATTCATCCTAGTTGGTGCCTATACTTGGATTAGTCAAGCGCTTTAAATAGGCCTAGTCATGATATATTGTTCCATGTTCATGTCATTCATATTTTCTGCTATATTAGTTACTTGAGGAGGGTGCTTTTAAAATGCCATTGTCATGTATGGATTCTTAGTTGGATAAGCCCATATGTGGTTCTGTTGTGTATCTGGGTATCAGCCTCATGTTAACTAGTATCTCCTTCATGTTTTCCTCACTGCATCCACTTTCTGATATTTGATTTCTGTGGCATACTATTTGAATTGGCCCTCTTTGCAGTAAGCTGTCTCTTAACTGTCTGATGCTTTTGTATTGGAGTTTTGCATGCTGTTCCTACATTATTCTTATCTTTGTATCAGCTTCTGAGAGAGTTTGGTTCCATTTAAACTAATTTCCTTGTTCTACAAGAGATAGTAAGAGAGCTTTTGGATTGACACCCAAGCTATATTTCATGTTCTCTTGCTATGATAA